>CM042667.1:19596288-19935751 GCA_023638005.1 Forsythia suspensa
AAAATAGATAGTTATTGACAACATATTTATAATATAATATAGTGTAAAAAATTGTGAACGAAAGCGGGGATGTTGACGAAGAAATGATTGGCCAAATTAAAAAGACAATCTATACAAAATTGAACTTATTAAAAATTTGTAGTTTATGGAATAGGAGTTCGAACACTTAAAGGTGTAAAGTCAATAGTACTCGTACAAAAAAGAAAAAAGAAAAATGAAGTCGTAAGATATAATACACGACTTTCAACATAATGAATTTCACAAAGACTTAAATAGATAATTCTCTTGTGGTGGATGTAATCACAAGTCAATATTTTGTTAGTCTGGCAATGGATGAAACTTAATATGCGTCTAATTAATGAAGTTATAACTAACTCACCAGTCATGACTAATAATACTATATATATAAATACCTAGAGGATTTAATATGTCTAAAGCCTATAAATCAACTTTTCGAACAAAATACAGATCTCAAGTGATATTATCTCGAGGGAAGTAAATATGTTGTATTTTTTTTTTTCTTGACCGAAGTTTTGTCCCATTGAGTTTTCCTGTCAAAGTTCTTAACGAGTTAACTTTCATAGTGTATTCAAAAGAATGATGTATTTTTCCCCTTCACTAACGTTTTTCCCACGGGATTTTTCCTAGCAATGTTTTAACGAGATATATTCTTTGAGTAAATGACATCCAATGAGAAGTGTTAATAAATATTATAGTTATGGATGTCTATAATCCACAATACATTTACTCCAACATAACTCTATAGTTATATTCTATTGTGTCACAAATTATATACAAAAATCCTGAATGGAGCAACAATAAGGATCTATTTTTAATGTAATTGTATCAAACTATCATTATGACTATCTTGTATAAAGATGTTATTACTTGGAGGTTGTAACATGGAGCATATTTCACCATAATTGTTTTATACAAATTTTAGAAAAATTGTGTAATTGAAGATATTGTCTTACAAGATATAGATAGTTCAATACAAGAATTTTCATTGATTGATATCATGGGAGTATTCGTACTTTTTTCTTTCGCTCGTGTTTTGTCTCTTGACAAGATTTTAATGAGGCATCATTTGATTTTAACAATTATTTGTACTCTTTTTTCTTCATTTCGTGTTTTTCCACATGGATTTTACCAAATAAGATTTTTAACGAAGTAATTATTGTGTAAATAGTTATCGGAGAATGTTGTAAAATAATAGATAATAGTTGATTATTTAGTCTTATCAAGATACCTAGCAAATAGTCCTAATTACTCTAGAAGTCTGTATCTTGATCAGATTGTAATTTTCATTGAAACATTATAACTATGGACCCGTCATTATAATGAAATATACACTTGAGTTATGACATTCTCAATTCTCTTCTATTATTCCATATAGTTTATAACAATTTAAATTTTGTATAGAGACTTTATTTATTTTTGCCAAAGATTTTTGTGACCTTTAAAAATGCATGAAATGTCCTACTAACCTTCGCGAAATTTAAGTGTAGTCAGCACCACAATTATTTAGAATATATTCTCTTTCTTGTTTTCAAGCTATTTTCAATTTTGTAAAGCACTTAACACTTGTTTAGTATGCTGTTTTTAAAAATACATTTTTGAAATCGTTGTTAAACTTGTAACATAGAATTCAAAATAGATTTTTGACATTTTTAGCATTTTCAATAAAAATACCAAAACACTCAAAATGGGAGAAATGAGCGTTTAAATAAAAAGTTTTTTTTTTCTAAATTCCCTAAAAATAAAAATAATTCAAGACCTTATTTGTTATTTAAATATAAATTCTTAACTAAATTATTTAAATAAAAACATATTAAGAGCATGATTGGACCAATTTTTTAAAACTATTTTTCCCCAAACTCATTTCAACTACATATTTCGTAAGAACCACAAGTTTTTTCAATTTTTCAACCACACATTTTGCCAAATTTTTTTCAAAATTTCTTAAAAACTTCTTTTAAACCCCACCAACATACACTGAAATTCTCAGCCCACATCATAAATTTTTATTTTTTTATTTCCTATTTTGCAAATTTGTTATTCGTTTGTATTTTATATTTGTAGCAAAAATAAAATGTTTTAAAATTCACCAACTTTAAAATTATATATTACTCGATAATATATTAACATAAAATTGTTCTAAATAATAAAATTCATTAAATAAAATGTCATAAAAATAATTTCTCAAATTTTTAACAGTACGCGTTTTCTACTTTTCTGTTTTGAATTTTTTTTTTTTTTTTTCAAAATGACAAACAAAACACATTTTCAACATAAAATAGATTCTCAAAATAGAGAACAGAAAATGAACTAAACTAAAAACTGAAATGCAAAGACAAAGATCTTGTACTAAAATACCTTGACCATATATTGTGATCACATCAGTGTATTACAGTTTGTCTCTAATTTAGAGTGCCAACTTATCGCATAAAGATTGATATGCTGCACTGCAAACTTTAAATTTCTCTTCAGCAACAACCTGCCAAAAGACAGCATTATGTTACTGCAATGAACAGAGGTTGAACGTGAAAATATCAAATTCGTGATTGGACAACTTATAAGCTTGACACTATGAAAAACTGAGGCTAGCCTGAATCAGTAGAATAACTTCATGTGAGTACAATGCTATTACCTTTTTTTTTTTGGATCGAAAAGTACAATGCTATTACTTAGTTGCTACCGAAGTTGCTAGTCACAGCAAATTCTAAATAGGACAATAGAACATATGCTCATAAAAAGAAGCCTATGATGACAATATGGGATAGTAAATGGTAAACATCCCTTGCAAAAAGGGAAACAAAGGAAATACCTTGGAAGAACCCTGGTGGCGATCTGGATGCCATTTTAATGCACACACTCTATATCTGGAAATGAAAATTATCATTTGTCAGCCTAGTATATTAAGAAAACTCTGTCCCTTCAACCCCGAATGAACAGAAATTTAAAATAAGTGAAACTGTGGAGTTCTTACGCATTTTTTACATCTTCCAGATTTAAAGGACCCAATGTACTCAATCCCAACGCCAGCCTCTGAGACATCATATCTGCCTCTGACTTCTCAGAATCCGACGAGGAATCTGAATCACATTCCTTCTCATATTCTGAATCATATTCATTGTCATATTGATATCTCCAACCACTTGAAGTCTTATATTTGTTTGAGTAACCTGATGACTTCCAATATCTTGGGTCATCATCATTTATGAAGGACCAACCAAAGTATTGATTTCCACCATATGCAGAGCGGAAAATAGTCTCATATTCCCTATCATCATCTTCACAGAAATCAAAATCTGTAGAAAAAAGATGAAATTTACTAACTACTTCAAATGCAGAAAATATCTCTCAAGGACTAAAGAGATTGTAAACCAGTTCAAAAATGTTTTGAGTAAAGAGAATTATATGCAGCAGTAATATGGCAATATCAATTGAGTAATATTTACCAGCTTGGCCCATTTCATAAACTATTTTCTCCAAAAACCACCAGAAGAGGAGAAACGAAAAGGATTAGAAGACAAAAATATCCTCGACTTTGAAAAGGTAAACGATAAAATTCCAAAAGCTTACTATCATCAAACCAAGCATAAACTCAACATAAACTTAATATAATTTGCTCCAAATCTTAAATCTTTTCATATTTCCCTTGTTTTCAAGTTGCGTGCTCTGCATCAAGATTCAACATATTTGAAAATGTCAACAGAAGTTTTATGGCTATACCCAACATATAAAAGAGAAAATGAGAATTTTCTGACACACAATTGGCTCTTAATGACAGAAGAACCAGGCAACTTACTTCTCCATGTCCCAGATCTCCTATTTCCTGACTTGCCCCTTTTGCATCTGTCATCCCTGAAATGTGGTCTGAACCATGAACTGCCTTGGCTTGAAGATTGATGGTACTCATTACTGTTGGATTGCCAGCTCTAGTATATTCAAAAGTGAAATTGAAAAGGTCATAAGAAATTAGAAAAAGCTTTACCTACAAAAATTTCCAAGGAAACCAATTGACTGATTTTATTTGACAAAGCAGGTATATTGTAAGTTCATTATCAAATATCATATCCACTTGCATAAGCTTACAAACACACAGTGGTTGATACATAGACTTAAATAAAGGTGACGGGGACCCAAAAGAAAATTACTTGGTATCCTTTATCTCTTCTATTCTCCTTTAGTTTGCTTTTTTAAAAACAGAAAAAATCAGAATGAATCTTTTTTATTTACATACAACAAAGTTACATAAATTCGCTTTTCCTTTTGCATATGGCGTTGTCAAATGTGTTTACTCTTCCAGTAGCAGATGTTCCCCCCTCTCTTCCTTTCACCTCAGAATGACATGGGATTCTTCATGATTTTTCATCTTAGAGTCCTAATGGAGAGGGGTGAACATGATATTGAAGAGGGAAAGTAGTGGAGGGACAAGAAAGAATTTCAATTATTACGTAACAAATCAACCATATTCTCCACCCCCGCTCTCTACATAGCAAAGAAATTAAATTATGAGAACAAATACAAATTTTGGATCAGACAAAAGTACCTGAAATAGGTGCTCTGCAAATTCACTGACATCATACAACAATGTCTGATTCCTCGATCTGTTGGAATACCGGTTAAATCTCTGCGCATAAACAGTTGCACACAACATAAGGGTTATTGTTCATCAATGACACAATTTACATGTCAGAAAGTAATCAATTGTCAAACATGCACACATTCTGTTCCTAATTGGCTAGTTTAATTTAATTGTATGATGTATTCTTTAATTTTACTGAAAGGAAACATCAAGAACTAAGAAATACAAGTTCCCAATTAGCCAAGACCTTCATTCGCATCTTACTTTGATATATTGTTCTCTTCCCATCCGTATTCTCCAATATCCTTTTTCCCCAACCTTATTACATTTCATTATAGACCACAATAAAGCACATAATTTTTATTCTCTTCGATTGACACGTTCGGAAAAATTACTTCATATCAAGAACATCTATCTTCGTCAAACACCAAAAATCCAAAACTTCAACAGGGAGTTCAAATAGTTTCCTCTATGGTGATCGTTGGATACAAATATTATCAACATAATTCTGCTTCTTTTTGAGGGGTTAAAAAGGCAACCGTATGAGGCTCGGTTAATAGTTATTTAAGGGGTTAAACAACAAGTTAAGAAAAAGAAGAAAAAAAGAGAGAGGAACTGACCTTTGATGAACCTCGAAAAGTGCCTCTCTGCACAACAAAGAAATAGAGTTCATTCAATTTTGCAACAAATCCAATTTGCTTAGAAGGAAAATATGCATTTTTAATGTAATGAACCTCAAAAATTGCCTCTCTGCACAACAAAGAAATAGACTTCATCAATTTTGCAACAAACCCAATTTGCTTAGAAGGAAAATATGCATTTTTAATATAATGAACCTCAAAAAGCCTCTCTGCACAACAAAGAAATAGACTTCATCAATTTTGCAACAAACCCAATTTGCTTAGAAGGAAAATATGCATTTTTAATATAACTTGGAACGAAACCCCATTCAATTCCATAAGAAAAGAACATAAAGATATAGTGGTTCTATCATCCAGTGATTACTCAGACTATAACATAATAATTGAACCAAAAAACAAGATAATAGATTTCACTAAGTTTCAAGAAAACATTGCAATTAACATAGGCGGGGCTTGTTTTCATAAAAAAGATCATATCTTCACAGATTTAGGCTAATAATAACCATCTACAGCCCATTTACATATACCTTAAAATCCATTTTATAGACAAAATTCAGTTTCAAGAAAACATTGCAATTAACAGAGTTGGGTCTCGTTTTCATCAAAAGATCAAATCTTCACAGATTTAGGCTAATAATAACCATCTACAGCCCATTTACATATACAATAAAATCCATTTAATACACAAATTCAGTTTCAAGAGACATTGCAATTAACAGAGTTAGGTCTCATTTTCATCAAAAAGCTCAAATCTTTACAAATTTACGCTAATAACAACCATCCACAGCCATATTCATGTACCATAAAATCCTTTAATAACAAACACACACTATGCAGATGCAAATAACACACGCAACACAGAAAGAAAAGGGTGGGTGGCTTACAGAATCCCAATTGGTTCGTCTTCTGCGTTCTAAGAATGGAGTGGAATGGAAAAAAGAGGCTCTTAGATGAAAAGACTTGGCCTCAGAATTGACTATAGCTGCTGCTCTGCTGCCCCGATTCATCTCTGCATTTTATTCACGTCGATATAGTTTTAATGATTTTTCCTTTTTTCTTTTGGGAGGCTGGGGCCGGAGGCGGAGGGGCCTTCCTGAAGCGAAGGTCGACTGAAATATGAACGAGGCGTATGATGTTAGTCAACTCGGAGGTGTCGATGGAGGAAAATGAATGGGCTTCATTATGTTTTGGGACGGGAAAGCATATTGGACCTAGAATTAAATTGTGTATTTTGGGGAAATTATGATGAATGACACTATAGTATGATACCTCACGAATTTCTTTGGTAGTGATGACAACGGGCGTATCAGTTTGTTTCAAATCCACCCTGTAATAATTGTAGAAAATTCAAATATGTCCCGCGATCCGCCATTTTTCTCGGGGCGAATCGGGGCAGATCAGAGTCCTGATTCGTATATTAATTGATCCGTTTTTTTTTCTTTTCTTCTTCTTCCCTTACTACAAGCAGTTTTCTGAGTTTAATTGGAAGACTGTGACCAAAGGAAGACGCTCCAAGAAGCCAGTAGCTAGAAGCTTGAATGGTGTTGCAAAAGTTGGCAATAGGAGTCCAAAAAGGGTTGGCAATTTTTCTGGCTCTGATTCCGAGAAGGTAAAGTTTCCATTCAATTGATTGCCTTGGTCACTGAGCATTTAATCTCATGTTCACTTTTTACATTCAATTAATAATTTTGCAGTTTGGTGAACCTAGTCTTGGACAAAGATCCTCTGGTAAAGGAGCACGTACCAATCAAAAAAATGAGACAATTGCTTCAATCTCCATCACCAAATCCTCGGGCCGTTTCTATGCACAGTCATGATTCTTCACCTCCCCAGACTCGTACTTCATCTCCAATCCCTGAAGATTTTGAGCCACTTTCAGATCAATATCATTCCCGGGTCATGGGTCCTTGAATTCATATTCTAACCGCGACTGTTTCTTCAATCCTTCTAGGTGGGCGGCGGCACTGCAGCTGTTTCTTCAATTTGGTTTCTAAGTGCAAAGACGGGAGAGAAAATGACATTAGGTTTAGGAACTTTAGGCATACTGGTATAAGAATTAGGATTTAGGAAATTGAAAATTGCAATTTTAGCCCCTGCCCCAAATCTTTGATCTTGTTACAATTTAATCATTTTTTTTAAATGGATCGGGGTGAATCGGGGCAACCAGGATTCGATCCGCTCCGAGATCCGTGGCGGATCACTATTATCTGCCCTGATCTGCTTTACCGATCTGTAGATCAGGTATTTTTCACTCCACTCAGATCAAATATTTATCGGGTTCGGAGAGGATCGGATATTTTTGCCATCCCTATTCTTTAGGGTACATTGCACCATTCATCCCATCTTTCGAGCATAGTAATAGATTGATAGACTTACTCTCAACCTTTCTTTTTATTTTTTTTGTTGCAATCTTGCCCCCAACCTTTTGTTAATTAGCATAAATCATCCAATTTCACAAATTTCGTCTCTTATTGACATTAAATGCCTCATTTGGCATGCAAGCTATTTTTAATTGAAGGACAAAATGGTCAAGCCACTAATTTCCATAGGCCAAGAAGTTTGAAACTAGTAGACATTTCTTATTCCCATCAACAAACATTGTTGCTTTCTTAGAAATCATTTTGTATCCATTTCCTTGCCAAAACCTCCATTGTTGATCGATTACATTCTTTCATCTACTTTGAATCGACTTCTCGTTCACTTTTAGGAGTAAGTCATAGTGTTTTGTATAATATATTTTTAATTTTGCAAAATTTTGATCAAGCAACATGTTTCTCATCATCTCCACAGATATAATGAAGCTCATCTACAATAAGGTAAACTAATAAAATTATATGTTAATATATTTAGATTTGTAATATTATTACAAACTTTGAGCCCTTATTTTAGTTATTTGTTTAGTGAAAGATCATTTCTTTTTATTTTTTTGTAGACAAAAGGTCCACATTATTCACGAAAAAGTGCTTCCATAGTGGTGGTTATTTTTGGATGACGATGAATGTGTTTTACTTGAATGGAAAGGTTCATTATTTTGACCACATAGGATGACACGACCCGTTTCGAATCACCCTAGTGGACCCAAGACGTGTCGTGCACCATTGATGGATGTTAGCTGGATACCGGACCCACCATTAAGGCTACTTAGACTTTTCTATGACTGACTGACTGACTTTTCTTTGACTAAAAAAATTTTATAAAAATTTTGGCAAAGTTTCCTTGAAATTTAGACTCAACTAAACCTGAAAAGCAATAAAATTTTCTAAAAACATACTTAAGATAACAATTAGGGAATCATCTGCCCCACAACATACATAGTAACCAATATCAAGTACAGACAACTCTATCATCTTCAACATCTTTTACAAAATGACCCAAAAGCATATGAATTTACAAAAGAAGCAGTGAGCATATCCAACCATATACATACAATCCAAAATAAATCATCGAAAAGACCTAAAACATATATCCCAAAAATAAATGATGATATGCTCAATGGAGATGAATCGTACAAACTAATACTCGTGTAGTTCTGGCTCAACAATCAAGAGGCTCTTCAAAAGTTTCTCGAAACTCAACTTCTACCTGAGTAAAAGAGCATATAAAATTGTGAGTTGATAGCTCAGTGAGTAGAGAATTTGCAATTAATTATAATTTTCAAAAAATTGATTTCTCATGTTATATATACTGAGTAAATGCGAACTGTAAATTATAAAGAAACTTGATATTATGATTTTTTAGTAAATCTGCAAAGAAATGCCATCTGATAACAATATATACAAACATGTGTTTCTTGCAAACTAAATAAGCTGTGTATACTGAAAAATCACACCAGCAAGTATCATGAATCACTAATCATCTGTAATTTAAACTGAATTTTGGTCATACGCATGTAGACTAGCTTAGCACTCCCGTACATGGTCCAAAGCCCCTCTGTGTACGAAAGTGGGTCCCAAAGACCTCTGAGATAAGCACTCTTATACATGCCCCAAAGCCCCTCTGTGTATAAGAGTAGGTCATAAAGACCTCTGATAATACACCTTAGTACACGGTCCAAAGCCCCTCTGTGCACTAGAGTAGATAATAGTATCGGATACTTTCTGGTGATTTTACAAACTGTATCTAAATAATGGTATTTCTCATGATAAAACATAATAATAATTTGAACTAATTCAACTGGATATACTTATAAACTTTATTCTATTTTGAAAATTATGCTCGTCTAACTAATTATTCTAGAAATAAGATCAATGTGATATTAATAATTCATAATGATTATGAGCTAATATACATGGTATTTAAATTCTTATATTTTGATAAATAAGTTTTTCCACCCACAGAGCTTTTGACTAGAACTAAGTTGGTCGATACGCAGCACCAACCTCCTCGTCACCTCTTGAAATAAAATATAATTGTTTGAATTAATAAATAATCATCTCAAGTAACACTAATAATTAAATGCAAGACTAATCTTAACCTACCCGTACTTGAGCAAAACTTCTCTAAAATTCCTTTACTCACTTTGATCTAATCCTTATTCTAAATTACCACTTTTCTTTTCCACAATTTGACCTCTAACAATTTACAATCCAACAAGTATAATTTTCTTAAATTTCGTAGTAAAATCACCAAGCTAGAAATTCATAATCATTAACTCAATAACATATAATTCTTCTTAATATTCTCAACCATTTCTAATGTTCCATAAAGCTCATAAATAAATTCCTTGACATTACATTCGCTTAAAGTACCCAAATAGAAATTCTAGAGTTTGCTAAAATCATCATTCCAAACATTTAACATACATAAACCAATACAAGTCTTAATATGCTTAAAATAACTTAAATCTTTAATTAAACCCACTAAATCAAGAACTATAAAATTTTACACTTTTCTTAAATAAGTAATTTCTTACTTACCTCTTGAAATAGCAAAAGAAATAGACAACCAAACCTTAAAAGTTGATTTTCGACCACCTTAGGATTCGGCCGGCCTCGTCCTAGGGTATGCTTAGTGGCATGGTAAGTTCTGCAATGAAGTTTGCCAATGCCCGTACCTTGATGGTCGTTCTTGGCTTAAACTCGATATTGAATTAACTTAGCTTGATTTCCTATTTGAGCATCTTTTTGACGTCTCTGGACGATGGATGATCTGCTTGATAGGTTGATTGGTCATGACTTGCATGATATGAGATTGAAAATATGGTCTCAACTTTGACTGCCACTATCAGAGTAAATACTAACTGTATCCGCTAGGATGTAGCGAGTCTCTGCTCTGTTTAACACCTGACTTATATAGTAAACTTGTCTCTGAAATTTTGTGAACTCTTTTATTAACACTGCACTAACGGTACGGGGTGAAACTGCCAAGTACAAAGATAACACATCTCCAGTTAGGGTCGAGTTAGGATTGGAGGTTGCCGTAGTGACTGATTTAATAGTTTGAGTGACTCTAGGCATTCTCTTATCTACTCAAAGTTGCTTGAACCCCCAATTGCCTTAAAAATGTGGTAGCATTTGATAGCTGTCCCACTCATAAATTGATTTTGGGCGGCTACCCGTTCGGTCAACCTTTGTACCTTATTCTTTGTAGTCGGGCTTTTCATCTCTAAGATTGCTTGAATCTTATCAGGGTTAGCCTCAATCCCTCTCTGTGTGATCATGAATCCCAAGAATTTTCCACCATTTGTGCCAAATACACACTTATCTAGGAATTTTATCCTGTTTCACCTGGCGATATTGAACACTTGTTACAAGTCAAACATATGATCGCATGTCTTAGCACTTTTGGACACCATATCATCAACATAGGCCTTGATCACATTCCTATCAAACCACCAAAAAATTTGTTCACTATCATCTGGTAGGTCGCTCCAGCATTTTTTAGTCCAAATGGCATAGCTGTGTAGTAGTACGTCCCGGAATCAGTAATAAATGATGTTTTTTTCCTGATCCGATTATTCCATTAAGATTTGATGGTATCCCGAGAATGCATCAAGAAAACTGAGCCACTCATGGCCGGAGGTGGTGTCTACTAAGTGATCATACGAGGCAGCGGGTATGAATCTTTCGAACATGACTTGTTGTGTAATCCACACACATATGCCACTTCCCAATTCAAATTGTTTACTAAGACTATATTGGCTAGCAACTCGGGGTATTGAACTTCTCGTATGAAGCATGCCTTGAGCAACTTTTATCAAATCTGCTTTTTTCTTTGGTTTTAAATATGTTCCAATGCTAAAAAAAATTTCCATCTGACACTTGAACTTTTTCGGTCTTATCCAATGGTTCAATATTTCCTATTGGTGGCTCGAAGTCTAGCATCAAGACTAGTAAAGCATTTGTGATCTGAAACCTTTCAACATAGCACATTCGGGAAGCGTTCTGATCTCTTTTATACATCCAATCTCTCAACTGGTAGGAAGCTTTACCACTTGGTGATAAGTGGAGGCAATTGCTCAAGCAGCATTCAAGACAAGCCGACCACATATTGCGTTGTAAAACATGGGGGCTTTGACTACCAAGAAGCTCGTCATAATAACTACGCTCATTGGACAAGTCCCCATGTCACGAGTAACTCTATGGTTTCTTTTGGGACAACAGTAGCCCTTCCAAACCCTACCAAGGGAATATTAATTTGTTTTAGCTGACTTGGGGAGATTTTTAAGCCCAAAAGGCATCCCAACTGAGAATATCTACTACACTACCGCCATATACCAATACCCTCCTGACATCAAAATATGCAATATTGCCCACCACTACTAGAGCATCATCGTGGGGGGCATTGCACGCCTACCAGGTCCTCCTTACCAAAAATGATGTCTTGGTCGAACCTTTCTTTTCTCTGTATTGAATATACTCCATTCGAGCAGGCATAAGTCTTTCTGGCAGAGTTGGAGTCTCTACCTGCCATTGTTATTCCAACGATCATGTTAATCACTCCCGCTTAAGGCTGTACATGTTCTTCAAAATTTTCTTTCCCGCGATCATTTTTTACGTACTTGGATAAAGATCCTCTTTTCAACAACTGTTCGATTTTCTCTTTTACTCTGTGTCATGTCCATGATTTCTATAGAATTGACAGTATTTTATCTTATCTCTTTTTACGGCAGACATGACCATTGGTCTCAACCGCTCGAGCTCTTTCATATCTTATATTTCCATTAGCACTTTTGTACGGAGAGTGTTCAAAGGAGTATATGTTGGGTATCCTCATACTTCTATCTGGTCAATCGATCTCGGGTGTTGTCTTTACTTGTATGTACAACTCTTTGTTTTCCTTTGTCAGGCATCTTTCACCATCATGAGATTTTCGCTTATGAGTCTCAAGCTCCTTTCTTTCTCGCAAGCTCTTTGTTACTATGTCTGCTTCCTTTATTTCTACATACTTTTCTAATTTTTTCAACAAATCACACATTAACTCCAGGAGATTTTTTGGAAAGGACATTTTGAAAGCCCTATTTCACGTACCATTCATTATAGCTGTAACAACATCGGACATTTGGAGATCTTTGATGCCGAGAGTGGCTCTGCTGAACCTTGCCAAATATTTTGCAGTGACTAATCCTTCTTTTGGACAACTTGCATCAGGTCGATAGCGGTTCTTTTCTTCCTTTTGCTACTTAAGAAGTATGCTACGAAGCTTCAAGAAAGTTCATCAAATGTTTTGATAGACCAGGGAGCGAGAGTGGCTACTCAGTCCTTAGTTTCTCTCCTCAACGTTGGTGAGAAAGATCGGCACATTATTGCTTTTGGCGCTGCATACAGCCTCATTAGGTCTACAAAAGTCCCAAGTGATTTAGCGAGTTTGTAACTCTATTGTATGCTTCTATCATTAGTTGCTTAAAACCTTTTGTTAAAGGAATTGCCATGATTTCTGGTGCAAATGAGTCTTCTTCCAAAACCATCTGCCTACGTCAGTCCTTTCTTTTTGATAATGCATCATCAAACTTTTGCGCCATCATTTCTTCCATCTTCTTTTCCAAATTTACCATTGGTCATATCCCATGTGGGTCTGCATCCACATAAACTATCACTAGGGGTGGAAGTGCGACTGCTGGTCCTATTTGTGGTGGGGCATTAGGTGGAGGGCATCTATGCCCTATCCCGGTTGGTTGAACGCCTAGTGGCGTGTTTTGATGCTCTACCAAATGTGGTTGTCCGTGGTGATTTTATGGTAAATTAGGGGCTAGCTCTGTAGTTTTTTGAGTTTAAATCTGCAAAAAGGCCATCAGTTGTCTCCAACGAATTAAACTGTGTCTAAGTAACGTATGGGAGCAGTGGCAGTTGGTGATCTCGGGCTACAAATTCCGATTTCGCCTTAGTTGCTGTAATTCATATTCCACTTCTAGTTTTCCGACCTGTCATAGCTTTTATGTCTTTTCTTTCCCACAGACGACGCCAATGAAATATTACCTGGTTTGAGATGGTTCAAAGTGTTTCCAAAACATTTTCTTTGTTACTCCGATGACCCAAAAAGAAGGCGTGGAGCTCTCATCTGGTTTATCTTCCGACGTGAGAGTTAAAAATTGAAGGAGAAATAATGACAATATGAAGAGAAAAACGTGTATAGTAATTATGAAATATTTTGTGATATCTTACTTGGCTCACATTTTGATGTATTTATAGGTGAGCGGTTTCCCTCTCATGTGCCAGACAATTTTCTCCCACCTGCTTGACAGTTATTATCCACGTACTAGCTATTATTGTCCACGTACTAGCGGTTTTCAATTGTTCGCTAGTTGACTTCGGGACGTAAGACCTTTGCTTTATTCTCAAAGTAATCGTCATATGCAATATTCTATGGATAACCTATTAATATCGATCGACTGACTATCCATCATAGCGATTGGTCTACTGGCCAGTCGCCTAAGGCAGTCGACTGACTGCCATGCACGCAGAGTGTTCACTAAATTTGAGTCTGGTCCATTTTTAATATAGCACCATCTTTGATTTTTTTTTTTATCAATCCACATTGAAAATCAATTTATATAAAATTAAAAGTACGGTTAATTTTTTTATTTTTTTTGAAAATTTTCATATATTTGTTTATATCCCTTTAATTGCCTAAGTAAGAAATAATTTTTTTTAACAATAAATAGTCTACAGATTGGGATAGTAAAGTGTCCCATCTCCCTTCTATCCTCATAACGAAATTAGGGCATGGACGGAAAATATGATACTCACCCCGACTCTTAAAATTTATTTTATTTAATATTTTTAACTTTATATGATATTTTAAAAAATAAAAAATAAAAAAGAAAATAACATAAAAAATAGATATATTTTAATTTTCGCTCCGCCAAGCTCCATTGCCATCAGTGTCTATAAGACAAAAATAATTGTTTTACTTTATTTTATTTGGAAGTATATTCAACAAATAAAATAAATGTTTAAAAGAACAAATAGAAAAAATGAATAATGCAATACTGCATCGCACGTTTGGATAGAGCGATAAAGTGGACAGGTGAACTTAGCCACGTTTGAGTGTACACAAAATCCCGCGACATCATCTCCAGTTGGTTGAGCTGACACTAGGTCCACACAAATTCCTTCATGTCCACGCCCACTAATCTCGCAACTGAAAATAAGTACTAATCTCGCAAGTGAAAATAAGTAAAAGAGAAAAAGTTGCACAAAAATAAGTTATTTTCAACTTTTTGCTATGGTCGGACGAATTTGCCCTCTACTTTTTGCTGATGGACGTAACCTGTCCCTATGGATCATTTATTAATTTTATTTTTAATTGTTGAATTGCCTAACAAACCTAAGTGATTTTCTCGTTTTGATAACAATTATAAAATCAAACCCACCAATTTAATTGTTCTTGAGAGCCCGTTTGTTGTGGCTTAAAATTGTTTATTTGATTAAAATGGTTTATTTGATCAGGAATGGTAAAAAACATTATGCTATAAAAGTAAAAATTTTGGTCAAATAAATCATTTTAATCAAATAAACTAGTTTATAATTCACATCAAACGAGCTCTGAGTGGGCCGGACTCGTCTAAAGACGGGCCCAGACTAGGGCCGGGTCGGGAAAATGAACACGGGTCCTCCAACTTTTTTTTTGTTTTTTTTAAACGACTATATTTTTTTTCCCTATAAATACCCTATAAACTTTCCATATTCTTAAAAAAATTCACAATTCTCTCCACCTACATTCCTACAACAATTTGAAAAAAATTATAATATTATATTGTTAATATAAGTTATTTTATTGTGTAATTTATTGTTGAATTTTCACATTTCTAATCTTCTATATTCTTACATTTTTAGTTATCTACTTGTCTATATTCTACATTTCTTAAAAAAAAACTCAATTTTTTTTTTTAACTTTAAAAAAAATATTTAATAAAAAAAATAGAAATCACGTGGGTCCGTGGACCGGCCCGTGTGGCCCGCGGACCACTGGACAGTCCAGACCACAATTTGTTTCACAGGCTGAGCTGCCCGCTCATTGCCCTCTCTACACGTGGAAAAGACAGCCGGAAAACTGTCGAGAAGTGAGGGCTACATCTGTCCATTCAGCAAAGGGTCTGCAAAAGTGATACAGCTATATCTACTATCAACGTGATGGTGTCATGGGGACCACACACCACTGATGCAAATCATAACAATCAACGGCCCTGATCTTCGCAACCATCTATTTGAGCTTTATTTAAGCTGAAATATCACAAGACAGTTTCATTTCCCGTTTTTCAAACAAGAGGGCGGGTAAGAAGTTTCATAACAAAAGAGAAACCCATTTTCAAGAAAGCCTCAAAGGTACGTTCTTGATTTTTCTTTCTTATTTTTATCAAAAAGATTTTATTTCTGATAATATATTTCATTTAATGGCTTTCTTTCGTTATGGAATTTTTGATCTGTGTAAAGAATTGGTTTTTGTTTTCTTTTTTTCTTGTTATGGTATCCATATCTTTATGCTTTTAATGAACCATGATCCATGGATTAGTTATTTGGCATTTTGAATTATGACCACATTATGCAAATTTGATGGATAATGTGTGCCTTTTGTGCATTGATGCATGATTTATTGATCTGCTTTTATCTGGGGTCTCATCAATTGTTAATTTGATAATTTATTTTGGAAAGATTACAAATTAGATTGAAATGTTTAGTATTTACATGTTCAAGATCTAAGATCTGCAATTGAATTATAACTTGGATCATAATTAGGTTGCCAGTTGCAATGCCAATGTATATCCACATTGTGAACTCTTCTTAATACTTATGGAAAGATTTGATCGATGTGCTCTTATTCTTAGGAGGCTAATTGTTAGAATTGTGATAATTGATTTTGATTTCATTTCGTCTATATTGTTTGAATGTTGATCTACCTATCCTGATTCAATTTGTTAAGCGCTTTATCTCAGAACGATGCTAAGATGCTCTCTTGATGATGTTATCTTGATCAAAATTCTAAGTAATGCTGGGCTTTGATCTTCTGTTTTTCTTGGCATGGCTTCAAATGCAACAGAATTAATAGTTATGAAATATAGCTCTTCTCTACATAAAATTGAAAGGGCTTTTTTTTTTTTTTTTTTTTTTTTTTTTTTGTACTCTTCAAAGTGCATTAAGAGATGGCAGAAGCTGAGGATATTCAGCCTCTTGTATGCGACAATGGAACCGGAATGGTCAAGGTGATCATCTAACATTATGTATTCATCGTGAGATGAGATAACGGATTTGTGCATTGATTCATATTCATTATTTTATCTTAAAATTATCAGGCTGGGTTTGCTGGAGATGATGCTCCAAGGGCTGTTTTCCCGAGCATTGTGGGGCGCCCTCGTCACACTGGTGTAATGGTTGGCATGGGACAAAAAGATGCCTATGTAGGTGATGAGGCTCAATCCAAGAGAGGTATTCTGACTCTAAAGTATCCAATTGAGCATGGAATTGTCAGCAATTGGGACGATATGGAGAAGATTTGGCATCACACCTTCTACAATGAACTTCGTGTGGCTCCAGAAGAGCACCCAATTCTCTTGACAGAAGCTCCCCTTAACCCCAAGGCCAATCGTGAAAAAATGACTCAAATCATGTTTGAGACCTTCAATACTCCTGCCATGTATGTTGCCATTCAGGCTGTTCTTTCCCTTTATGCCAGTGGTCGTACAACTGGTAAGTTCGGTTTCATGTTCTTTCTCTTTTGAACACTAATATAAACTTGTTTGTTAACTAGATCAATTATGTAGTAGATACGTGCAGTATTTTCAGCATCACAGAAAACACATAAAGTTACCAAGTTCAGTGTATAAAACTAAGTTCACCCCTTCCCTCAAGAAAATAATTGCATTGAAAATGATATGGAATACACTTTCACACATACAGCAGAAGTTGCATTTGTTATGGTTATAGGCACTGTATTACACTAATTCCCAACAAATTCATATCCTGTATTCTGTTTGCCTCCAATGGCGGGAGGTGGCAAACATTTTTAAATTTTTCTCAATTCATATAGAATTTTTTTAACATATACATGCCATTGGTTGCCTCTCAAATGAAAAGTAAGAAGACAAACAGGAAACACATTGATATTTGCACACCATATATCATAAATAGAGTAATTGAGGCTATATTGCGGAGTGGTCTTCACTTAAAAGACCTTGACACTTGCATGCCATATACCATCATCTCCCATCAGCTTAATGCCTCAGAAACCAGCGGATTAAGCTTAGGTTGATGCATGATAAATCTGCTAAATTATCTCTTTGTGCAGAAATATGAGCTTTATTTTTGTTATTTCCAGGAATTGTTCTCGACTCTGGGGATGGTGTCAGCCATACAGTCCCCATATATGAAGGTTATGCACTCCCCCATGCAATCCTCCGACTGGATCTGGCTGGGCGTGATCTCACGGATAATCTCATGAAGATACTGACAGAGCGAGGCTACTCTTTCACCACAACTGCCGAGCGTGAAATTGTAAGGGATATAAAGGAGAAGCTCTCTTATATTGCTCTTGATTATGAACAAGAGCTAGAAACAGCAAAGACCAGCTCATCTGTGGAGAAAAACTATGAACTGCCTGATGGACAGGTGATCACTATTGGTGCTGAGCGATTCCGCTGCCCGGAGGTCCTGTTTCAGCCATCAATGATTGGGATGGAAGCTGCTGGAATACATGAAACTACATATAATTCTATCATGAAGTGCGATGTTGATATTAGGAAGGATTTGTACGGCAACATTGTTCTCAGTGGTGGCTCCACAATGTTTGCAGGCATTGCTGACAGGATGAGCAAGGAGATTACAGCATTAGCTCCAAGCAGCATGAAGATCAAGGTTGTAGCTCCACCAGAGAGGAAGTACAGTGTATGGATTGGAGGTTCTATTTTGGCCTCTCTGAGCACATTCCAGCAGGTATGCTTCACAACAGTCTCTCTATTGGTTTATTTAATGTCTAGGATTGCTGTAATTCTGCTAACAAAGGCTTAAAGACAATGAAATTTGCCCTATACGTGCTCAAAGTGTCTGGGACATGTCCTTGAGTGTTGGAAATTTAAATAATATATAAAAAATAGAACATACCACAAGGCACATGAAAATAGAATGTCAATGTCCGATACATGTCGTACACAGATACGCCACTCCTGTAAGATTGTCTTTGCTTCATAGTTAATTGATCAACTTTACTAATGTTTGATTATTTGAATGCTAAGGCCAGTTTGGGTAGAACGTTCTGATGAGAGACTTTTTGTGTTTCTGTGAGTGCAGATGTGGATAGCAAAAGCAGAGTACGATGAGTCCGGCCCTTCAATTGTTCACAGAAAATGCTTCTAAATGAACGTTTGCCAATAATAGACAGTCGGAAGGATTGTGGAATTGCTTTCTCATTTGTATTTCCTTATCATTTCGTTTTTGTTCTTTCCTGAGTCTTTATTTTTCAAGATTTGAGCAACGGACATGGAAACTAAATAATCCTGCCCAATATTCATTTTTTCCTATTGACATTACTAGGTAGAAGAGTTTAGTATTTTAAAATGTTGTCGTGATTTTACTTCAACATAAAGGGATCGTCCGATTTCTGCTTTTACAGTAATTCGTTATTTGTTGGATTTATCTGTTATATAAATAACAGTTTGTGAATTTTTGCAATCTGTATGAATGACAGACTGTAACCAAATTGTATTGCAAATGAGTTTAGGATTGAAGTTCAAGAAAATTATATCCATTTATGGCAGTGAAAATTGAAATGCAGCAATGTTACCTAATATGTGTCATTAATTAGACTAGACACTCGTGCCGGTTGTAATGCTTCTCCATCAAGACCATCGAAACCCCTGTAATAGTTTTATGCCATGTCTGCTCACGGATATGAAAAGGGAGTTGAGACTTTTGAGTACAGAGTATATATACTCTTCAACAATCACAGTAGAATAATCAATTGAATATCACCTTCTCAATGGTACCCACGATGGACTTGTTCTTGAGCTCCCTAGCTCTGATCTTGGCCTTACCCATCCTGAGTCTCCAAATCAATTGTAACGATTTCCGTGAGGTTGATGAAGGAAGTAGCATGTTTCTTTCTACTGAAGAAACATTAAAATTACTGTTATTCATAGGTACGCTTCTTTTCGCGCGTTTCTTCATTGTTAACTCGTTTTTAGCTGACAACTTGTGATTTGATTAAGAACCCACGTCAGCAAACTTTCTCAGCAGTTGATCTGAGAATGCTTTATTTACATGCTAAACTCTAGCAGTATTAGGATTAGTATTTTCCACTATAGTGAAAGAACAGAGAAAAAGTGGTACAACTTTAAGCAGAGAGAGAGAAGACTTCTTGCAGAAATTAGGATAATGTAATTATTTAAGATGAAAGATTTTTGTTTATAATGTGGAAAATGGACCGTTAAGGGGGAATATTGTATGATATAGAGAAAAAGAGTCGGACAGATCCTTTTTATAAGTAAATGCTCTTTTTCTTTTAGTATGGAATCGGCACTGAGCAAGAACCACACAAGCTTGCAAAGGTTGTGTTGGGAGCTTTATAGGCAATTTAACACTTTGCAACTATGCATTATTAAGAGTACTAATTGATAAACCTTCAAGTTTTCTTTATAGAAAAAGTTAGCATGGAATTCACGTGGTAAACATTGATGAATTATATGTAGGCACCTAACTACATGGGACCAAATTAAATTTAGAAAACTTTTTGTACTTTCCTCTCTACTATATACCTTCTTATTGTTCAATTATTTTCCAGCAATCAAGTTTAGATAATCCCACACTACTTCTAGAAAATGTGGTTTCCGTCCATAAAGAACTAGTTTAATTTTCAAAAGTTTTGATGATGATTACAAATTGCTTAACTTTTCATTTCACTGAGCTGGTTTATATAATACAAAGTCGAAGAATCTAATACATACACGTCACTCTATTTAACATTCACCTATTTACAAGTGTCTAACTAATTTGTACAATTCACGAATTCAAGGAAACCAACTTCTATTGTTCTTTCTCAATACCATAATCTGGTAATGCAGCTCAATATTAATAGAATCACCCTCATACTCCTCAACTGCTGCATATCAGTCCACAATGATAGCAAATATGAGCAGACTGATCCTTACTCTTAGTCTTAACACCCTCCCTCAAATTGGAGTATACTTTAGTGACTCCAAGTTTGTCTTTTAGAAAAAAGAAATGAGAATGTGATAGAGGTTTTGTAAGTAGATCTGCTATATGTTCAGAAGAGCAAATGTAACATATTTGCAGTTTTTATCAATCACTTTCTCTAAAAACCATTGATATCAAGCTCTATATGTTTTGAGGGAGCATGATAGACAGGATTTGAAACAAGTGCCTTAGCACTTAGATTGTCACACCAGAGAGTGGGAATTGATCTTTGTGAAAGGTTTAATTCCTTAAACAAAGATTGCACTCAATAAATTTTTGATGTTGCATGGGCCAGTGCTCTATACTCTGCTTCTGTACTTGATCTAGCCACCCACGTTGCTTCTTTGAGGACCAAGATATCAAACTATCCCTCAGTACACACAGCAACATGATCTTCTATCATCTAGACATGAGGCCCAATAAACATCAACATAGGCAACTATGTCTAATCTATCACACTTCTTGATCATTAATCTTTGATCAATTGTTCTCTTTAAATACTTGTAAATTCTCTTCAATGCTTTCGAGTGGGCATCATTATTGCAAATGCGATATCAGGTCTAGTGTGAGCTAGATGCTATAAACCTCCTACTGCACTTTTGTATAATGAGGGATTTTTCATCAGTTCACCCTCATTTTTTAGACAGCATCTAGCCAACTTCTATGAGGTATTACATGGCTTCAAGTGTTGATAATCAAATTTCTCCAGTAAGCCACTGATGTACCTTGTTTGAGTAAGACTCAGGCTTCAATTGTATCTGTGCACTTCAATTCCTAAAAACTTATTTAGAAATCCCATGTCTTTCAAGGCAAAATTGATATTCAGTTGATTGATGAATGGTTGAAGCAAGTCACTATCATTTCTTGTCACAGCTATATTATCCACATATACAAGTGCAACCACAATTTGTTTCTCACTTCTAAAATAAAAAATACTGAACTACCAGCTTTTGATTGTCTGAATTTCCATTTTATCAGCGTGAACTCAGCCTTTCATACCAAGCCCTTTGAGCTTGTTTGAGTCCATACATGGTTTTATCTAACTTGCAAACAAGAGTTGGATTTGCCTTATCAATGAATCCACTAGGCTACTCCATGTATATTGTTTCTTCAAGTTTACCATTGAGAAAAAAATATTGTTGATGTCAATTTGTCTTATTTTCCAATATTTAGCCACAACAAGAGTCAAAACAATTCTTAATGTTAATGCCTTGATCACAGAACAACTGATAGTTTCATTGAAGTATATTCCAAGAGTTTGGAGGAACCTTTTGGCAACTAGTCTGGCCTTGAATCTCTTACATTTCCTTCAGTGTTGTATTTGATTCTATACACTCACTTATTGCCTATTACTTTCATGGCTGCTAATGATGGTATAGGTTTCCACCTTTTGTTCATCACTAGTGCATCAAATTCCTCTTTCATGACATTTTTCCACTTTGAGCTTGTCTTATATACACCTTTGGTTTAAGCACCCCTACTTTGCTTTTAGTATTCATGGGATGCTCAATAAGTGTTTCCTTTCTTTGTTGACTTGTCTGTCCATTATTTTTAATATCTTTATCCTGGTGAGCTTCAACATTTCCATTAGTATTTTCTAATTCATCACTTTTATCTAACAACTCAGGATTGTGTTGATCTTTATTGTCAAGAATCCTATGATCTGATCTACTTAATGAAGGGTACTTAATGAAGGGTATGCAGACATAGTTACATCAGGAGAGATTGTATCATCTGGAGAATAACATGTTCTTTCATGACTAGATAGGGTGTTGAAAGGTAAGTAGGAGATGATTATATCTTCATTTGTAGTAGTGGGTTTTTTTGTTTAGGAAACTAACCATGAAAGGACACCCTGGTTTATTAAATACAACATGTCTGGATGTGTAAATTCTACCCACTGGATTGAAATACTTGTATTCTTTGTGTGATTCACTAAATCCCAGAAACACACATTTTGCTGAGTGGAAGTTAAACTTATGCCTCTGATAAGGTCTTAAACAAGGAAAACAGGCACACCCAAAGGTCTTTAATGTCTTATAATCAATACTTTTTTGTATAAAACTTCAAAAGGTGATTTCAGATTGAATACAGTTGTAAGCATTCTGGTAATAAAGTGAGTTGCTGTTTAAAATGACTCCCATCAGTAATGCAAGTGCATTTTATCTAAAACTAGAGGTGCATTTTATACGTGCTGGTCTCCATACATCAGAGAGAATTAAGTAAAGTTGAGCAATGCCATGTGATGTTGATGAATTGAAAGGAAAAGAGTGTGATTTTCCATATTGAAAAGCATCACAAAATGATAGAATGTCATTAACTTTAAGCTTTTCATTACATATTTTGAGAACTTGAGACATTACATGTTTTGAAGAATGCCCAAGTCTCCTATGCTAAAAGTCTAACTTAGACTCTAATTACTCAACATGAACTAAACATTTTCCACTACTAGAGCTGATTGTAAAAGTAATGTTTCTAAATTTAAGATTATTTTGATGTCCTAACTGATTTTGTAAAGGGTTGATAACTAGATTCGGGAGCTCCAGCTGATACAATCATTTTTTAAACTTTCCTTGTAGTATGACCTTCTTCATTAGTTGATCGTTAACAACACATGAATTAGGTTGAAATTCCATGAAAGCATTGTTATCAATAGTCATTTGTGAAACACTCACCAGATTCCTCTTAATAGCAGGCACATGTAACAAGTTATTTAATACCATGGATTTATTTTTCAATGCAGGCAATAATTTAGTGCCAATATGTGCAATTTGTAAAGAATTTCCATCGCCAACTATCAATATTTTCTTACCATTATACTCTTTGGATATAGTGAGGTTATCCTTTTCAGTTGTAACACGGTGACTTGCTCTAGTATTGGCAAACTAGACATGATCTACAACTCAGCTTGGAGATGCAACAAGAGTTGATATTGCTGTGATTCTGATTATTTGGCCTGATACCCATGTCCCTTTCATCATACCTATTAAAACACTAGGAATCAGAATGATTTTTCATTCCACATATCTGACATGTACTTTGATGTTCAGCTCTTTTTCCTCTATCTCTGTTCCTTCTTTTTCCTCTAACGTTAGAGGATATTCTATAGTTACCTAATCTTGTGCCTATGATATTATTGAAACCAGTTGTTTGAACATAATTAACAGATGCTTGATTAATGTTTATTGTGCTTAGACCACTCATAACAGTATTTAGATGCTCAAGCCTGCTTTCAAAGGTCATGAGCATTGATGTAAGTTCATACCAAAAACTATTTCTCTCTTGTTGATCTGTACGACTATTGGTGTGTACTCTTCATCTAGACCAGCTAGAACTCGTGTTATCAAGTCTTCATGAGCAATGTTCTTTCCAGCAATTTTAAGATTATCAGCTAATTGCTTTAATGTGGTGAGATTTTGGTCAATTTTCATTGATCATTTTTAGTTTTTGAAGTTCACTAGTGAAGAAGGTTATTCTCGTTTTGTTTAGCATGACATACGATGACATACTATTATTAGGAAATGATGTCCCCATACTAAAATCAATAAATTTGTGGTTATCCAAAAAGATCTCTATGAAGGATATGGGAGAGACAATATACATTCTTAAGATAAAGATCTATAGAGACAATTCTAAAAAATGGTGGCTTATCTCAATCCACGTACATAGATAAAATCTTAATAAGATTTACTATGGAAGAGTCCAAGAGAGGACTCCGTCCCATCGAACATTGAATCTGTTGACCTCAAAAATGGCTGATAACAGAAACTCCACGCCTCCTCTTCCTACGTGTATTTCTTTACACACTTTGACCGCCACGTGGTTTAATCAACCACGTAGATGAGCTTAGTAGCAGGTGAACATGGTGCTAAAGAGAGGGAGAAACACACTATGACAGAGATAGTAGCTTGATGACCCATAATTAACAATTTCCATGTGGTTATAAACACTTGGAGAATTATTAGCCTAGAGGACTTTGTTTTCGTTTATGTGTGAGAGTTATATCTTTGACCATCTTTTTTTGTGTGGAAATGGGTTTAGTATCTATAGGAAAATTCTAATATATTTCATTCGATATGTGACACATGGCTCAATTCGGAGAGTCCTTGAGTCATATCTTGGGCATCACATCATTGGTTTTAATGAGGAGGTCTCTTTCAGCTGCATACTAGGAGGCTACGACTATGACAAGCCGTATTGGTAGGCTGTCCCATCAGTCTTTTCAAGTCTGAATTGCAGACTGGCGGGGAAGGCTTCCTTAGCATGCAACCAGGGTCGAACTTTGATAGCCTCGTCATCACAATCTCCTCGATACATAGGAAACAGCTTCGAAGAAGAGGGTGGCAGCATACTAGACAAGTTTGACTTTGACTTTGCCCACGTGGGATTAGGGCGTAACAATAGTCCCCCAAGTCCAGAACCTCCATTATTTATGAGGGGTGTTGGACTTGGTAATGAGGCATCTATATGTCGACATGAGCTCGGTAAGAGATAGGTGAAAGATAGGTGACGTAAGATGGATATGTTGGTGCCTAAAAATTTATAGTATTACAATAGTCCCACAGGCTTAGGGCCTCCGTCATTTATGCGATGTGCTAAATTTGGTATGTTGTGTGAGGTCCCAACTGGGAGAGCAGTTCTAGAGAGGGCAAGTTCTATATGGAAAATGCTAGCTGTAGATGAGTCTTTTCCCGAGTAGAAGAAGCTTGATGCAGAAGAGCCTAGTCCTAAGTGGAAGAGGCTTGGTAGTAGAGGCGCATCTCCAAACATGAGAGGCTAGCTGTGGAAGAGCCTAGTCCCATGTGGATGAGGTTTGGCAGCAGAGGCGCATCTTCTAATGGGAGAGGATGGCTGTAGAAGAGCCTAGTCCTAAGCGGGAGAGGCTTGGCAGCAGATGCGTACTGTGCCAGCAGTAATGGGTGAGTCCACGAGGTGCACAATGATTGGGTACAGTGTTGCACGTCTCTTCAGGACGTTGTGAAAAGACAGGTGTAGGTAATGATGGCATTGAATTTTGGAGGCTTTGATTTTTCCAAAGATACTAAGATGCTCACGAGCTCGTAAAATACACATCTGCATGTTGGCCATTCAGAGAGATGACCGTTCGGTGACCCTCTTTGATCAACGACCGAGATGGCTCTTAGGTTTGGACGATGAAGATTGGCCTTGATTATATCCGACGGTCATCTTTGACTATTTCTCGTCTATATATAAGGGATAGGTTCATTTCCACACTTTGCACGATTTTGAGAGAGAGATTTCGAGAGAATCATTACGTTCATAGCATTCCGACAAGAAACCTCCGACGTTCATTTCTCCGGCTCCATTTTCATCAAAGATCTAGATTTAGGTAAACAATACTTCCCAAGTAACTTTATTTATTCAATTTCTTAAGTGTTGTTAGCAATGTCCGTAAACCTCACCGAGGAATAGGTTTCTAGACGTGTTGGAGACGAGGCATCATCTTTTGTGTCCCCGTCTATGGCCAACATACTGCCTATCTGAGGTATAGATACCTCTATAGGCGAAGAGGTGGCCATAACTTCCACGCAGAGGCTGATTAAAGGAGGAGATCCTTTAGCGTCGCCTTTATTAGATGGGCCACCATGGATGTCCCATCAATAATGGTGGAAGTGGACTTGGTGTCGTTCAGAGAGTTGTATTGGATTCCCAGCGATATTGTACCAGGGCCTAACGAACGAGCTTGCTTATCGATGAGGGTGTGTAATGCCTTGCACCTTAATGCATTCGTGGGTGGGGATGAGGTTGCCCATGCATCCATTCTTTCAAAGAATCCTACGCGCGTATGGCTTGACTTCGATGCAGGTGGCTCGAACGGGTGGAGTCAAATGGCTGGGGCTGTACTTATGGTTCAGGCACTCCTTCTATCTAGAGATGCCTCTCCACGCATTCCAGACTATATACTTGCCAAAGAAACAGCCGAAGAAGAAGGACAAAGAAGAAGAACCTGGCTGGTACTACTTTGGTCCATGGGAGACTCATAAGCCTTTGGTGACTGATTGCCACTCCTCCATCAAGTAATGGAAGAAGTCATAGTTATGGGTAACAGAGAACTAGCAGATGGTAGACGACAACCCCGAGCCAGATTTGCATATCCTAAGTGTTTACGGAATAACTAGTGAGTGGAGGAGGGATAACTGGTTGTCTTTGATGCTGATGTGTTTATGTTCTAACTTTCTTTTATTGTGACAGACGCTCTTCCTCAGTGCAAGCTATCTAGTAACCTTCTCGAGGTGCTTCGGTCGATTTACTAGGTGTCTCTGGTGAATAGGTAGTATGGGTTCATTTTAAATAGGCATTGCTGCTTGATCGAACTGGGTTTGATGGCCTCAAGAGGTAACAGTCTTTGTACAAATTCATGTTTTATGACTGTTGAGACCCCTCTAACGACGTGTTTTTTCTTGTGCAACTGATGTAGAGCAAGGTAAGATTTCCAGGCATTTTTTGGCGCATTTGGTGGCGTAAAACCAAGGACACTGCCGCTGGGCTCCTCAAAAGACGCACGGTAGAGAAAAGTAATAGAGGACATAAATCGCGAGGCGACTAGGAAAGAGCCTGACAAAGCTGATGAGGGGGAGACCACCGAGGAGGAGGTGGGGGCCACTGAGAGAGAGGTGCCCCTGATAAAGAAGAGAAAATCTGGGCCTTCCTCACAGCCGATGAAGAAGGTGATCGAGATTGTGGAGGACTATGTTTCTTGCAATCCACCGCTACTACAGAGGACGCTATCAGTCACGCCATCTGGGGCGATTGTTTTGGATGCTTCTCCTCACAAACCTCAGCCTGTTGGGCCTTCTAATGGGGCGGCTTAGGATTCAAAAAAAAAACTAAGGGAGCTGATTGGGGCCCCAAGGATGAGGCTTCCGGACGATGTTGTCCACAACCTCTCGCTGTACCCAGCCTTAGGGACGCTGGCCTTCAAAAAGTATTTCAGTCCCAAGTGGGACGACTTCGCCTCCCATGGGAAGGTGGATGACATGATGGAGGCTAGCTTGGTCACGGCCATAAGGATGTCAGGGATGCAGCTGAGGGCACTGGGAGAGTTCAGGCAGCAGATGCTGCAGTAGAAAAAGCTCGTGGCTGAAGGTTCAAAGTCAGAAGATCATAGGCAGGCTTTGGAAGGACTGCAGGTTGCTATGGAGACTATATGCACATCATATAAACAGCTTCAGGTGGACTTGAAAGAATTTGAGGCCAATGTTCTGCACCTGACTAAGAACCTGGATGACGCCAACGCTGTCCAGAAAGTCAATGCTGAAGCCCTCGAGGCAGCAAATGAAGAGAGAAGACAGTTAAAGGAGGACTCCGCCTCTCATATATTTGAAGTGGCCCGACTGCGAAGGAAGACTGAGGCCGGCAAAGTGAGGCTGAGAATCTAAGAAAAAGTTTGGAAGCTTTTAAGAAGAGGAAAAAAGAGGCTGAGACTGAGGTTGCCAAAACTCTGCGAGAAAAAAGAGTTGGAAGGAAAGTTGGAGAATGTTGAGACAGAATTTGTGGCCAACTTTTACAACACCGAGGCCTATACCAACTTCTCCTACTACTTTGCAAAGGTTAGACATCAAGAGGTTCTTGCAGCTCTTCGGTCTGAATATCTGGATTTTGACATCGCTTCTCTGGAGGCCAAATTTCTCCCAGCCAATGTTGAGGGTGAGGAGGGTGGTTAGTAGTATTCGTTTTATAAATGTATTGCTTCTTCGGTAGAGGCCCGCTTGTAACCTCCTTTTTGTACTTAATGAAATTTTTGCGCTCGTTTGATTGGTTATTTTAATTACTTGTTCGAAGATGCCTCTTCAAACAAGACAAAATTAGCAAGGGGCTCCTTTAAACAGGACTAGAAAAGAGGCTTCTCTCACAGCGATAGGCTCTTTTTAATATTGAGCTAAATTGAGACACGTTTTAACATAATTAAATAGGCTATTTCCTTGGAGAAATGCTTTCAATACAATAAAAGAGGCTCTTCACCAAAACAAAATTAAATAGGCTCTTTCTAATGCAGATAACAGAATCAGGTAATAATAAAAGAGTCTCTTAAACCTTGTTCATTGATAATACCGACGTAGGTGCTCGGCATTCTAGGAATGAGGCTGCGGCTTAGCATCAAGGTCCTCGATTTGGTACGTGCCTGGACTTATTTCCTTGGTGATTCAATAAGGGCCCTCTCAATTGGGGCATAAGGTTTTGACCATTGGCTCTTTAGAGGATAGGAAGACTCTCTTTAGGACCAAGTCACCAGGGTAAAAGACCATTTCTTTACTTTCTTGTTGAAATATAGAGCCATCTTTCTTTGGTACGATGCTAGTTTTGATTAGGAGTTATCCATTCGTTCTCCCAGGAGGTCTAGACCAGCTCTCATGAGTTCGTCGTCATTGCTCTCACTAAAGAACAAGTATTGAGGCGAGGGAATGCCAACCTCCACTAGGCTTATAGCCTTGGATCCTTAAGCCATAGAGAAGGGAATTTCTCTAGTTGGTATCCGGGTGGTGGTCCGGATTGCCCAGAGTACGTGGGGAGATCTTCGACCTAAGCTCCTTTCTACGCATCAAGTTTTTACTTGAGAGTATACTTGATGGTTTTGTTAATGGCCTCCACTTGCCTGTTAGCCTACCGGTGATGGAAGCTAGAAAAGTGCTTCGCGATCCCTAGCTCTTCGCATAGGGTCTTTATTTTCTAGTTGTCAAATTGTCTTTCGTTGTCCGACACTAAGGAATGGAGAATTCCAAACCTGCAGATGATGTTTTTCCATATGAACTTGGAGGTGTTAGCCTCGGTAATTTTCATTACTGGTTCAACCTCAACCCACTGCGTGAAGTAGTCAATGGGGACTATGGCATGGCATGCATTGCCTCTTCCCATAGGCATTGGGCGTATGAAATCTATCACCTATTTTGCGAATGGCCAGGGGCTAGATACTGTGGTCAGTTCTTGGTGGGGCTGTCGCGGGATTGTGGTGAAGCTCTGGCACTTGTCGCATTTTTGTGCGTGGAGCAAGAAATCTTTTGGGCTAGGGCCAAGCATCTTGTGTGGTTGCCACATATCACCTCATTGAGGATGTAATCTATCTCCTCACTGCCCACGCATCTAATGAGGGGCATGGAATAGCCTCATTTGTAGAGGAGATCATCAGGTAGCAAGAAGTGTATTTTCTACTCGTCGATTTCTGGCCTCCTCTCTATCGGTAGGGAGGGTTTGGTCCTTTAAGAATGTAAGGATCGGATCCATCCAAGGAGATGTTCTCTCCATCCACATCATCTCTACAACAGCCTCTATAGATGGATTGGCTAGATGCTCTACTGGTACCATCTTAAGGAGCTTTGAGTCCTTGCTGCTTCCATGTTTGGATAGTGCATCCGCATTGGCGTTATGTGCCCTAGGTACTTGGATTTGTTTGAACTTGTCGAAGCTTGGGATAAGTTCTCTTACCAGCTTAAGATAGGAAGCCATTTATCTTTCTCTAGCAGCGAAGCTCCCATTTACGTGGCTTACGACCAGTTGGGAATCACTTGCAACTAAAAGCCTCTGCACCCTCATTTTCTTCGTGAGGCAGATCTCAACTAATAGGGCCTCATATTCTGCAACGTTGTTCGAGTCTTTGAAGCCATACTTGATTGCACAATTTAACTTATGACCTTCAGGGCTTGTGATTACAACCCTGGCTTCTGAGCCCGTGTTTCCGAGGACCCGTCAATGAAGATGCAGCATGTGGGTGGCTCGAGAGGGGTCATAGAGACATCCACCTCGGAGGTGTTGGCAAACTCTGCCACAAAATCTGCTAGTGCTTGGCCCTTGATGGCTGCCATCGGTTTGAAGACAACATCAAATTGGCTAAGCTCGACGACCTATTTCATTAGCCTCTGAGAGGCGTCTGGATTTTGCATTACCTGATTGAGGAGAAAATTGGTGAGAACATGGATGCTATAGGCCAGAAAATAAGGCCTCAATTTTTTGGAGGCAGTGATTAACGATAATGCTAACTTCTCCATGTCGGGGTAGCGTGTCTCCGCTCCCAAGAAGGCCTTGCTTACGTAGTAAATAGCCAATTGGTGCTCCTCTTCTCAGACCAGAATTGAGCTTACTAACTTCAAATGAGACTTCTAAGTAGAGCAGTAAAGCCTCTCATACCCTAGGCTTTGATAGTAGGAGAGCACGACTGAGGTGTTCCTTCAGGGCCTAGAATGCGGCCTCGCATTCTGTAGTCCATTTGAACTAGTTACCCCATTTCAAGATTTTGAATAAGGGAAGGCACTTGTCCGTTGCTTTTGAGAAAAACCTAATGAGGGCTCCTTTTCTTCCGGTAAGGCATTGCACATCTTTTGGCCTCTTGGGAGACTTTATTTTGATCAATACCTTGATCTTTTTAGGATCAGCCTTGATGCCTCTTTGGTTGACCATATAGCCTAGAAACTTTCCAGAGGCAATCCCGAAGACGTATTTTAGGAGATTAAGCATCATCCTGTAAGCTTTGAAGATCTGGAAAGTCTTTTCTAGGTGTAGCACATGGTCCTTGGCTTTCAAGCTTTTCACCAGCATGTAATCTAAATAGACTTCCATGGTAGAGTTGAGTCAGTCGGCAAACATTTTATTGACGAGCCTTTGGTAAGTGGCCCCGGCATTTTTTAAGCCGAAGGGCATGAATTTGTAGCAGTAAAGGCCCTTGTCCATCACAAACGACGTGTGCTGTTGGCAAGGGGATACATTGTGACCTGATTGTAGCTTGAGTAGGTATCCACAAAGCTTAGGAGCTCGTGCCCTGACATGGCATCCACCAGCTGGTCAATCCGAGGCAGTGGAAAGCTGTCTTTAGGGCATGCTTGGTTGAGATTGGGAAATCTATACAAATTCTCAACTTTCTACATGAAGTTTTCACCAAAACCGGATTGGAAACCCACTTAGGATAGCGGGCTTCTCGGATGAAATTGCTTTGTAAGAGCTTTCCTATCTCCTCTTTCAAAGCTTCATACTTTTCTGGATTCAGGGACCTCCTCTTTTGTCGATGCGATGGGAACTTAGGATCGACATTGAGTCCGTGACAACTCTCTGTTGGGTCAGTTCCCACCATATCCTCGTGTTTCCTTGTGAAAACATTGAGGTTGCGACAGAGAAATCTCTTCAGGGCTTCCTTGGACCCCTTAAGGAGGTCCTTCCCTACCTGGAGCCTCCTGGTTGGATCCGTAGGAAAGCTTTCTAGCTCCTTTACTAGCGAGGTTTTAGAGTCCACTCTTGTCACCCTAGGGTCGATTTCCTCAGGAGAGGTTGCTTTTTCCATTGTGACATCTCGGTGCTTCCTCCGAGGCTTCTGTCATCTCTACATCTAGGAACGTCATATTGACTTCCTTTTTTTCTGCCTTTACAAGGTATTTCTATAGCATTTCCTAGCCTCAGGCTGGTTGCTTTTCACTGTGGCTAGGCCTCCCTCAGTGGAGAACTTTAAGCAGAGATGGTGAATGGATGTCACGACCTAAAGCTTCTTCAAGGCCGGACGACCTAGGACACCATGGTAGGTTGACCTTTTGTCTACCACCAAGAATTCTATGAAGGTGTGGACGGCCAGAGGCTCTTCTCCCATTGTAACGGCCAGACACACTACTCATTTCGGGGTGTCACAATCACCTGTAAAGTCGTAAAGAGGCTCCAGAAAAGGGGCCAATTGGGTTTCTATGTTCATTTGCTCATAGGTGCTCAAGAAGATGACATTCACGGAGCTACCGTTGTCCACGAGCATCATCTCCAATCCGTTCTTCACCACTACTTTCCTTACTACTAGAGCATCGCAGTGGGGATAGTAAACATCTTTCATGTCTTCTTCTGCGAAGGTGATGGGGTCTACTTTTTTTGACCCCGATGGACGACTGTATATGAGCAAGTTGGTCATCAGCTTTTTCTCGGCCTCTTTCGCGTAGATTTTTTGGGCATTTTGCATCTGGCCCTCCAGGTAGGGTCCCTCGTAGATGGTGTCAATTTTTTGAATAAAGGCATTTTCAGGACCCTTGATCAAGCACTGCTCCAAGGCTGCCTCGCTGGGCTCTTGGAATTACGTCGACTGTGTTGTTCATGGCCCATGGGCCTCCTATCTCCTGTCGGGGTTGTCTGTTATGGAATGGAGGCTAACGACCCCTTATCTGAGATCGATCCTCGTATCTTTGGTCTGACTCGTGTCTGGGCCCGGTGTTCGCTCATCTCTTATTTGCCAAGTTTTCCACCTCTTGACACTTCTCCATACTATGGCCATAGCTCTGGTAGACCCGGCAGTAGCTAGCGGGTACCTCCTAATGGAGAGAAGGCATCAGTGGCGCACTAGTCCCCGCCTTGTCATACGTCAGAGGAGACATACCATAATTACATAATTTGGCGATAGAGCATGAAACTCTTGGGGTTTAGCATAGAGGCAATAGACCCTCTTGTGTAGAGGCCACGTAGCTCATCCCAGCAATTGGGTCGGATAGATAGTCTCTTCGACGCTGAGTTTGTTGTTGATGGGGCCTGCCTTGGCCTTGACCATATCCAGCTCTTAGCACTGTGCTGGCAGCTACTCCACCACGATTCATGTAGAGGATTATGTTCTCCTTAGTGATTTCCTTTGTGATCAAATCCACCAATTGGTTGAAGGTGGATGGATTTTTGTTGTGGACATCCTGCCAGGATGGAAGGTTCATGTTCAATCCCCCTTTAAAGCAGAGAGGGCTTCAGTATCAGACACTCTTTCGTAGAAGAGCATCTTTTCGTTGAAGTGACTCAGGTAGCTCTGTAGCTCGAATTTGGCATGCCTCATGTCATGGAGACATTGTACCGGGGCTAAACCAGGCTTCCTGGATGAGAAGTAATTGTTAAATGTCTTCTTCAATTCTGGCCAACTGAAGATGCCGCCTACGACGAGCTTGTTATACCACATTTTTGCTCCCCATATAGGGTAAGGTGGAAAGCTCTGCACTTCAAAGCTGGGGTAGTTCTTTAGAGACTCATCTCGGTCTTGTAGGTGTTCACGTGGTCCAAAGGGTCCACCTTGCCCGTGTATGGGACAATCTTTGACTCGTCAGAATTTATGGAGAATGGATGCATTCTTAATTCCTGCCGAGAACGGTATATTCTCGTCGTCGTCATCAATCTCGAATGACCTAGTTGGCCTTGGGTCCTCTCCCCCAACGTTTGTTTCTGGTGGGTATTGGGAGAGGCGTTGAGCCTGTGGATCACTCATATAGTACTGGGACTGCTGGTACTTATGCTGATGGGGTGGATATAGCTGGAACTCAGACTCACCCCTGGTTACTGCCTCTTTTGCTCTTCTTTTCTGCCTATTTCTAGTGGGCTTTGAGGCTACTCCCTCCTTGAAAGGCTCTCTCGAGACCGATTCCTTGGTCCATGCCCTTCTAGCCTTTCAAAAATGCTAGCAGACATTGCAGGTCGAGGCATTCCTTCACTCCCAAAGGAGAATGGGCCCCTTCCCTATATGTCTTGGCATGTGAAGCCTCTCTCCTTGCTTGAGGATCAAGATGGTGGCTACTATTTACCTCTGGTTCCTCAATGGGAATGTCCTAGTCAGATCCATGGGGCTGATGGCCTTGCATATTCATCCTTTGGATGGAACCTAGTATCTGGGCATGGTGCTGGGCCAGCTGCCTCACGCTCGTGGCCATGGTTCTCATTTCTCTTTCTAGGTTTGTGAAAGCCCTCCTCAGACATCTTTTCCATGGGGCTCCCTCGTCTCTTGCTGCTGCTGCGGCATTTTCATCCGTGGCAGGCCTAGCTCTTCTTGGGTTCTTGTCCTTGTTGCTTCCACTCATTCTTCTCTTCGGTGGGTTAGTGGATCCCTTGTCCAAGGAGGCTTAGGCTTTTAATCACATTTCACTCGTAGTTTAAATGTGGTTTTCCACAGATGGCGTCAATCTATTGTCTCAAAAAATGGCTACCTACAGGAACACCACGCCTTCTCTTCCTACATGTATATCCCTACACACTTGGACCTCCACGTGGTTTAATCAACCACGTAGATGAGCTTAGTAACATGTGAATATGGTGCTAAAGAGATGGAGAAACACACTATGGCAGATGTAGTAGCTTGAGAACTCCTAACTAACAATTTCCCAGGTGGTTATAAACACTAGGAGAATTATTAGCCTAGAGAACTTTGTTTTCTTTTATGTGTATTTTTCAACATCATTTTCTTGTGGAAATGGGTTTGATATTTATAGAAAAATTCTAATCGATTGTCCCTCATTCGATATGCGACACGTGGCTCAATCTAGAGAGTCCTTGAGTCACATCTTGGGTGTCACATAATTTGTTTTAATGAAGAGGTCCCTTTCAGCCGCATACTAGGAGGATACGACTGTGACAAGCTATATTGACAGGCTGTCCCATTTAGTCTTTTCAAGTTTGAATTGCAGAATGGCAGGGGAGGCTTCTTTAGTATACAACCAGGGTCGGACTTTGATAGCCTCGTCATCACAACCTCATCGGTGCAAATGAAAACAATCTTGAAGAGAATGGTGGTAGCCTACTAGGCAAGTTTAACTTTGACTATGCCCACGTGGAGTGCCATGTGGGATTGGGGCGTAACAGTATCTATTTTTAAAAAAAGGTGTGTTAAAAAATATAGATTGAGAGAGGTTATGTTGATATGATTCTTTATACATCATCAATGGGATCTATCATGTATGCCATGCTATGTACTCGATCAGATGTTTCATATGCTTTGAGTGTTACAAGTAGGTTCCAAGCTAACCTTGGCGAGAAACATTAGATCGCAGTCAAGAACGTCCTTAAGTACTTAGGAAGGACTAGAGACATATTCTTGGTGTATGGAGAAAATGAACTTTAAGACAAGGATATGCTGATGTCACCTTTAAGTCTAATAAAGACGATAGCAAATTCGAATCCGGATATGTATTTACTCTAAATGGAAGTGTGGCCGGTCGGAAAAATTCCAAACAAAATACAATCGATTCAACTGCAAAATTCGAATATATAGCTATTTCAGAAACAGTAAAGGAAGCGGTCTAGATCAAAAAGTTCACCAATATCTCTATATTGTAATAACAATGGACTCTCAGCAATGATCTAGATATATATTGAGACGTTATCATCTCATTAGGAAGATAATCCTGAAAAATGACATAAAGATAAAATGGATCCCAACAGACGATAATGTAACTGATTCTCTAATAAAGTCGTTGTCCCAACACAAGCATGATGGTCATGGATCTGATGGTATTAAGATACCAAAGTGATTGAGTCTAGTTTGTATGTGACATTTTGTAATATACTCTCTGTTAGATATTGATATGTATGAACAAATTCATTGATTAAATGGTTGTCTACATTTTAAATACAGATTTATTATTTTTAAATTATTAAATTTTAAAATAATGAGTCTGAAGAAACATTCATAATAACTTGTTAATCACAAGGTGTTGTGATTGTGAGATATAAATTATAAATAAATTATTCTTGAAATATCCCTATTCATAGTAATAATGAGATACGTATATCATTATTGTAGATAGACTAGCATGTGTTGTATTCTTTTGAAGAAAGTAGCTGATTTCACGAGTTAATAATGAACACAAGAATGCATTGTCATGACATTGGATGACCCACATGAGATTCCACATGGATAACTATCCAAGTGTCAGTGGTAAATCTTTAATGCGCGGTAGTGGACTTGGTAATTTGACTTGAGGACAATATAGAATCTTATGTGAGAACTGCTATAGTTTTGCGAGTATTTGATGGGGCCCTAAGGTTATGAGTAACTAGGAAGATGTCGTACGGGTATAGTGAAAATCATATGAAGGTTGTGAATGTCCAATATAAGGATTCGTCACTCTTGGAGTACGAGGTTATAACCTCATTTTTGCCTACTTATGGATATAAAGTTTCTCGGCCGGGGTGAAGTTATGAGTTAAAAGTACTTCAATCACAACTAGATTAGATCAACGAAGAGTTGATGTGAATAATATAATTAGTTGAAATGGGATTGACGCTGATCTATATCTCTTAACCAATTGAGTGATCTATATCTCTTAACCAATTGAGTTATATTGATGAAGATATTATATTTCTACCAGAATCGATGTCATAATTTGGTTATGTCATACTACATGATATTTCTCTTCACATAGATTGTCTTGACACATTGCTAGATGTCAATCTTGGATGACGAATTGATCGATTTAGGTGAATCGATGAGAATATTACTACATTTACTACCATGAACGGGAACTTAATTTGTCACACACAAAAGGCGAGAATTGAGTATCTGGAGTTGGATATTGTCTAAGTGGGAAATTGTAAGAATTAATATCAAATATCTAATTATTTGGGTTAGACTTAGTTTCTTATGGGTCAAGTTAATTAATTAGATTAATTAATTGTGTCCATTTTTTGTGGGCCTGCATAGTTCTAGTATGACTAGAATTAGGCCAATTCTAGTATGATTGGAACTAAGGTTAGGTTAACCTATAAATACTAGGACAATAACAGTGTATGTAATTAAGAGAATCTATCTTCATTACTTGCTAGCACAAGCAAGAGACAAAATCCAATACAATTACTCTCAAAGTCTGCTTTCATCTATTATTGATTGTGGAAGTCCAGATATGTTCTTGCTGTGTGTGTAACAACCAAAATTTTTCACATTTTAATTTCTAGTAGATAAAATTTTTTACTTTCGGCGTCACATCGTACATGTTGGTTCATTTTAAAATTTTGGTCACGTTAAAATTTTTCACGTGTTCGATACAAATTTTTTTATTAGTCGATGACTATAGAATTAATTTGAAAACAAATCTTGTTCTATTTTTATTTGGTAAGTTTTGAATTTCAAGTTGAACGAGAAATAATTTATAGCTAGTCTAAATTTTTTAAATTTTGTTCTCCGGTTCTATCTAAAAATCCCGGCCTTTTAATTTTGATTTCTTAGCCAAAATCGAATTACTTTTCGACTCCAAAATTTAGCCAAAAACCCCACCAAAACAACACTCTAAAAACCACCAAAAATACTTAGCCAAACAACCCCTTAATATATGCCATTTTCCATCACCCAAACATCCCCTAGACTACTAAAATAAAACTGTCCCATGATCTGGAAATAAGGTCAAGCAGCCCCTACCCATTTGCAGCCATCTTCCTATTTTTTTCTTCCACTTCAAACTGCTCCATTATCCTTCATGAAAACCACCCCTCCCATGATCTGGAACAACTGTCCACTAGCCTCCATGTTCAGCCATATTTTCCCACCAATTTTCCTCACATTTCAACCACTTTTCTCCCCCCCCAAAAAGGTCTCAAAATTTGGCCCTACTCTGTGTGTGCTTTCTCCAGTTTCAGCCAACCCAAAACAGCCCCATGACAGTGAAGAAACTGTCCCCCCATGATCCCTCCACAACTTCTCTTTTTCTCCCATACTTTCTCTCACTTCTCAGCCCACAATCCAACTTGTTTTCCCCCAACTTACCCCAGAAACCGTCCCCAAGATGTAGAGTTTTAGTTCTACTTCTCAACCAAACCACATCAAAATTTTCCCTCCTCAATTGTCCCAGTTTCGGCCAGGCCAACAGCAAACAGAGATAGCATCTTATGTTTTTCTTCTCATTTTAAAATATTTCACCTCACTTTTCTCTCCAACTTTCAACTACAGAACTCGGACTTAATCTCTCAGCCACTTTGCCTTATCTGATATCCATTTTCAGTACCTTTCAACAATCTTAAATTCTCCAAACCTCAATTGTAAAACTCTAGCAAAAATCCTTTCTTTTCTCCTTCAATTTCTTGCAGCAAGGAACCTTGAAACCTTAGTCTTAATCACCAAAAATACTCTAGAATTTATCCATCAATTTCCTTCAGATTTTCGGTCTAGCAGTGAGCATTTTTTCAGCATTTTTCATCACTTTCGTTCCAGATTTTGGCCACCAAAAAGGGCCTTAACCTTGCTTTTAAATTCACTATAGTTCCTTTTATATATATATATATATATATATATATATATATATATATATATATATATATAGTGTACGGGTCTTGATTTTGAAAGATGCGTAAACAATTTTGGTCTATCAAAACTTCATCCGAAAACTCATTTTCGAGGTAGTTTTACTTACTAATTTTACTGCAATTTTTAAATGACATTTGGTGAATTAAGATGTGATATAAATGCCATGAAAACTTAATTATGAAGGAACTATATGATAGTGATTGAAGGTAATTACGTATGACGTTATGTTTAAAAATGATGGCATGTCGCATTTATGTTTACGTATAATTTTTCCACATGTTGTATGTATTGCTACTGAGTATTTTTATAAAATACTTACCCCCAAAATGAATTTTTTTTAGATTGAATTGATTGGTGTTGATGCGATGGCGATAGGCTAGCTAACTTGTCATGAAATTTCCTTTTTAGTGTTAGTTTTGACGTTGAGATGATCGAGTCAATTATGATGTAAATAAAATATTTTTAAGTCTTTGATTCAGTATTTAATTATGTAATTTTTTTGGAAAACGAGATGTCAGTTCATTTGCCGTTAAAAGTTTCAAGTAAGAAGTGTCTAGTTTCATTTTTTTGAAATTTCTAGCTTACTGTCCCTACTTTGAAAAATCATAACTTATGCTACGGTTGGATTTTTTGAGTGAAATCAATGGCTATGAAAATCCATATATGTGATTTAATAATACAAAGTAGAATCACTCAAAAATTCCATTGTATGAATTTATTATGAACATTTTAGTGGGTTGTTGTAAGGCACCCGAGATAATTTTTGAAGCAAATTCGGCTATCATTTTCACCGAACAAATGGTGTAGTTAAGGTTTAAAATTTTACCACATTATCTTCTGTAGTCCCTAGTATCTACAGTTAAAATTATGGAATTTTTGGAATTCGTTTGAATGATCAAATAATTTGTGGCGACACCTATCACGGTATAGGCAAAACTTTAGAAACTTAAAGAAAATTATTTTTCCTTGTGCGCTTGTTATCTATCGCAAAGGTTATATTTTAAAACCATTCAAGGGCACGAAAAATATTATTTAGAGTCGTCTAATATATTTTAGAGATTATCTTAGTGACCATCCGAATTGAAAAAATTCGGGGCGTTACAGTGTGGATTACCATTAGAGGCTATTCAATTAGACAACTCCAGCTAACCAGATAATCATATTCCACGGTGTTCATCAAGGTAAACTTCTATCACAAATTCTATCTAAGTACAAGGTTGAATCGGCTTATAAGAATTGCAGATTTAATTTATGTTATGCATGTATAAGTCAATTCCTTATAAAGAGTTCGCAGTGCGACCAGGTAAGTGCAGTCCACTCAAGGACAAGTCATTGTCTTGAACATTAGCAGGATTCTTGCATGCCAAGCCATTTACTTGAGCTTAAAACAAAAACAAAAAGAATTACTTGAATTATAAAATTACATTGTTTATTGTGGATGAATATGTGTTGACACACAAAATATTTTCAAAATAAAGGCTTAAAACAAAGGCTCAAAACAGGAGGCCCAAACATAGAGTTTGAGCGAATGGCCAAGATAAGAATCGCTCAAAATATGCAGAGGTCTGGACGATAGAACAAAGATGAGCAGGGTTTGGACGAATGAAGTGATGACTGCATCACGCAAGGAATGAAGCAGTTTTATACGTGGCCCATGATCCAAAGTAACCACTAGTTGATGGTAAAAGCATTATGGGAAGTTATGAGAAGTTATGACATTTATGGAAAGTTACTCAAGAGAAATGCTATGAGATAATGGTCAGTCATGGGCGTAAATGGTGCAAATGGTGATCAATATATAAATAAGGCGATGCAATGAATTAGAGAACAACCAAAAAACAAAAACAAACATGTGAATTTACTTTGAAGTCTTTTACTCTTTATTTACGAATCTTGTAACTTCGTGTGCTTACTAGAGTAAATGGCTTGGCATGTAAGAATCCGGCTAATGTTCAAGCCAATGACTTCTCCTTCAGTGCACTATACCTATCTTGTAACACAGCGAACCCTTTTGGGTCCATGGTGACTCCACTAACTGTAGCTCAATTACCAAGACTCAACATTCTTGGCATCTCAACAGTTCGCATGGATATTGCTGCATGGAGAATCATTCCTCTTGACATTCATCTCATGCCATTGAAATCTTAACAGTTGTTGAAAGAACCCTCAAGTTGGGGTTCGTCACCTCCAATCCTGATAACACCCAAATTACTAAGGTCCTTCAAAAGGAGATGTTTTTGTTTTTCCAGTCGGACTAATTCACTTCTAGCAAAAGGTAGAAAAGGTAAATGGCGTGGACATGGCCGCATTGAGCAGTTAAAATCCAAGTGTGATACCTATTGCAAATAAAATTATGGGATCCTCGTGGCACGAAGGGACCCACAAGAATACATACCAGTGACTAAGCCTTGAGAAATAGGTGAGTCTAAAACCCTTGACTAATCTCTAGCCTAGCGAAGGCATGAAACTAATGATCTAACTAACAAACTACTTGAGTTTAGCTTTCATATCTCCCACCAATCACTAACAACAGAATATTCCCTAGGCCACATGGTGAATCTTGACATAGCAAAGTTAGTTACAAAAAGGACATGTTGGATAACAACCATAAAATCTTTTGAATAAGATGACTAGAGCAATAATCTACTACCACGTGTTATGGAATCATCTAGAATTATGAGCCTTCCAACAAGAAAGCGACACGTGGCAGAGAAATGGAGAAGACCAAAAAGGTCAAAGGCTTGAAACATCTATAAATAGTCCAAATTAAATCAAAGAAAGTGGTAATTAATTAAAAATCTTAGTCAAATTCTTGCTCCTAGAATTCTCAATCGTTAGATGGTAACAAGGTTGAGTTATTCTTTAGAGTGGGAAGGTGAGTAAGAATTTGTTGGCTTTAATTATTTGGGTCAAAACATTGGTAATGTCTGTGGAAAATGCATGGGTTTCCACGAAAATCAGAACCACATGTGAAAGTTTTTTAGCAATCTTGGAAAAATAGAAAAATTTGTTGTAAGAAAGCTGAAAAAATAAGTGGTACGGAAAGAAAATGGGTGAGAATGATCTGGAAAAGCAGAGTGAGTGCCTGGAAGATAACGATTTCAATCCTAAAAGGTAAAGAGAAGAGATCTCAGATGTAACAGCCACGGAATGAAGAGAAGTTTCCACGAAAAAGTGCAACCGACGACAAAAGAAGATCTACATAGCAAAAACTTTATCCATCTTGGCAGAGCAAGTTGAAATGCTGGTGGAAAGAAACAAAGGAAAAAATATTGTTCCCAAGGACCAAGCCAAAAAGGAAGAAGGAATTGGGGCCGAAGCCTTCCTAGGGACTAGTCATTCCCATTTGCATAGCGAGTCGTACAATTCCAAGGGTTACCAGCCCATTGACATGCTCAAACAGTGAAAGCGCTAGGTCCGTCAGTGTCTTTGATAGGCTTGGTGACGAAGCTGACTCCTACCAAAGGAAGCCCCATGTGTTTGAAAGGCGAAGGGTTGCGTCAATTTCAAAATATCTCCCTGTATGTGCCAGACTATTCTTTGGATAACGAATGGGATGGTCTTACTAGATCTTTTGAACTAGATGATGATGATGAAGACCTCCCATTCTCCCATGAAATTTAGAGTACTCTTGTCCACAGAGGCTTCGTAAGGCCCAAGTTGGAGAAGTATCCTAAGCTAGGCGACCCCATGTACCACTTGATAGATTACAAGACATAAATGAAGATTAAAATTGCTTCCTAGTCACTAAAGTCTATGGACTTCCATATGACCCTCATGGGAGTAGCCAAGAGATGGTACCTGAAGCTGAAGCTTGATTCGATTCAAAGTTGGCCTCAATTGAAGAAGGTGTTTATGGACACTTTTGTGATCCACACTCTAGGCAAAACTTCAGCCACGAAGCTGAATGACATTAAACAAGGGTTGAGTGAGTCCATGAAAAACTACTTTAACCGGTTCTAAAATGAGCTTATTGTAGTTGAATCTATATCTGACGAGAAGGTACAATTGCCTTATGGAACAGTTTGAGGATGGAGACCATATTCTTGTGAGACAGCAGAATAAGAGGCCTTAGACGCATAATCAGCTGGTACATTTGATCAAATAATAAATTCAGATGGAAGAAACAATTGAAAACATGAAGAAACACGAAAGTAAAACAAGGATGATAACTCACTGAGTGGCGAATGGTGTATTTTAGAAACAGAACAATCCTAGCAGAGCGTCTAGACTGAGGCATCACGAGTACAAGGCAGAGGTGAACGAGGTTACTTCTGTAAGAGGTAAATGTTCAGGCGAGGCTTCCGTTCTACTGCCTAGGTCAAAATACTGTATAATACATAGGATCGAAGGCCACGACACAGAAGAATGCCCAGATGTGAAGGTCACTATTGATAGAATGGTAGAAAATAGATATTCACCCAATAGAAGAAGTCAGTCTAGGCAACCTTATCAAGTGAGAGCATCCAACTATACATACAACAAGGGACGAGGCATGAGAGAGAGGAGATGTAGTTACCAACAGGCCCATTGAGCACCCCACCAAGGGCCCAATGAAGGCCAGGCATGCAATCCATTGTAGCCTAGCCCCCCATTAAAGAGATCAATACCATTCTGGGTGGACTCATCATTGGGGGCTCCCACATTGAAGAAGTAAACAACAACTCTCAGAAAAATTATGTAAGGACAACCAAGAAGCCCATGCTAGAAAGTTAGTGGGTACGTGAGAAATCAAAGCCAAAAGGTCCAAACATAACATTTAGTGACGAAGACGATGCCAATGTCCATAACTCACACTATGATGCCCTTGTAGTCCAGGTGGTGAGCCCGCAACGTTGTCAAGCGTATGTTGGTGGACAAAGGAAGCTATGTAAATGTCTTGTTTGGAAATGCTTTCAACCAGATAGAGGTTGACCATCCCTGGACAACCATGTTGGATTCACTATATGGGTACATTGGTGATAGCATCATTCTCCGTGGGAAGATTACCATTGCGGTTGAGGTTAGAAAGGAGCCCTTAGTTTCCAGGAACTACGTGGAGTTTTTAATCATTACTGTAGATCTGCGTATAATGTGATTTTGGACTGACCGGCATTGAAGCAGCTGATAGTGGTCACTTCGATCCATTACCTCTTCATAAAATTTCCTACCCCGATGGGGGTAGCAACTGTAAAGGACAATCAGGAGTCCACCCGAGAATCGTACCTTAACACTTTGAGAAATGAGGCTCTATGAGCCCCGTCGTGAATGCCGCTGTAATGATGACTGAGTTGGCTGTATGTAAAGTGATGAAGACTAAGGAGGTGGATGGTAACGAAAGTAAAAATGCATCAATAACGATCTCGACCCTCGGATCATAGAATCCAACTCGGAGGCAACTGTAGTAGAAGAACTTGAAAATTTCCAAGTATACAAAAAGGATCCATGTAAGCAACCATGGATAGGGATCAGATTAGAGGAAAATCTGAAGGAAAGAATGAAGGATTTTTAGAAGGAAAATCTTGATGTCTTTGCTTGGAAACACTTTGACATGGTCGAGAAATAACCAAATGTAGCATGTCATGAGCTGAAGATCGATCTCTAGGACAGACCTAGGGTTCAAAAGCAAAGAAATATGAGCATGGAGAAGTATAGAGCTTTGAAGAGTGAGGTTGATAAGCTTCTAACAAGCGGTTTTATTCGTGAAGCTCAATACCCTGTCTGGGTATGCAACCCTATCTAGGTGCTAAAGAAAAATGGCATGTGGAGGACTTTCCAAGACTTTACGGATTTGAATAAGGCTTACCCCAAGAACAGTTTCCCGCTATCAAGGATCGACCAACTCGTAGATGCCACAGTAGGGCAGAAACTATCAAGCTTCATAAACGTATACTCAGGGTACAACTAGATACCCATGTTTGCCCTTTATGAAAAAGCACACATTGTACATCACTGGTCAATGCCTCTACTGTTATAAGGTAATGCTTTGGTTCAAAAATGCTAGTGCTACTTATCAAAGGATTGTTAATAAAAAGTTTTCTCACCAAATTGGGAAAACTATGGAGGTATATGTTGTTGACATGTTGGTAAAAAGTCTCAAAGCCATTGATCACCTCAAACACCTGGACAAAATGTTCACGATCCTCTGAAAAGTACCGAATGAAGCTAAATCCTTTTAAAGTGTGCTTTTTATTAGGTAAATTCCTAGGTTATATATGGAAAATCAACAAGGTCTAGAGGAAAATCTTGAGAAAATCTAGGCTCTACTTGATATGCGACCCCCCCTCCCAAAAAATAATCTTAAAGAGGTACAAAGCCTCATAAGAAGGGTCGCTGCTTTAATCCAATTTTTCTCAAGGACAATTGAAAAATGTTTTCCATTCTTCCAAGTTTTCAAAGCTGAGAAAAGGTTCGAGTGGAGGAAGGATTGTGACACTACCTTTGATGAGTTAAAAAGCCATCTTTGGAAAATCTCATCTCCTCTACAAACCATCTCCGGGTGAAACCTTGACCCTATACTTAGCAATCTTAGAGGTATCTGTAAGCTCGGTGTTAGTGAAGAAAAAGGCTGTAAGTAAGGCATTCTAGGATACAGAGACTAGGTACCCATAAAGTGAGAAGCTAACTCTTGCCCTAGTAGTAGCTTCGAGAAAGCTTCGCCCTTACTTTTGCTTGTCTAAAATTGAAGTACTAACCAGTTACCTTCCTGAAATATGTATTGCAAAAACCTGAGATCTCGGGTCGACTAATGAAGTGGGCAATTGAGTTGGGTCGGTTTGATATAATCTTTAAGCCTAGAACGGCCATCAATGGGCAATTGTTGGCCGATTTCATTGTTGAGTTTGTCAAGTGGGAAGCAATTGGCCTGATTCTACACCTTCTAAAGCTACCATCATGGAAGCTCTACGTAGACGACTCGTCAGACGACAAGGCTAGATCTGGAGCATGGATCATACTAATAAGCCTAGAGGGACACGAACTTAATTGTGCCCTTCACTTTAGTTTCAAAACCACAAAAAATGTGGCAGAATACGAAGCTTTGTTGGATGGCCTTCATTTGGCGAAGGAAATGAACGCCACAAAATTGTGATTCACAGTGATTTTCAACTAGCGGTAAGTCAAGTGCTTATCTCATGAAAGCTAAAGACTGTCGACTAAACATTGAAAAATATGAATTGACATAGATTCCAAGATCAGAAAATACCTTTGTTGATGCCATGTCGAAACTTACAAGCTCGCAGGATGCTGGGCTATTCAAAACTGTCCCAATTGAGTTACCCTAGTCTCTCAATCTTTGAAAAGGCGGGCGAGACCCTATGAGTCAAAGGAATGACTCCTTGTATCCAAAGAATAGTGGACTTCTTGAATGAACAGAAGCTCCCAGCTGAAAGAGACGAGGCCAAAAACGTCTGCCTAAAATATGCTTGGTATGTTCTTATTAGAAATATCTTATATAAACTAGGGTACATCTCACCCTTATCAAAGTGTGTAGGAGTACACGAAGCCGAACATGTACTCCAAAAAATTCACTAAGGTATCTGTGGTTACCATGCTGGGGATTATTCTCTCACGCAAAAGGTACTAAAACAATGTCACTACTAGCCTACCATGCGAAAGATTCTTTTGAATTCACTCAAAGATACGATAAATACCAGAAGTTCGCTAATATACGAAGGAAACACACGTATGAAATCACCACTGTTTAGCCCCTAGCCTTTTGCCAAATGGAGAATAGATTTCATATTTTCCTTTACCTCGGAATAGGGCGAACATCAAATTCACTATATTGGAAATTGATTATTTCACCAAATGGGTGAAAGTAGAACGTTTGTTGAAAATTAATGATGCTAATACATTCAAATTCGTATGGAAAAATATCATATGCAAGTTCAAATTACCATAATAATTGGTATTAGACAATAGCACCCAATTCAAAGGTGGGAGGCTGCAGAAGATGTGTGATGAAATGGGCATCCGCAAACACTTCTCCACCCTCTATTATCCACAAGCTAATGGGCAAGTAGATGTTTTGAATAAAATACTCAAGAACATTTTGAGAAGATAGCTAGATGGTACGAAATGAACGAGGGTAGAATATATGCCACAAAATTTGTGGGCACACCATACCACAACCCGAACTCTAATAGGATAAACACCTTTCTCAATGGCTTATGTGGCCGAAGCCATGATCCTGATCGAAGTTGGTCTACCCTCTTCCCGAAGGTTGTACTTCGACGAAGAGCAAAATGGTGAAGCCATGAAAACGGAGAAAGATTTGCTAGAAGAAAAATGAAAATCTTCCTAGCTAAAGCTGACAACTTATTAGAAGAAAATGACCAAGTACTATAATTCGAAAGTTCGCCTCAAAGTCATTAGAGTCGGGGACCTAGTAATAAAAAAGATTTTCCAAGCCTGTGTTGGGACAAGAACAGTGTGGGTGTAAGCTGGGAGGGACCCTACACTGTGGACGAAATCATCATTCCACGAACTTATAGGCTCGTCAATAGTGAGGGTGGACTCTTGAAAACCCCTTGGAACGTTGAGCATTTACAAAAATATTATAAGTAATCTTGATAGCTTATTCTTTTTCCTGGTTTATACGTTTCATGTTTTGAAGTATTAATGAAAAGTCCTTACAAATTTCAAAAGCTTGGTGAGAAGTTGGTTAATCATCTATACTCGATTCAGCGAAGATACGAAGGTACTTGAGATTGGGACCCTGGTCGGACCAATTACCACCTAAAACTATCTCAAGTTATGTTCAAATGCTAGGATAGTGGTATTGGGACCTTGACCGGACCAATCACCATTTAAAGATGCCCCAAGGTTTATTCCAAAGTATAAGGGTAGTGGAATTGGAATCATGACCGAATCAATTACCACGTAAGCTATCCCAACATTTCGTGCAGAGGGCAACAAAATTGAAGTTGTTACCGAACTAATTATCATTTGAATTACTTCAACTTATGTCCGAATGTTTAATTGGTGAAGCTTGGAAGGATGAAATTACTTCTAGTTTCGTTTAAATAGCAAACATTGCGAAAGTTGAATAGGTGTTTGATGATTATGACAAGCCATGTTAAACTAGCATAAACGAAGAGTTCAAGTAATAAAAAGTCTTCCATTTATAATGATTGGGATTATAGAGTACAATAAAAAGAAAACTACAACTTTTGGAGATTATAAAAAATATAGGGGTCAATGAAGGATCCACCGTGGCCTGGGAAGCTTCAGGGACTTCAGAGAGATAGCAGGACCTCCGAAGATTCAACAGTAGGAGAAGGAAAAGACGTCTCAGGTACAGAAGCTTCAACTTCATTACCCTTGAAAAGGAAGTCAAAGTTGATATCAGGTTATTCATCCTAATTTAGAAGAAGAAGCTATTTTCCCCCAGCTTGCTTGCCTTCCTCGTAGAGCTCATTCCCTTCGTCCGTGTCCTTGAACGCTATACACTTATGTTGAAGAGCTCCCATCTAATCAGCTGCCTCCATCTTTCTCTGAAGCTCAATTAGCTACTTCTTCTTATTCGCCAGGACCTCTGTTGGACGCGGAAGATCTTCAGTTGATCTTTTTTCTCTTCAAGTTCCTCCCAGAGTTTGCTCTTGTACTTTTCAAAGCATTTCCTTGAAGCCTCTAGATATAACATGAGACGATGAATACTGAACCTCAGTCATTTTGCCTCTTAGAAGCCTCCAATTTTCTTTTATACCCATCCACTTTTTCTACCAATTTCGAAGCCCGAGTCGTTAGGAGTCCACACACATCGTTTTGGTCTTCATCCACTTTTTCTACCAATTTCGAAGCCCGAGTCGTTAGGAGTCCACACACATCATTTTGGTCTTAGATGAGGATGAAAGATATAGAAAAAAGGATGAAAGATCTAGAAAAATGGCTTTCAGAAAGAGCCGCCCTCTGAAAAACTGTCACGGTCTCTAACTAGGTCTTCCAGGTATGGTTGAAGGTGTTGAAGAGGGAAGCACAAGCCCTTGAGAGAAAGCCAAGGAAGGAGGCCATCACGGAACTTTCCAGAGCCTCTAGTCACCGTGTGAGAAATCCTCTACCTTTTTTCGGTAGTTTCATTCGCATCGCCTTCAAAAGCCATCTTGAGCAGAAGAATCAGATCATCCTGACCTTACGGGCATTGGGGGCCTAGGCGAATCCCTCTCAACCAGTGCTTCTTCCAAAGCTTTTTCCTTGCCCACCACATCATATAGAGTGGATTAGGAGATAGACGAGCTGAAGGCTCGTTTATGACCACCTCATTCGATGGCAGAGCTGAGGCATTGTCCTTAAGAGGGGCCTTGCTTGAGCCCCCAACTGTGGAGGTAGTGGTTTTCTTCCTCCAATTGAAATTAATGTTCGCTGCAAAATGAGAATGAAGGTTGAAGTTAGTACAAGTTGGAGGGAGAAGATAAATGAAAGATAAAAAGATGGTTGAAGAAATACTCACATATAGTCATTTCCAAGCCCGCATTGTAGAAATCTAAACTGCCTGGTTCAAGGATGATCCTCGTCTCTTGCACAACCACTTGTTATCCAAGATTGGGCATCGAATCAGAAGAAAGAGGCTAGAAATGTGATCGTAAAAAAAGTAAGGCCCATTACCTAACCATCAAAAATCAGTATGAAGTTAGAATCTCCACAAATGTATCAATCGAAAGAAATAAAGCATAAATATCCTAAAAATGGTAAAGAAACTCTCGAAGCTCACTGTAGAAGCGAGGCATAAAATTTTGAGGATTGGGATCAACTTGTTATAACTCCCAAATTTCCTTTATAAAGAAAAAAAAGATTATTTCCAGTCTTTAACTTTATTGGGAGTTCTTACCAATTTTGGTCAACTTTGACTTGGGTGTAAGGTACTAATACCCAGGTTGGTGATTTTTTGTGTTTCCAGCTTGGATTGGATGGTAGAAGAAACAGAAGGTTTAGGAGGATAGTTCTCTTCTAAACTTGCCTTTTTCTATATCAAGAAGCAGACCGTGATAACCGCGCAACCGTTGCACCTTAATTGAGTTGGGACTAATCTTTATTCACTCAAGAGTTCTCTAAAAAATGGTGGAAAGGTAGGCGAAGGCCAGACTCCATGGAAAGGGCATGGACGATTATACAGCCGGGCGGAGGCCTATCAGCTGTTTGGTAGGGACATAAAGGATTAGATGTATATCCACAAGAATGTTGTAAAGGGTTCGAATATCAATGAGATCTTTGTCCAATCTAATAGACGAAAAGATCTCGCAGGCTTGATACATGTTGTGGGCAAAACCCTCTACTCATTCGTCCCGCCCCACCCTCTCTCATACTTCTCCTGGATAATAGGTTCGTCTATAAGCTGAAATTTAGATTTTTTTGGAGCACCATCGCCAGACCTCATACGGTCAAAGTCTTTCCTACAAAGGACTTCACCAGAGGGACCCACACCCATGTTTGGCAGAACATTAAGTGCTACCAGCTCTGTAGAAGATGCAGAAGACTCAATAAAGGCTTCGGGATCATTTATATCAATCCCCATCCCAAAATAATGATTCCAAGAATCGGGTTTGAGAAGACATCTTTAAAAGGAGATAAGATAAAAGAAAGATTAAAGAAAAATACCTAAGAAAATGAGGATGGTAGAAAAAGTCCTGAAGTAAGTGCACCACCTAAGTGAGAAGTAAAGTAGATTGAGAGGTTGTCATGCGTTAGATGAATGAGAGACTGCATGAAGAGTAAGAAAATTCTACGAAGAAGACAATCCTCTAATTATAGTTACTGCCACACAACACAGGCTATTAGATCAACAAAGGTATCATCTGAGCCATTGGAGATATAACCCATCCCAACTATTGAAACTGAAAGGGCAGCAAATCACATTTCAAATAAACATTGCAGATGCAACGCACGCATCACACGAGGGTCCAGGCGTGTAAAGTGAGAGCTATGATGAGACAAGTGACCACTACAATCATGGCAGGTGGTTTTTTTTTTATGCCCATGCTGTCGTAAGTATTAAATGCAGCAATCATGTTGCATTAGTGATACACGTACTTCAGTTACTTCAACAGGCTAGAAACAGTAAGGAGGTAAGTAAAGATTTGTTAGCTTCAATTATTTGACTATGTTGGAAAAATATGTGTCATATTTTTTCATCATTTTATATTGGCTCACTTAATTAATATTACTGATTTTTAATGACAAAAGAGGTTGTTAGCGTTTACGTTCTGACTGGTCACGTTGCTGTCAGTTTTGATTGACTGAGATAGTGAGTAGATTATTTTTCAAAACAGCGGGCTGCGTTTTTATTCTATTTACTTATATATATAACAACCTGATTACGTGAATTTCAGGAACAGCCCACTTGTTGGTTAAAGGATTTTTAATTATTCTCTTGGATTTATTTAGGAATAAAATATTTAAAGATAATCTTGAGTTTCCTAAATACCTTCCTACTACAAATCTAGAATATTTTTTTATATATTCTTTCCTACTAATTGTCTTACTATTCTTATTTGCAGAATTTTAGATAAGAAATAATTCTAAATTTGATTACTACTTTACATATAAGTAAAAGTACAAATCAATAAGGAATTAAGCTTTAAAAAATATTTATGTGCTCTTATTTTTCAAGCTCCAAACTGCCGACATCATTGGTGAAAGAACAAGACATCAAATTTCATTGATTTAAGTTTCAAAGCAAAAATATTTTCTTCAAACTCATTAAAGAATAAAAAACAAATTGGTGTTCAAAGAATAATTCCATATCTTGGTTAATCTACTTGGCGTGAAGTTAAGAATGGGGTTTTTAATCCAAGTGGTAGTTGCGGTTAAGTACAATAGGGAAGTGGCGATAAAGTCAAGACCAGTGTATTTGATTCCATTTCATCAACAAGTCAAAAGAAGAAGTATCAAAAGGAATTGATCTATATTCTTTTAATTTTAATTTTGTTAATTTTGCAAAATTACAAAATCGGATACTATTGTATATTTAATTAAGATTATTAGTGAATTGTTTTTACCCATGGCAAGGAGTCCGTGGATGTTTCCCTTCGAAATTTATCACGTTACATCTAATGTTCATATTTAATTCTTTAAATTCTATTATACTCAAATTAGGTAAATGAACACCGCTTTAATATGCAAATACGCGTCAGAACTATTTCTCAATTCAATCCATGAGTTCTGACTACGTTCTGTCCATTGCTCATTTAATTAAGATTAAATTTTTTTAATTTAATTAATCTAAGTTTTATAACTTTCAAAGTCAACAAGATCCAAATTAGTTAGTAGAAGTGATATTCTTGCCAAGGCATTCCAAGTCGACAAGAGCGTTGTGGATAAGCTTGAAGCTAAATTCTAGACTAGCAATAACAACTTAAATCGATGAAATGCAAATGATCAAATGACATAATGCTAGTTTTATCACTTTGTTAAAATAAGTTATACTTTGCATGTTTTGTTTCTTTTTTTCTTTTATGGTTCTGTTTCATTCAATATTGTTTGGTTCTGAAACTAGTAATTCCAAGTGGAACATTCCTTGGATCATGTAATTTTCGCAACCTTTTAGGTTGAATCGCTTCTTTAATTCACTGAGTGTTGGTGATCACTTATTTTTTATTTGGTTTTGATTAACAAGTTGATAGAAATTTAAGTCAAAGTCAATAATTAATTTCAATCACACATTTTTTGTGACTCATATCTTTTATTAACTTTTCAACCATACATTTATTCAACTTTTATTAAACTCTACTTAAAAAATTAATTTTTAGTAAAAAACAAACACTAAATCCTAAATCAACTTATGTTTGTATATATGTCAGCAATTGCATTATATAGCTAAAGTTTGAAGTTTGAGATTGAACAATATCGGATGAGGATTAAAGTAATCCTATTTTCGACGTTTGGTACAATTAGTATATGTATTAAATTAAGAGATAATTGTATCAAAGGTCCCCAACGTTTCAAAATCGTTGAGAATATACCCCTAACCTAAAAAATAGCACCACACATCTCCAACGTATGAAAAACTTGGAGTGGTAGGTCCTTTATGACCAAATTACCCTTCTCTTTTAAAAAAAACAAAAACAAGAAAAAAGAAAAACATAATAGACAACTAACTATATGTACCCCAAAATATAAAAAGTAACAAATATGTCATCTTCTCCAAAAAGTTCTAAAATTTTATTTATACCAAATTCACCGGAAAACACTACAAACTCACCAAAAAAATCACCAATTTTCTTCGGGTAGGGTCTTTTATCTCGGTGGCCCATTTACCCCATGGCCCCTGTCAAACGTCTCCTGCACTTCCGAGCACCACCTCTCGTCGCCTTTTGCTCCACCCTTCAGCTTCATTGGCTTCTGCTTGACTTGAAGCTCACTGCTAATGCCATTAACATGGGTTTTCCAGCTTTTCGATACTGATTACTTGAATGTATTTCTAAACCTCGTCGTCCTCTTCATCGTCATAAGAGTCTGTTGCATCTGGGTCAATTACCATTATCCAGAAGAGTTCTCAACAACATTAGATTTTCTTTGTTTTTGGGAGGAATTTTGGGGTTTAGATTTGAGGTTTTAGTGATTTTTGGTAATAATTGATTGCTTGGTGAATTTTACCGGCCATAATATCTGTATCCATTGACACCTTCAAGATTCAAACTCCCGCCTCGCTTTTCATATTGAATTTGCTACAAATAAAATTTTAAGACTTTTCGAAGAAGATGATCTATTTGTTACTTTTTATTTTTTGGGGTACATATGGTTAGTTTTCAATTATGTTTTTCTTTTTTCTTGTTTTTTTTTTTATTTAAAGAGAATGGCAATTGGTCATAAAGGATCTACCACACCAAGTTTTTTATACGTTGGAGATGTGTGGTGCTATTTTTTTAGGTTATGGGCATATACCCAACGATTTTGAAACGTTGGGGACCTTTGAAGTTGGTTATCCAACTTTTAAAAAAAAAAAATCTTCCCCCCTCCCCAACCCAAATTTAATTAATAATGTAACTTTTTAAAAGTAAATAAGTAACTATATTTTTTTGGATACTATATGAGTTTATTGTTTCATTATGAAGAACTTAAGTAGATAAAAACAATTACTATTTGGCATTCCCAAAGAATAAAACTATAAAAATATCAAAACATTTAATAAATCAAAATCCAACAACAATTTGGGCATGTAGTTCAAATGGTAGCGCTAACCTTGCATGCGAGTGGAACAGAGTTTGATCCTCCACATCTCCAATTATTTTCTTTTTCTTTTTTCGAAAATATGAACGACTATATCATTATCAAATTCTCTATACTCTTTTGTAATTTTTTTTTGTTGGAATTTTTGTGGTCTCAAATAAACCTGGGGTAGTGATGATTACTCATGATGATAGAAATAATGACAGTTACTATATGTTGTCTGCGTCAATAGTGGCACGTTCTGGCACGCCTGCCTCAATGATTCGCCTACCTCACCGACTTTTCCGTCTCATTGGTATCATAAGCTCGCTTTGATAGATAGACAGTAATAACCCAACTACGATTAGGTTAACCAGAGAAGTGACCTATAGAATGACATTTACCATCGACAATTGAAAAGATAAAACACCAATAATTGGGAAGATGAAACATCTCTCATTAACTCCTAATAATGAGAGAGATGAAGAGACACCCTTCATCAATGACTATTGAAGGCCACAACTACAAGCCATCGCTATAAATAGAGGCCAACCCTCAGGTAAAAAAGACAACACATATACTCTACATTGCTATTCTGCACATCTGTTTTAATCATATATTGATTATCACATCGGAGTGGACACAAGAAAAAAAAGTCCCGCCACTATTTTGCATGTCTCCACCACTGTCGCCGTCGTGCTCGGAAGATGAGGAAATTATTTATCATTAAATCAGACCCGTTATATTTTCATAGGCTTTGAGCCCAAGATTGAAAGATAATTGTATAGTCCACTCCACAATGTGTCAACCCAAATTAATGAAGGACTTAATGGGTCACTTGGAAGTTTTAATGTACCTTTGGGTCGTTACTTAGTGGCCCAGTATATGTTTGATCCGATTTAAAGTGGGACAACTAGATTTAAGGTATAATATAATTGGGGTATAATATATTATACTACTACCATATATATATAATAAATATTACACTTATTTTTATATATTAATTGGTTGGGCACATTATATATCACCATATAGACCACACGAGAATCAGTAGCCAAACCAAAAGCTTCAGCCATCTTTTTTTTCTTAGTGAAAATTGCAGCCGCTTCCCTTCACATATTCTTTTGGTGAAATTGATCTTCTTCTTCTTTGTCCTTATTATTTCGTCTTATATTTGTAGAGTTAGAAAGTATTAATTTGAGCCATTTTTATTATTCTTGCAAGTCAACAAAGATCTAGTGAACTATTTTCCCCAACAATTGGTATCAGAGCCTTAGTGGCATTCCGTAGTGCAAGAAAATTAATTTTGGACTATCCGATTAACGAAGAAAAAGAAACACAAATTTGCCCCGAATTTGCCTGACCATTTTCTGGCCAAAGCAAACGTCATCTTTGTGAATTAAGACCATATTTCGGCTCCTAACGTCAAGGCGGAGTTGACGGTGTGGCTCGTGGAACAACAAAAGATGGCAGCAGAGAACTTCCAGCCGACGCATGAGGGCGTGTGCGAGATTATTTCGGTGAGTTGCTAGTGGCATTGTGATCCTCGTCCCATTTCTGACCTTCTATGTTGGTCAGTTCTATTTTTGGTAGTTCTGACAGTTTGGACAATGGTTTGGTAGTAAACATATACAACATTTGCAAAACCTTCATAGTTTTTCCAGCTTGTGTGGCCGCTATTGCTGTTGGAATTCTTTTAATCTATTTCTCATCTCTCTTATTTAATACGGACCGTCAGATTGGTCCGCTCTAGTAAATTGGCTGATATCTTTTACATTCCAGTACTAGCAGGCCATAGTGTGGAGGTGGCCATTAGGTTTTTTTGGGTTACCGTGTGGGTAACCATTACCTGTTGCTAGTGACTTTAGAAATTTACGTGCCCATTATTGTGACTTATGTTTTTATTAGCTTTTGTTTTGGTGCCGATTATTTACAGTACTCTGTTTTCTGTACTTTATTGTTATTATTTAGAACTGTCACCTAGACTTTACTCATTTGACAATTCTCTTTATCTGAGATCATGAATCTCACAAAACCTTGGGAATCTAAATCGGTGTATATTGAGGTCTTTAAGTTTTTCTGTGTGATTATCTTGAGATGCTTGTTGGTGTGTATTCTTATTTGTTGAGATGTCTGCACATCATTTTGACTTGGGTGTCTTTACTGGTAAATGTGATTTTTCTATTTGACAACTAAAAATAAAAGGTATTTTGGTTTAGCAAAAAGTTTCAAAAACTATTGATAATTCTTTTGGTCCTAGTATTACTGAGGATCAGAAAAATAATTCTGATGAACTTGCCTATACTTCTATTTTATTGTATTTATCATACCCTGTTTTGCAAAAAGTTGAAAATGTTGATTCCGCACAAAAGCTTTGGAAAAAATTATAAGAGTTTTATTTAACTCAATCAACTCCAAATAAAATTTATTTCCTTGAAAAAAATTTCAGCTTTAAAATTGATCCCTCAAGAGATTTGGATGACAATCTTGATGTTTTTAATAAGCTTGTGCAAGATATTACAAATTGTGGTGAAACGGTCTCTGAAATTAATAAAGCTATAATTTTGTTAAATGCCATTCCTGATTCATATAAGAAAGTCAAGAATACAATTAAGTATGGAAGGGAGACCCTTACACCTGACATTGTCATAGACTCCTTAAAAAGTAAGAAAAGAGAGAGAGTTGAAGTTTGAAAGAAATGAGAGAAAAATGGTGAGGTCCATTTTGTGAGGGATAGACCTGAGGTGGAGGTGGAGGTGGAGGTGGAGGTGGAGGTAGGCAAAACAATGGTAGCAATAGAAATGGTAGAAGTCGTTCTAAGTCACAGGAGAGGGCAAAAGGAAGGAAATGTTACGGGTGTGGAAAAATAAGACATTTCATTAGTGACTGTTATAACGAGAAGAACAAACAGAGAGGGGAAGATCAGATAGAGACAAATATAGTGACCTCTAGTGATAAATCTGGTGAGGTTTACATGCTTTTAAAATCTGAACCAGCTGAAATTAACCTATCTATAAACTTCCATATACATGAGTGGATTCTTAACTCCGGTGCATCTTTTCATGTCACATCTAATAAATTTTGGTTTGATCATTTGCATGAGTCTGATCATGGACATGTAGTTGCATAGGATGGAGTTGCATATAGAATTGCTGGTGTTGGTAATGTAAATGTTAAATTTGACATTAGCTTTTTGCATACATTAAGGGAAGTCAAATATGTTCTGCATAAAGGTAGAAATTTGATTTCTGTAGGGGAGTTAGAAGTACGTGTTTCATGTGTAGGCTTGGTGATGGCATGATCAGAATGTGTAAGGATGCACTTAGAGCTTTTAAAGCTAGTTGGAGAAATGGCATATATATTAAACATGCTGAAGTGATGAGTGTCTAAATTCCACTATCTCTTCCATTGACACTAATCATACACAAAGGTAGCACAATAGTTTCTTAACGACAAGGGTGTGTTTGGTAAGGATCAAGTGTCTGACATCCCATTTTGTGATTATTGTGTGCTTGGAAAACATCATAGGATATCGTTTTCATCTAGCACATACAAGATAAATAGAGTGTTAGAATACATTCATACTGATTTGTGGGGTCCGGGAGCAATCCCACTTTTGGTAGTAACAAATATTTTTTGTCTATTATTGATGATTTCTCTAGAAGTGTGTGGGTTTATCTATTGAAAGATAAAGTGAAACTTTCATCAAATTTAAAATTTGAAAATTTCAAGTGGAGAATTAGACATGTAAAAAGAGAAAATATTTGCGTAATGATAATGGTCTTGAATTCTGCAATGCTGACTTTGATAATTTGTGCAATGACTGTGGCATTACTAGACATAAAACTGTGCCTTACACTCCTCAATAGAATGGGATTACTGAAATGATGAATCGTACTTTGCTTGATAAGGTTAGATATATTGTATTGTGTTGAGTTCTGGTGTGTCTAAATCATTTTGAGTGAAGCTCTTATGACTGCTTGCTATTTGACTAATATGACTCATTCTATTGTTTTAAATGGTGATACACCATATGAAAAATGGTATAGTAAATGTTTTGATTATTCCATACTTAAGACCTTTGGCTGTGCTGCTTTCTCTCATCAGAGTGAGGAAAAATAGATTCCAAGACGAAGAAATGTGTATTCTTAGGATACCTAAAAGGTGTTAAGGGGTATAGGTTTTTGGATATGAGCCAAATTGGTGAAAATCATCATTAGGACGTCATTTTTAATGAGTCAGAGATACCTTGTTTAGAGAGTAAAAAACAGCAAGAAGCCATTAGGGAAGAGTCCCTAGTTGAGGTGGAGAAAGTGAGTACCCACATCCCCATCACCTTTAGTGAGGTAACGAGGATGTGATAGAGGAAAACCACGTTGACCAAAACTCTTTGGCTTATTATCATTTGGCCAGAGATAGAGAGACGAGACCACGTAGGGAACTCCAAAGACTATTCGACTTCACCATATCCTATGCTAGTTATCAGGAACTAGTTGATAAGGAGCCAAATACTTATGTGGAGGCTATAAAGAGTGAGAAGTCCGTAGAATGGTTTAGTACTATGAGAGGAGAGATGAGTTCTCTTGTTAAGAATTAAACTTGGGATTTAGTTCTAAACCTAAGGATAAATCCGTAGTGGGATGCAAATGGGTTTATAAGGTGAAAGGTGGAACCACTGAGAGTGAGCCTGTGAGATACGAGGCTATGCTAGTAGCCAAGGGACAATGGTATATAATGTTTGATTCACATGTTCTTTATATTGGTTACAAGATGAATGAGTTTGATAATTGCTTGTAATACCTACAACACAGCACAAATAATGATTGTGTGTATTTTATTACTTTATGTGGATGACATGTTATTGGATGGACCTAACATGAAAGTGGTAAACAAGATAAATGTTGAATTAAGTAAAGAATTTGACATGAAATACCTAGGACATGCTAGAAGGTCCCTTGGTATGAAAATTGAAAGAGATAGGTCAAATTCATGCTTATTTGTGTATCAAACTCCTCGTGTGCTTAAAATTTTGAAGAAATTTGATATTGTTAATTGCAAATCCACTTTTGTGCCTCTTGGTAACCAATTTATCTTGTCTAAAGAATAGGATAAGAAAAAGAAGTTTATGAGTAAAAACTCCTACTCAAATGTTATTGGCTTTGTTATGTACTTGATAGTTTGTACAAGGCCAGTCTTGGCTTTTACTATTAGTATTTTAAGCAGGTACATATTTGATGTCGGTCCCAAATATTGGAAAGCTTCAAAGTTGTTGCTTAGGTATTTGAAGGTTTATAACCTTGCAGATATGGGCACTATGGTGCTCACAATTGTAAAATTTAGAAGTTGTCTTACTCTTCTAAATATCGGTAAATGTATGTAAAGTTCCAATTTGTTTGAAATCTTTTTTAGCAACTACTAAACTATTTTTTATTTTTGGGGTTTGCAGGTATATTTGGATTAAGGTGGAGATTGTTGGAATTTTTGTGATCTCAAATAAAATCGGGGCAGTGATAATCAATCAAACCCGTTATATCTTCATAGACTTTAAGCCTAGGATTGAAAGATAATTGCATAGTCCACTCCACAATGTGTCAGCCCAAATTAATAAAGGACTTAATGGGTCACTTGGAGGTTTTAATGATCAAGTTGTTGATCAAGTTTGTGTTTGACCCAGTTTAAAGTGTGACAGCTAGGTTTAAAGTATAATACAATTGGGGTATATATATATTTGGAGTATAATATATTATGGGGTTAATATATTATACTATTACCATAAACATATATACATTATACCATATATATATATATATACACACACACACACACACACACACACATATACACACATATATATATATATAAGTGCTTGGTTTTGGGCACAAAAAGATCACCACAAAACTACCACACGGAAACAGTGTCTTCAGCAAAACCAAAAGCAGAACTTCAGCCACCTTTTTTCTTAGTGAAATTGCAGCCCACTTCTCTTCCTTATTTCTTTGGTAAAATTAGTCCTTCTTGTTTGTCCTTCATTCTTGGTGTCACCTTTGTGGGGTTAGATAGTATTTGAGCTCTTTCAATTATTCTTGCAAGTAAACAAAGATCCGGTGAACTATTTTTCCCAAAAGTTTTAATTAATTTATCCTTAAGAGGATTTTTTATTTTATTGTAAAAAAAATTGATTCAAAAATTATATACCTATTACTTAATATTAAAGATACGAGTAATAAGCAAATTATTTGACCAACTCCAAGGTGCTAGTTATTTTTCCAAAATTGATTTGCGGTCGATATATCATCAACTAAGAATCAGAGAAGAAGGCATTCCAAAAACTGCATTTTGCACTCGACATGGGCATTATGAGTTTCTAGTGATGCCTTTTGGTTTGACAAACGCTCCAGCAGCTTTCATGGATCGATGAATCAAGTTTTTAAAGAATACTTAGATCAGTTTGTCATAGTTTTCATTGATGATATCGTGATCTACTTGCGATCTAAGCAAGAACATGAGCTTCATCTGCGATTAGTACTTGAGATACTTCGAGACAACAAACACTTTGCTAAATTTAAGAAGTGCATATTCTGGCTGGATATGGTACCATTCTTAGAACATATCGTATCAAAGAAAGGGATTGCAGTGGACCTTAGCAAGGTTGAGGCTATCCAAAATTGGCCGACACCATCAAACGTTGGAGATTTTCTAGAATTACCTCAACATCAACCCAATTAACCAAGAAGAACGTAAAGTTTCAATGGACTCCACACTGTGAACAAAGTTTCCAAGAGTTAAAGAAACGCTTGACTTCAACGCCTATCCTAACGATTCCACGAGATAATGAAAGGTATGTCATCTACAATTATGCTTCGAAAAAAGGTCTTGGCTGCGTTCTTATGCAACATGGTAAGGTAATTGGTTATGCCTCAAGACAGTTGAAAGAGTATTAAAAGAACTATCCAACTCATGATCTCGAGTTGGCAGCTGTCGTCTTTGCATTGAAGATTTGGAGACATTATCTATATAAGGCTAAATGTGAGATCTATACTGATCATAAAAGTCTAAAGTACTTTTTTACTCAGAAGGAGCTAAACATGAGACAATGTCGATGGTTAGAACTTATAAAAAACTATGACTGTGTGATCAACTACCACCTAGGCGAGGCCAATGTTGGGACAGATGCGTTAAGTAGAAAGACTCATGGATTAATAGCTACATTGCACGCCATTCAGAAACCATTGTTGGTAGAAATTCAAAAGTTTGAGTTGGAGATTGCACCTCGAGATAATTCGGGCTATTTTTCCAATATGACCATCAAACCAACCCTACTCGAGAGGATTAAAACTTTACAATACAAATATCCTCGGGTATTGAAATTTTGGACTGAAGTTGCTGATGGAAAGCGCACTGATTTTATTAACACTACTGATGGTGCACTTCGATATGGCAGTAGGCTCGTGGTTCCTGATGACGAAGGGTTGAAACAAAAATCATAAGAGAAGCTTATAATACTCCTTACTCGATTCACCCTAGAAGCACAAAGATGTTTCGAGATTTAAGAAAACGTTTTTGGTAGATTGGAATGAGTTGGGATATTGCAGCATATGTTCAACACTGTCTCACTTGTCAACAAGCTAAGGCTGAGCATTAACGACCTTCGGGCCTCTTGCAACCACTTATGATACCCGAATGGAAATGGGAAAGAGTTGGCATAGACTTCGTTGTTGGCATGCCTAAGACCAAGAAGGGGTATAATTCTATTTGGGTAATTGTAGACCGTCTTACTAAGTCAGCGCACTTCTTACTGGTCAAGACTACTTATAATATAGAACGATATGCTGAACTATATATGGCAGAGATAGTCAGACTGCATGGAGTCCCATTATCCATTGTATCTGACCGTGACCCTAAGTTCACTTCTTCTTTTTGGAAAAGCCTACAACAGGCTATGGGCACACAATTAAGGTTTAGTACAGCTTTCCACCCGCAAATAGATGGACAGTCGGAGAGAACAATTTAAATTCTCGAAGACATGTTGCAAACTTGTATTATTGACTTTCAAAGCACTTGGGATGAGTATCTTCCATTAGTTGAGTTTGCCTACAATAATAGCTTCCAATCTACAACTGGTATGACACCTTATGAGGCATTGTATGGAAGAAAATGTCGATCACCTGTCCATTGGGACGAGGTTGGAGAAATGAAGTTATTGGGCCCAAAGATTGTCCAACAAACAGCTGAGGTTGTTGAAAAGATTCAAAAACAGATGAAGACTGCTCAAAGTAGATAGAAAAGCAATGCAGACAAAAGAAGAAAGCCTTTAGAATTTATTGTCGGTGATATGGTCTTTTTTAAGGCGGCACCTATGAAGGGTATAATGAAATTCGAGATGGAAGGAAAATTGAGTCCTCGTTTTGTGGGACCCTTTGAAATTCTAGGAAATGGTAGGTGAGTTGTCTTATCGAATTGCATTACCACCTGCATTGTTAGGGGTGCACAATGTATTTCATGTTTCTATGCTGTGGAAATATATCTCTGATCCCTCTCACATCCTAAGCTATAAGTCGTTGGATCTCCGCAAGGATTTTACTTATGAAGAGATGCCTGCAAAGATCTTAGAGAGAGTAGATAAAGAACTTAGAATGAAGAAGATAACGCTAGTCAAAGTACTTTGGAGGAACCATGCTGTGGAAGAGGCGACATGAGAGCGCGTAGATGAGATACGCGTGAAATACCCTCACCTATTTGGTAAGTTTTAATTTCGAGGACAAAATTTATTTTTAGGGGGTAAGGAATTGTAACGCCGCATGTCTATTTACATTATTATTATTTTCTATATAAATGCTCGTATTAACAATACATTCAATTCTTAATTAATAAATTTATTTTATTTTGACTGACCATGTTTTTATAGTGGAATGTACCAAGGACGCCCTAGACGATCAACGTGCCATTGAATTTAATTTAAATATGCATACAATTCAATTAAATTTGGAACAAATTATATAACATATTTATTTGCTTGCCTACGTTTAAATTTATAACTTGCCATTTTTATGTAAGTTGAACCTAGACTTGTCCTTGAAAAATATTCATATTTTATATTAAGTAAGCTCTGTTCATTTTAACTTGATTGATAATTAGACAAGGAATTAAGATCTTGACCAACTAATAAAAAGCAATTAGACAAAAATTAGAATAATTACATAGCTTATTTTTTTCCTTTTTAATGGGGCCATATAATTAGAACTGAAAATCTTTTTCCTAATTCTACTTCTTCAATTACAAAAAAGTAAAATCTCTATCTTATTCACGTGATTCTTCCGCAGTTCCACTGTTTTAACTTCTTGGATTTTAAGACTTGCACATAAGGTATTACAATGATTCTTTTAATTATCTTATCTCATGGTTGGAATCATGAAGACGACATTTATCTTTACTTGGAATAGTTTAATTGGATGTCATTGATTTAAATGTATGCACGCATGTATATTTATATATACCCATATATATATATATATATATATATATATATATATATATATATATATATATATATATATATATATATATTGTTGTTGATAATATTTATTTTGTCTTATTCATTTTAAAATCCCATAAGTTATATGTTGAAATTAGGCATAATGCTTCATTTCTGGTTTGTTCTCATAAAGACAATATATTAATAAATAATGATGTATGAAATTATAATAAGGGTATATTCTTTTTATCAACGTATTTTGTTTGAAATCTGAATTTTCATTTACAGACCATCTCTTTTATATTTTTTGCACTTACACCAGCATTGTGTTTGTATTGACTGAACCTAGTTTTTAATAGGGTTGTTGAATCAAGAAAGCTAGCAATATTTAAGTTTTGGGAACTTGCTTAAGTACCTAGACTTTACAGAATTTTCACTCACATATCATGTTTGGCACTTTCTTTGTTGTCTTTTGTCCCCATTAAATCATCCATAGTAAATGTAATTATTAATATTATTATTTAGTGATTCAACAAAGTAGGATTATATAAGTTGACAGAAAGTCCACTTTTAAATTTTATAGGATTCTTGGCACTTTATATTTACACTTTGATCCTAATAAATTAATAAACACATTTATCTTAATAGAATAATGTTATATTTCAAGAAACAAATATTGTTTGGAATATTAAATAAATGGCAATGACCTAGGATTTTTGACACGTTGACTTCGTGGGAAGCTCGGGACATCTCCATTTGCTACTTAAAACATGAATAAAGATCCAAAGTAAATAAACTCTCCTATTATTCATTTGTAGATTGCAATATTAATTGTCTAAATGTGTTATATTATTATCTGAACAAATCATTTTGTAATCGCTTTATATGTCATTAATATTTTTGTGACATATTCTTAGATGTGTAATTATGTTAATGCATCCATAAGCATGCATGAAGTAAAGTTTTAAATGTTAATTTTGAAATGTATATTTTATTCAAAAATAATATGTATTACAAATTTTGTAAATGAAATAGTGTACGCCTATGCCATGAAAGGTGTTAGTGAGAAATGGGGCGTGGGGGACCGGCACGCCCGGCAAATGATAATGTTGAATGTTGAATGTTTAACTGTTTTATGGTACTACCGGTAGATAGAACGAGTTCTAAATAATAATTGCTAACTGCATTCTGATTGGATATGAGATACACAAAAGTAAGCTCACAATGTTAAAGTTTTTAAAAAGAATAAGAAAAGATGGGATACATATTCTAGGAAACTAATTTAAATCAATGCATAGCATAAGCATACATTATTACGTGTATGAGGTTTGCTTACTGGGCGTTAGCTCATCCCATATTCTCCACTTTTCAGATGATGAGAACTAGTTGATTCGAGACAACTACTTGGGACGAGATAGACTCAGTATTGTTTAAATCGAAGTTTTATTTTTGTTATTATTTTAGAAATAAGATGCCGTAGGCCGATTTAGTATTATTGGAATATTGTTCTTTTACTCATTTTAAATTAGCCAAACTATGAAGTTTTCTGCAATTATTATATTCATTCAATAAAGAATTTGGACATAAAAGTTATTATGCAAATTATTGCTTTTAATTAATATTATTGAAAATATATGTATTCTCAAAATATAATAATAGTAATAAAGATGAATATTTACTTTTATTTTGAAACCAAGTTTAGCTTTAATTAAATTGTCCTATGGTTTCGTATTTTCGTTATTGAAAGTCATTGATATTTATTTTGTATTTCAAAATAAACTAAAATAGAATGAAAATTTTATTAACTTTTTCGCATTTATATTTCATTGTTTAATGGAAATTAAATGATCACTTCTAAGTTAAGAGTTTCTATTACATTCCACTCCTAAAACATGGTTAGTCAAAATAAAATAAATTTATTGATTAAGAATTAAATGTAATGTTAATACGAGCATTTATATAGATTATAATAATAATAATAATGTAAATGGACATGCGGCGTTACAAGCAACATAGTCCGTAAAATACTTGTTTTGAGTTATTGTTTATTGTTAAATGATCATATTTTACCTCCAAGAATACATAGTACTGTTTTATTAAGGTATTGTGCTACATATGACAATGTTCTTCTGTGATACTACTGTATATTGTATACTTCACACTATTTTATTATTCAAGTACGTTTTACATAATTTTTAGTTTATAGTCTCACGTTTATATTCTCTTTTGGTCAATTGATGCTTGACTCAAGTATCAAGCATTAGAAGAGCTACGTGGATAACACTCCATGCTTTTGTTTCAGGTTGCGAGAAGCTCTAGTCATATTTGTAGCCCGAGTTCGTCGGATTCGAGCTCGGTAGGTATCACTTGTGAATATGAAGCATAAGAATTTTATATTAGTTGTAAGATTGGAGTGAATATAATAATTTCTATTTATAATTCAAGATATATAATACCATTACCTAAATATAATTAAATCACTTTATCTAAATTGCAATTGTTATCGTAAGCTAGATATGCAATTCTTGTGGTTTTTCTAAAATCGCTAAATTTATATATATATATATATATATATATATTTATAAATTATATTAACCTTAAAATTAATTAAAAGTATTTAATTTTTGATGAAATGTTTGAAATTTAAATCAAATTAATCTTCCAAAATCCATTTTCACGCAAGCACAAAATTATGCTTAGTTTGTTGTGCTTCAAAGTACTCATACCTACTCAAATAATTTAAATAATGTGATTAATTAAAGAAAGCTAAATTAATCCCGATTAAATCAAAGATTATTATTGCGCTAACACAGAAAGAAAAAAGTGCAATTTATTCTGCAAATTATTTGTTCAAATAATTGAAAAAATATATCAAGAGACAAAATTGATTAGGACACATACCTTTTTCGACACCAAAAACAATCGAACCTTGTACTTAACTTTGTAAATAAAATTTAGATAGAGAAACAAAAGAATATGAAATATTCTAGAGAGAAACGAAGGAGGGTTGCTATTTTGATGCAGTTGAAGACTACACTTTATTACATGTAGAGAGAGAGAGAGAGAGTGAAACAAAGGTTATGCTTAAATTTATGTTATAAGAGTAATTGTGGTATTTTGATAAGTGTGATTTCACACTTATTTGGACCATCAAAATTAGACAATTGTAAGTACTCTTAAGTGATTTTTTACTTAATTATGTGTCTATTTAATTTTTTTAGGTCAAAACCCGAGTTCGAATGGAATTGGAGAAAAACAAAGCAAAATAGGCAAAAAAGGACTGAAAGAGTACGAAAACTTGGATATGGGGATCAACTTGCAAACATCCAAAAGTTTAAGGACTTGGGGTGCAAATATAAGAGGACTAAATTGAAATGAAAGAAGAAATCTAAGGACTAAAGAGGACAAAATTCAAAGTGAAGGACTTGGGCGAGCAAATAAGAGGACAAAGAGGAGAAAATGACAAAAACATGAAGTGGGGACCAAATAATATATACATCAAACTTTGGAGACCAAGTGTGCAATATGTGGATTGGAATCAATTTTGGCAATTGTTTGCTTTTGCGCATGATGTGATGCATGGTTTGCAAACCCATGGTCCGATCATGCATGAATGCTTGTTGTCGCCAGCGTCTGGAGGTTTTGGACTATTTTTAATTCTAATCGGGTCTTTTTCGTCTTTTCACGTACATGAGTTTCAATTTTAGTAAAACACTATATAAAGACATTACCTAGGTCAAAATAAAGGTTGTTGAATTCTTGGAGAACACAAAAGAAGACGGAGAAAAGAACGGCGAAGAAGACGAAGAACGACCAAGATCAAAAAGATTGGAACGTGAAGATCAAAATTTCTTGGTGCAAGATAATCAACATATTTTCTTCAGAACCCGGTTATGTATTCAGATATTTTATTACTTTCTTTCTCCCGAATCGTGAGTAGCTAAATTTAATGTTTGGATGAACGATGTAGCCTAGTTTTAATTCTTTAATTTCGAATCTCAAGTTTTGACGTATAAATTGTTTAAGTATTTGATTTTACTTCTTCTCTTAATGCTTGGAATAACTGGCCATTATTTCTTTGATCTCGTGGATTGTAATGAATTAAGAAGCAAATTATTAATCTAGACCACGTAGTAAAATCCGACAATTGGATAAAAGGTAGAGATACACTTTTATTATTCTTTGCGGTCTTAATTGAATTCCTAGGAGAATTAATGCATCTAATTAAGGACCATTCTGACTGCCTAAGTTGACTTAATTAGATAGGACTAATTTGAACTCGAGAGAGGTAAATTAGGTTAAATTCGTGAATTCGACCGAATAAAACTTTAGGAATAAATCTTGAGAGGAGAAATTAGAGATGATAACTAGGTGAAATCGTTTGTCCAAACACTTTAACCATCACATTTTATTAATTCTTGATTTTTTCTTTATTATTATTTTCGAAAAATCCAAAGTTTTAGCTTAAATCTTTCAACTCAATTTATTTTAAATTATTTACACTAGACTAGCACTTTGATTAATTAAACTAGTATCTAAACAAGATAGTCTTCGTGTGGAGCGATAATCCGGACTCAAAAAGTCCACTTTATTACTTGTTAACGATATTGTACACTTGCAATCACGTTATTTTCACAACATATTTACATGAATTTTTCAGAATTTTGTGTTTAAAAAAAATGAAAAATGTGATTTAATGATAATTTTAAAAAGTGTTTGGATCTAATTTAAAAAAAGTCACTTATAAGTGACTTAAAGACAATTTTTCCAATTATGTTTAGTCAATGGTTCGTGTGATTACCTTCGAACCAATGGCGATTTATTTACATTCACATTTGGCTTTCAAAATAATTGATTTCTTTACTAGGCTGAATTACAGACTAACATAGGTGTTGATCGCTAAAATCGAAGTCAACAAATCCTTGATCACCTCCTTGCTAAAATGAATAGATCAATTACCGTCTGAAGATCGAGAATTCAAAGAGCGAGAATTTAGTTAAGGTTTTCAATTGTTCATGCTTTCTTTGGTCTTAATTTAGGCTATTTATAGATATTGCAAAACTCTGGACTTTTTAGTCTTTTTTTCTCTCTCTACCACGTGTTGCCTTCTTACTGGAAGACTCATAATTCTAGAGGATTCTATGATATATAGCAAAATATCATTGGCTTAGCCGTCATTTTTTTCTAGATTTGGTTGTTATTCTCACATATTCTTTAGTTGTAACTGATTTGGCCACGTGGAGATTCACCTAGTGGTCCCAAGAATTTTCTTTTTCTTTAAAATCAGTTAGTTACGGGCTTAGGTTTGTATCCTTCGCCGAACATGAGTTCTTAAAACAGCAAAGGTTAAAATAGCATATGTAAAGGTTAGACTTGAATAATTAGATGGCCAATTTATAAATTCTTTACCTTCGCCTACTTGTGGACGAAATTTTATTTTTTAGTGAACTGTATAAGCTTCGTTCAATTGAAGTGTCTAAGCTAGATGTTCTCTTGTCTGTTTAAACGAGGTATAACAATAGTCACCGAAGTCTGAGTCTAAATATTTATATTGAGCTAAGGACTTAGAATTGAGACCGAAGTTTAGAATCTTGTTTTGGGTCTTGACTCATGCGAGCCTTTTGAAATTGTATCTTCGCTTGAACTTCTTCCTTTGTGATCCATATATATAAGTATAACAATAGTCCCCAAAGTCCGAGTCTAAATATTCATATTAGACTAAGGATTTCACTAAAGATGAAGATTTATACATGCAAATACAAACACTTTGGTTGTCAAGGTAGTGGGACATGTGTCAGCTCTCCATTTGGCGTTGAAGTGGGAACATTAATGCACGCCACGATTGCACGGTGTTTGCGTGTGCCTTGGGGAAAGGTTGCATGCCATGATTGCAGCCGTTATTTGTTTAATCAATGACCACTCATCATGCGTTGAAGGGCATGTGAATCTTACATGTCAAATCTGATCCCTTCATTTGAATTTCAATCTGGTGCCTTTTTGGATTCTACGGCTAAGATGAGCTAAGACTTTTAAAGACTGGGATCGTATCTTGGCTGATCCAACGACTCAGTTAACTTGGTAAAAACTATAAATAGGGCCATCTTCTACTTGCAAACGTTTCTTTACTCTTTACATTTTGCTCTCAATCCAGCTTGAATTTACGCAAATTTATCTCTTGCCTTTTCTGCTCTTCCGACAGTGTTCCTTGACATTCTTCTTCTATTTTAGGTAAACTTCTGTCATTTTCTTCTAATTATTCTTTTAAATGAGAAAAAAATTCTTTCCAAACCGACTCCCAAAATCTGTCGGCCAAGGTTGAAGTTGATTTTCAAGAGCCAAACTGTCCCTCCCAAACTTCTAGTTCGTTTGCGGATGCGATAGCTCTCAATGTCTTGCAAAGTTTAGGCGCACAGGACCTTCGAGCAAAATTTTAACTAGGGAGGACTTAGATCGAATGAGGTCTGGCGAAGGTATTGGGAAAACCAATCTTCACCGGGTGGATGAACTTCATCAAACGACCTGAAGTTTCAAGTTTCTGCAGAACGTGTTTCAATGGATGGTTCGTTAGCACATTGATTTTATGTGATTGAAAATAAGGAGGAAGCTTTCGAGAAGCTACTATCAGGGATAGAGCTAACTTCTCCATTTCTGGGTACCTAGTCTCTGTATCCTAAAATGCCTTACTCACATAATATACAGGTAGCTGTAGCTGATCTTCTTCCCTTACTAGTACCGTGCTCACAGATACCTCGGAAAGGGCAAGGTATAAAATTAAATTTTTGTCTAGGTTCGGTTTGGAGAATATGGAATCATTCCCAAGATAGTTTTTCAACTCATCAAAGGCAGCGTTACATTCTTTCTTCCATTCAAACCTCTTCTCGGCTTTTATAATTTGGTAAAATGGAAAACATTTATCAATAGCTCTTGAGGCAAACCGACTTAAGGAGGTGACCCTACCGATGAGGCTTTGAACTTCCTTTGGCTTACTAGGGGGTCGCATGTCAAAGAAATTTTTTTTGGATTAGCCTCTCTACGTCGCTGGTTCACCATGTAACCCAAGAATTTGCCCGATATGAACCTAAAAGCACACTTTAAAGGGTTCATTTGTATTCTATACTTTTGGAGGATCGAGAACATTTCATCTAGGTGTTTAAGGTGATCAATAGCTTTGAGACTTTTGACTAACATATCATCGACATATAATTCCATGGTTTTCCCAATTTGGTCAGCAAATATCTTATAACATTAGTGGCATCGATAAGTGATGAACAAAGTATGCTCCTCATCAGGGCCAAACATGTGTATTTGGTTGTACCCTGAGTATGCATCCATGAAACTCAGTAATTCATGTCCTGCCGTGGAGTCTAAAGCTGATCAATCCTGGGTAGAGGAAAACTATCCTTTGGGTAGGATTTGTTTAAATCTGTGAAGTCCTGACAAGTTCTCCAAAGTCTACCCTTCTTCGGAACGAGGACGGAGTTGCATACCCAAACTCAACAATGGGCCTCACAGATGAATCTGTTGGCTAGTAGCTTATCAACCCCTCTCCTCATTGCCTCATATTTCTCTTTACTCATGTGTCTTCGTTTATGAACCCTTGGCTTGATTTGTCAATCAATTTTCAAAGTTGCCATGCCACCTGGGGATCTATCCCCACCATATCAGAGTGTTTCCATGCAAAAACATCAACGTTCGTCTTCAGAAACTCCTTCAGATTGATTTTCATCTCTGGCTCCAACCCAGACCCTATACGCAGAAGCTTCGACATGTCCTTTTCACTTATTGGGAATTTCTCAAGTTCTTCTGCCGTGGCAGCCTCAGAAATTGACTCTAGGATCCGGGGTCGAGGATATCGTCCATGCGAATCTGTCATTCCATCTTTGCCTCATGCATTTCCATATCAACCATCATGATTGTATGAGTGACAAGGGCTCGCGGAGCCTCTTTCCTCAGCGCGTTTAGATAACATTCACGTGCTGACTCCTGCCGAAGTAAAAAATTTCATGATGAGGTGATGGATTGATATAACGGCCATCAGCTATTTCAATGCGGGACAGCCTAGGATCCCGTTGTAGGTGGACCTTTAGTCAATGATCAAGAATTCCATAAAGTTTCTTGCCACTAAAGGCTCTTCCCGACTTCCACCATGAGGGTAATCTTTATCCTGGGGATGATGCTATCTCCTGTGAACCCATACAATGATTCAGACATCGGCGTCTAGGGGTGGTCAACCTCCATCTGGTTGAAAGCACTTCCAAATAAGATATTCACCGAACTTCCGTTATTGACCAACATGCGCTTGATAGTATTTTAGGCAATCACGACATGTACCACCAAAGAGTTACAAATGTGGGTAGTGGATATTGGCTTCGTCCTCATCTCCAAAATTTATGGTTGGGGCTAAGGGCCTCGTCTCGCTACGAACCCAATAGTTCTCGTGCATGGGCCTCTTCACTGTCCTTATAGTTCGTTGGTCGTGGTTGCGAATGCTGTCATATTTGACTTCCGCCAAGTAGGCCGATATCTTTTTTCTACAATCTTGTCGACCGTGGCCCTCACATCATGACATTCATTCGTGTCATGGTTATCAGATCGGTGTATTCTACAAAATTTTGACCGAGGTTGGGATGCGGAGATCTCACCCAGAGCTTTATTCCTCATAGGGGTGACTTCGTTTACCTCGACCTTGATTATATGGCCCCGTTTGTCGCCTTTGGTCGTTTTGTCTAGGAAAACACCATTCGCGCCACCTTGTGTCATCATACATCCCTCTCCTTCACGCTTCTTTCTATAAGGCATCCAAGGCCTTATCATCTAAAATAGATTCCACATCAATTAACTCGTTCTGAACCTGTTGAAGTAGTTTTTGACAAAGTCATTCACACATTGTTTGATGTCATTCAACCTCGTGGCAAGAGCTTCACCCAAGGTATGGCCCACGAAAGCACTCATAAAGGCTTTCTTCAGTTGTGGCTAGCTCGGATGGAGCCAGGCTTCAACTTCAAGTACCACCTCTTGGCCGCCCCACTAAGGGTCAAATGGAAAGCCATGCATTTCAACGATGGCGAAGCATTTTTAAGTTTCATTTCTATTTTGTAGTCCGCTAAGTGATACATGGGATCGCCTCACCTAGTGTACTTGTCCAATTTTGGCCTCACGAAGCCTCTACGAACAGGAGTACTTCTTATCTCAGTGGAAAACAAGAGATCTTCATCATCATCATCCTCTTCGAAGGACCTGGTGGGCCCATCCCTTCATCATCGTATGAATATCCTGGCTCATATTGAAGGTCACTAGAGAGTGATCCCACCCTTCGCCCATCATTGAACTAGGCCATTCTTTGGTGGGAACACCTCGTCACCAAGTCGATCGAAGACACTAGCGGACCTTGCGGGTCTACGCTCTCGCTTTTTAAGCAGGTCAACGGGGCTGATAACGCCTGGAGTCCCAAGGATCTCTGTAAGGGTGGGAATGGCTCGCTGCTGTGACTCTAGCTTCAACTCTGCCCTTTTCTTTATCTGTGACTCGCCTGCCAGTCATGGTTCTCCTCGTTCTATTTTCTTGTACCAACATTTGAACTTGTTCTGCCAGATTAGATAGTGTTTGTGCTATGGACATCTTTTTGTGTCGCCTTTTTTACTTTTTCTTGGGAATTTATCCTCCTTCACTAACAATTATCTACGGGATTTCCTCTCTCGTACTTTTAAGATTGAAGTCACTATCCTTAGGGAGCTCGCTTTGTCTCTCCAATTCATTCTCACATGTTTTCCCCTCTAAATCACTCATTTTTTCAGCCATTTTTTTTTGCAATGAGACTTTTAGACTTTCTTCAAATACACAAAAACTTTCACCCGCAGTTTGAATTTCATGGAAAATAGTGCAATTTCTCACATACGGCGCCAATTTGTTGACCACTTAAATCGAAGTCAACAAATCCTCGACCACCTCCTTGCTAAAATGAATAGATCAATCCTTTTTTAAATTACCGTCTGAAGATTGAGAACTTTGCAAAGCTTTGGGCTTTTCTAGTCTTTTTTTCTCTTTCTATCACGTGTCACCTTCTTACTGGAAGGCTCATAATTCTAGAGGATTCTATGACACATGGCAAAAGATCATTGGTTGAGCTGTCATTTTTTCTAAATTTGGTTATTATTCTCAAATGTGCTTTAGTTGTAACTGATTTGACCACGTGGAGATTCACCCAGTGGTCCTAGGAATATTCTTTTTGCTTAGAATCAATTAGTGACATAAGGGCTTGGGTTCGTATCCTTCACCGAACATGAGTTCTTAAAACTGCGAAGGTTAAAATAGCATATGTCAGGGTTAGACTTGAATAGTTAGATGGCCGGTTTATAAATTCTTTACCTTCGCCTACTTGTAGATGAAGGTTTATTTTTGAGTGAACTGTATAAGCTTCGTTCAATTGAAGTGTCTAAACTGGTAGTTTCCTCGTCTGTTTAAACGAGGTACAACAATAGGTAATCATAAATATTTAAGTTGATCAAGACTATATTTTAATATGTTTTTCTTTTATAATATTATCAAAATACTATTTAATTAGTATGACTTAATTAAAAAGTGAAATAACATGTGATTTTCTACTGCATATCATATAGGGGAAAAAAAAAAAATAGTTAACAATTAAAAATTAGCCAAACATGCTATATGAAAATAAGCTAAAAGATGTTCTATTAAAAAAAGTCATATTACACTGCGTATGACATTTTAATTTAAAAATGACGAAATACGTCATTTTCTAATGAATAACTTTAATGCACATTCAACACGACAAAAAATAAATATAAGAGCTAAATATCAGTTTAAATAATTGTTGCAAGGACATTTTAGTTTAACCAAATATGTTTTGGCTAAAAAAAAATCATAATTACATATGTTGACATTTTAATTAAAAAGTGACACATCATGTGAGTTTCTAATGCAAAACAAAACAAAAAAGAAACCGCTAAAAATTAAAAATTAGCCAAACACGCTCTATGAAAATAAGTCAAAGATGTTATGTTAAAAAATATCAAATTACACCATGTGTGACATTTTCATTAGTCACTTTGTAATGTATAACCTAAATTCACATATAATATAACAAGAAATAAAAGTAAGAGCTAAATATGAGTTTAAATAGTTCTTATAAGCAAATTGTAATCTTAGCCAAATATGTTTAGTTAAACAAGTCGTATTATATGGTGCGACTTTTTAATTAAAAATTGACACAATATGTAACTTTCTATCGTTAGAATAAATATTAAACATAACAAAATAGATAAAAATTAAAAATTATAGTCAATCATGTTTTATTGTCTTTCTTCATCAACTCGTGGAGCCACCTCCACCGAAATTTGTCAGCAACCACCAACCAAATTGAAACTATGAAATTGCAGTTAAATTGAAACAAAAAAGAAACATGAGATTAGCATCAACATGAAGAAAAATAGCACAAAATATTCATTCATTTATCCAAATATTCATTTCATCCCCCCCCCCACCCCAAATAAAAACAAATAAGAAACAACAAAATTTGCGAGAATCACAGAATTACAATACCAAAAATAATTTCAGTAACTATAGGTTTTGTTCGTTGAAGATATAGTATTCCAAAAAATAATACAATAGAGTATATTTTGCAAACTTAAGGTGGTGAAGATCGATAAAGTGTATGGAAGGCAATCAAAATGTAACTATATAAAGGACATGACGAATAGATTATGGGTTGGTTGATGCTGGCTGAATATCATTTGGTTTGTATTGGAGCCCAATCACATTTTATATTAATTCCAAGGTAAGATAGTAAATGAAGCTAGCATGTAATGCCCATTAAGGTATATGTAGCGGTATATATAGCATAGAATTTTTAGAATGTAAAGGTTTTCAACAATGACAACAACCTAAAATGTCGTTAATTATATTCATTGTCATGTCATTAATAAAGAGATAATTATTTTAGAAGTATATGCCATCATTCCCAACCATTAAGCTAGCATGTAATGTCCAATGGAGACTAGAGTCACGGATAAGAGGTAGTTCAACATGTTAAATGGAAGTAAAGGAACAAGTCAAGCAAAGAACACTATCTCGCTCAACCGGATGAGAAATTTGATTACATATATGGCCACTATATCAACGCCAAATTTAAACGATCCATTCAAATCAGATTAGCAATCAAAGATCATGCATCTAGAACAAGACATTTGAATTTCATAGGATCGGTTGGAAGAAGACATCTGAGACTTTGAATCCGAGATATCCAAATTGCAATTGCAACTGCACGTAAGCTGCGGATAGTCTTCAACAAAATGTAGTATATTTTTTCTTTAAGATTTTAAAATGTAGTATTTTTCAATTTATAAAAAAAATAAAATGAAACATGTGGCCTAATTTTCTCTAAAATAAAGGCTAATTAGATAAATATACTAAAAATTAGGAGCTTTTTGAAAAATTAGTATAGAAGGTATTTAAATACTATTAATTACAAGTTAAAACTATATTAGTTATGCTCAAATCCCAAACCTCATAACTCTAACCCCAATGCTGCTTATTCTTCTATTATTCTCATCAAATTCAAGATTAGAATCAAGAACGACTTCAATTCCATTTATTTCTTCTTCAATTTTGCCAAAACTCACAATTGAGCATCTCTAGAGATTTCTCAGGTAAAAAATAATATTTATTTCTTCTTCGTAGTTTTTATTTTTTAGATTCTATTTTTTTCAAAAGTGTAAATATTTAGAATTTGGTGTTAATTTCATTCTCCAACCAACATTGAAATATCATTTTTCTTGGTAACTTATCAATACACTCTACTTTGGAAAAGCTATTGCAATTTTTTATGGATTTGGGATTCTTTTTTTAGGTTTTTGTTTGTGTTAGTGATAAGTGTGATTTTACACTTATCTGAACTATTAAAAGTGGACGATTGTAAGGACTCTTAGTGAATTTCTACTTAATGGACTCTTAAGTGAATTTCTACTTAATTGTGTGTTGATTTGATTGCTTTAGGTCAAAACTCGAGTTCGGATGGAATTGGAGAAAAACAAAGCAAAATTGGCGAATAAGGATTGAAAGTACACGAAGACTTGGAAATAGGGACCAAATTGCAAACATTCAAAAGTTGAAGGATTTGGGTTGTAAATAAAAGAGGACGAAATTGAAATAAAAGAAGAAATTCAAGGACTAAAGTGGATACATTAGAAAGATGAAAAACTTACCGTGCAAATAAGCAGGACTTAAGCACAATTCATGACCAGAATTTTAGTTTTCTTATTGTAGTCAAATTATAGTTTTGTAATTCTTTTGGGACACGACTTCTATATTAAATTAGGATTTTTGGGACATATAAAGAGGGATGATTTTAAAAAAGGAGATATACCATATACAAAAAAAAAAAAAAAAAAAAAAGAGAAAAGAGAGCAAAAAGTCAAAGTGATGACAACGGGACGGATTCGGATCAAATCGGCCTGATCCGTATCCGTCCTGGATTAATTTTAGAATATCCAAATCTGCGGATTGATCTGTTATTTCTCGGGGCAGATCGGATTCGGGTTGGAGCGGTTCACTACTTTGATCCGCAGACTGATCGATGTAATTTTTTTTTTTTTGTCAATTATTATTCAAAAAATTAAACAAACATTGAAACAAACTTTACTACTTAACTATTTTTTTCTATCTTTTTCTTTCTTTATTTTTCAAACTCTTCATGTTTTCTTTCTCCCGAATGATGAGTAGCTAAATTAATAATTTGGATGAACAATATAATCTAGTTTAGATCCTTTAATTTCAACTCTCAAGTTTTGCTTATAAATTAATTACATATTGATTTTACTTATTCTCTTAACGCTTGAAATAATTGGTCATTAACAAATCGAGAGGTAAGTTATTAATCTAGACCACGTAGTAAAATCCAGCAATTGGATAAAATGTAGAGTTATATATCTATTATTGTTGTGATCTTGAATTGAATTCTTCTGAGATTTAATGCATCTAGTTAAGGATTATTGCGACTTCATATAGAGATATAGTGAATTGACTTATTAGATATGACTAATTTGAACTCGAGAGAGGTAAATTAAGTTAAATTCGTAAATTGGACCGAATACAACATTATGAATAAATCTTGAGAGAAGAATGTAGAGATGACAACTATGGTTAATTCGTGAATCTAAATCCTTTAATAATTATACTTGATAAATTCTTGACATTTGCATTCACACTATTTTCTATTATTAATAGTTATAGCTTAAATCTTTTAATAAACTTATTTCGAAGTGTCTTAATTTGATTAAGATTATGATCTTCAAATCAACCTATTTCAAATTGTTTTTAATAAAATAAGATTATGATTAATTGAGCTAATATCTAAATAAAATAGTCTTCGTGAGAACGATAATCCGGACTCATTAAGTCCACTTTATTACTTATTTATGATATTGTGCACTGATAATTAATATTTTATACAACAAGTTTTTGTATGAAGATTCAACATTGGATCGATGATGGTCAATTAGGTGGTGTGACCATTGTTACAACTTTGGGCATTGCATGTTGTGTGTGAAAAAAAAAAAAAAAAAAAAAAGACGTAAACACGGTGTTTGTGAAAAATGTATGAGCCAAATTTCAGTTTGTCAAATGTGCAAACTTGTGAAAATGATAAGAGCTATAAAGTATGTGACACTTTTTAATTAAAGAATTATATAATTTGTCTTTTTTTTTTTTTCCTTCTATTAGAACATCTTTAGTCAAATTTACGATATGCTTGTAAAACACATCTTAAACTAGTATTCGGTTGTTATTTTAAATTCTTGTTATGTTAGATAAGAATTAAGGTTATGCATTAAAAAATAACATACTTTGTCACTTTTTAATTTAAAGTCACATACTCTAATTTGAGTTTTTCTAATAGAATAATTTTTGCTAATGTTACATGTGATTTTCAGAATTTCTTAAACTAATACTTAACTATTAGTTTTTATTTTTTATTGTGTTAGATGTGAATTAAAGTTTTATATTAGAAAGTGACATAATGTGTCACTTTTTAATTAAAAGATCACATTGTATGTAATTTGATTATTTTTTAACAAATCATTTACTTTGTTTGTGTTCCAAACGTCAAGCTTGATCAATTCGATTCTTTTTCTTTACCCTAACTTTCCACTACATTTTGTTCTTCGTATGTATCGTTGTTTGAATGAAGTAATACAACGAGTCCATCTTTATCAAAATTCCCATTTTAAGCCCATGACTAAGGCTGTGTTTGATTGCACTATTTTCCATGGAAAATGTCATATCCATGGAAAATAATGTCACTTCAGTGGAAAATGTTTTCCAACTTTGACTATTTGATAGAAAGTGGAAAAAGAAAATATTTTCTAAGGTACAATCACTTAAAGCATGGATTTGGCCACTTTCTTGGAAAATATTTTCTCACCATTTTGATGGTTTTTTTTTTTTTCCACCTTACATGGAAATTGTTTTCCTTTTCTACCATTTTCCACCTTTACCAATCAAACACACCATGTACTTATAAATTTTTTTATACTAATATTTAGTTCTTAGTTTTATTTTTTTGTGTGTTGGATGTTAAGGGCATTGATCTCAAGAAAAATTACATGATGGGAAGGAATTATACCTCAAAAATCAAAAATATTCCATCTCTTTATCATCCTTTACCGGCATTGATCTCCTCCCCCATGGGACACCTCCTCCCCTGTCCCCCAACCTGGGGGGTGGACATGACAATCTTTTTTTTGTCAAACATTTTTTCATTAGCCAATCCCCATTGGACACGTGTCCAGTTGGGGGGGGGTTATAAATCTTTCCCACCATGGGGAGAGATCAATACCCTAGATGTTAATTAAGGTTCTAAATTATAGAGTGACATGCTGCCACTTTTTAATTAAAAGTTTAATTATGTTCTTTTAAAAAAGTTACATATCGTGTTACTTTTTTTGACAAAAAGTCACATACCGTATTTTTTAACTAAGTGCTTGTTTGGTTAAGCTTGAATTATAATTTAAACTTGTTAAATTTGTATACTTTTTATCTACACATTTTATAGGATGTATAACTTACTACCAATTTATTGTATATTTTTTATAGGATTCACAACTTATAAGTACTTAAAAAATAATTTCAGCACTATCAAACATGCACTAAAATTTTTAAATGTATTTTTTAATTTTTTAATAAAATTTCCGTATTGGACCTAATTTACCAAAAAAACAAACAAAAAAAACTTGCACATATATTTTAAAGAACTTACAATTATTTCATTTTAAATTAAAAAAAAATGGAAAATTATGGTTGAACTCCCAACAATTTAAGGCAGTGTAGTTTTGGGTCCTTAACTTTCAAAAGTAAAGTTTTAGGTCTCCAACCTGTTTGAATATGTGAACTACATCTCTACGTGTCAATGTAAACTTAAAATCGCACACGACTTTCATGTGATATAAAGTTGGACGTTAAGTAGTTTGATTATTTTGCTTTTTAGTTTTAAGTCACGTAAAAGTAGCGTGCAATTTTAACGTTTACAATCCACACTAATAGTTTGTCACGTATAATCTAAATTTACATATTTAAATAGGTTGACATACCCACATATCCAAAATCACAATAGTTGAAAGTTTACATAGCCAACTTTAATTTTTTCTAAAATAATTATAGAAGACATTTGTCTAATTATTAATAGTCGAACCTAAAACATGTAAAAAATGCATCCAAGTTGGTGTGCCTCGAAATCATGGTGACACCTCCCAATGTTTAGCTAACTTTTAGTGCATGTTCGGTTGCCTGTTTTTCAAGTTCAAAATTCATTTTTTGCTTGTTTAGTGGGCCATTGTTTAGAATAAACAAATTGAAGACATTAAATACTCAACATTAATGTGACGTGACATTTATCTCAATTTTAAAATACCCTTAGACATAAAAAATTTCTTCAATTGTTTTCTCCAACAAAGGACATTTAAGTCATTACGAAAATATATGATGATGTCATTGAAGACAAAAGTTTTTTTTGGCAGAATTTTTTATTTAAATTGGGCCTCACATAAAACAAGAAAAAATGGATTTTTTGTTAAAATCCAAACCGAACATGCTCTTAGTAATATTTTTTGATGAATCCTTCTACAAATTCGAGTCCAACGAACACAACAAAACAAAGGATTTCTTAATGATTATGCTTGAATTTATAAGGTAACATTCGGATTTCAGAGACGCAAAAAGTGGCGCCAAAAGTACAAATAATTTTATTGGACAAAATTTTTAACCGTAAAAGAAGTGTAGTAGGGCCCAATACATATCTTACTTCCGTGCTTTATTTTGTTTTGCCACTCTCGATTCCAATTCCAAGCCCAAAACGACACCCGGATCCCAGTCGAAAATCTGATCCAAGAATCTGAGACACCAGCACTAACCCATTACTCTGAACCTGAAATTCTCACCTCTAATCGGAAACCCATCAAGGTTTGATATTCGTTTATTGTAAAACGGAACACTTAAAAATTGTCTGGTTTCTCAATGTGGAGTGTCAACTTCTGCAACAATTCGTGCTTAGTTTTGGCGGAATGATTCTTTGGTAACATTGATAGTGACACACTTGTTTATTTTTCTCCGTTTCAGTGATAAAGTTTCGGGGTTTTCATTTGGTTGACTCACCTGGAAAAAGGTTTTCCAAAAATTATTTTGGGGTTTTAATCTGTTTTGACAGATGAGTTTTTTTTTTTTTTTTTAAATGTTCAATTCAGCATATGAATTATGTGGGTTGTGATTATTATTTTTTAGCGGATTAAGATAGCGGTTTAATTCAATTCAGTAGAGGAAAATCTGGGGTTTGGATTTCTTGACTTAATAAATTAGGGTTTTGTTGTCTGAGTAAATTTATTAGGTTTCTACTCATTTTATTTAGTTAGAAAGCAGGAGGTTAGATTGACCTGAATTCTACACGGGTATTTTTATTTTAGGGAGCGTCAATTTTCAATGGCTGATGAGACATCTGCTGCCATGAATCTTGATCTCAATTTGGGACCTCTTCAAAATTGGGGCGATGCTAGTGAACCCAGCTCTGGATCTTATCCCAATTTTGCATTTGAATTAATTGGTGGGAATGGATTACAACCTGGTGAGGGTAGTGTGGTTGCTGAGGGAAGAAATACCGATGTGGCCAAAACTCGTGAGAATAGGAATGGATATTTGGAAGATGAGGCTCTGGGAAAGAAGAAGACGATGAAAATAATAATGGTGTTGAAGGGAGCCTTTTTGATTGCAATATATGCTTGGAGTTGGCTAATGATCCTGTTGTAACTTGCTGTGGTCACCTGTTTTGCTGGCCTTGTCTTTACCGGTGGTTACATCATCACTCAGATGCAAAGGAGTGTCCTGTTTGTAAGGGAGAAGTTACAATGAAAACCGTGATCCCAATTTATGGCTCTGGATGTATTACACGGGAGCATGAGGCGGATTCTAGTCTGAACATTCCTCTCAGGCCCCAAGCATGGCAGGTTGAGGGCTGGAGACAAACTATTCAGAGGACTGCATCCATTACTCCGATGGAGGAAATGATTCAGCATCTTGGAAGTACATATGAGTTGAGTTGGGAATCTGTCCAGAATCAGTCTCGAAATTCCAGTGGTCCACGCGAATCACCTGTGATATTAAATTCATTTCTCAACCGGATTCTAACTTCTAGAGGACTGCGTCGGGAAAGGACAGCTGCACTGCCGACTGCTGATGTGGTTGACTTAACAGAAAGCAACCGTGCTAACCATGAGTTAAGGGAAAGCCGACTTTCGTCATACTTGCGTCGTAGATCAAATTCAAATCGAGCTGCTACCTTGCCCAACCTCCCCTCTGGATTAAGCTCTGATGAAAGTCAAGCTGTAGGGAGGATGGCTGAACCATATTTCGATAATAATCCTCTAGAAAGAAATCAAGAACAGCCTCCTCCAGTTGATGATAGGGATTCTGTGTCAAGCATTGCTGCTGGTATACACTCTGAGAGTCATACAGTTGATAATGCTGTTGAAATAGATTCCACAGTGTTGCTTTCTACTTCATCTTCCAGAAGAAGAAATGACGCATTAAGAATTTCTGATGTTGATAGTGGAGATTCACGCTCACATAGGAGGAGAAGGCTGAACTGATTTGAGATGTTATTTGCTGTTAAGAGTTCAGGACACAATGGGGATTTAATAATTACAACCACTTTCTTGGTACAAATTACATCTATATCTAGCCGTCCGTTCGAAGAATATTTCAACACTACAGTTAGTGATATATGATCACCTTATAACTTTTGTTGCTTATAATTCAATCTATGTTGCATATCAAATTTGCAAGACTCGACCAAGGCTGGTTTAGTAGTTTCACCCATAGATAACCTTGAAATTTTTTGTCATATTTGTATATCTGCTTCTAGTGCCATTAATGACCATTGAGATTTTGATTATATTTAATTTTCGGGAAATTGGCGCAAATGGTTCCTAACGTATGATATTATTGCGCAAATGGTCCCTAACTTTTCATTTTTGGTGGAATGGTCCCTAACCTATCTATTTAGGTGCGCAATTGGTCTTTTTTTACGGATTCCGATAAAAATCCGTTAAAACCTTTCCAAAATTGGCGCAAATGGTCCCCCCTCTCATGTTTTTTTGTCTTTATTAGTGGGGTGGGAGTAAAATTGTCAAGTTACATTTTTCTTTCAATTAGCACAAATGGCCTTTAACCTTTACCTTCTTTTGGCGCAAATAATCTATAACCTATAATTATATTTTGGTGCACAATTGGTCCTTATTCGATGAAAAAGACAAAAATATCTTTAGTTTTAATTAAAAAATTTTGCAATTGGATTCCAAACCTTTGCAAAAAGTAAAAATAGGCCCGAAACTTTAATTTTTTATTAAAAATTAAAAAAAACTAATAATTTGATAATATACTAAATTATTTTGTATATTTTATGAAATCCCAACTCAAATTCAACCATCGCCAACAACACACGCGATTTTGGCCATCGCAAATTGTAGAAAAATCTTCCATACGAAGTTCACTGATAATTATAAGGACAAAATATTGGAATTTGTCAAAAAAATTAGGTTGAAAAATGCACAGTGATCACGACGAAAGAGATTTGGGACCCCCTTATGATTTATTTGAATATACACAGATCTATCTTGGTTATGAATATTTTGTTAATTTTAGCTCACATTCATCTATGCAGTTTGTTGTTGGATTGGGTGATGGATTGGGTGATAAAGTTTTACCGACTGATATTGAAGAAGGAATGCGAGTTGGGTAGGCGTTTTCTCTGTCTTGTCCCAAATGTCCTCCGTCGTGATTAGAAGGACAAATTTTGGGACCCCAATGCACAATGATCACGGCGGAGAAGATTCTAAAGCGGTTGGATTGCGGGTTGTCAGGTTCAGGTCGTCGGTTGAGAGTCAAACTCGGGCCAGGCAGGGACGGCCGCCGACTCTCTTCTTCGCCACTTTCTTCTTCTTCTTCTTCTTCTTCTTCGCCGCTTTCTTCTTTCAGATGTGGTGGCAGTGGAGTGCTCTGTTGGTTGTGATTTGGAGGTGGGTTTCGAATATCAAAAGCCAGTGCTAGATCCTCCGGTGATGGCAATTCCTTCGGTGATGGCAATAATTGCATATTTGGGTTAGGGGGTTTAGTTGCAATTTTGTTGGTTGGGGTTTAGTTATAATTTTTATTTTTATTTTTTTTTTTTTATCATTCAACTTAAGGGTAAAATATTGTACAAATATAAGTACTGTAGCAATTAAACTTTTTATTTGTGTCAAAATAAAATTTATTTTTCTTTTTATGTTGTAATGATAAAATTAAAGTTTGAATTTTAAATAATATGATTACTTAATAATAAAAAAATAATTTTAATTAGCACATTTGTTAATAATTATGAGCTTAAATTTTAGTTATTTTAGAATAGTTCATAAAATATACAAAATAATTTAGTATATTATCAATTAGTTAGTTTCTTTTAATTTTTAATAAAAAATTAAAGTGTCGGGCACATTTTTACTTTTTGCAAAGGTTTGGAATCCAATTGCAAAATTTTTTAGTTAAAACTAAGGATATTTTTGTATTTTTCATCAAATAATGACCAATTGTGCACCAAAATATAATTATAGGTTAGGGACTATTTGTGCCAAAAAAAGGTAAAGGTTAGGGACCATTTGCGCCAATTGAAAGAAAAATATAACTTGACAATTTTACCCCCACTAATAAAGACAAAAAACATGAGAGGGACCATTTGCGTCAATTTTGGAAAGGTTTTAACGGATTTTTAATGGAATCCGTCAAAAAGGACTAATTGCGCACCTAAATAAATAGGTTAAGGACCATTCCGCCAAAAATGAAAGGTTAGGGACCATTTGCGCCAATTTTCCTTAATTTTCTGGCTGAAAACTACTGCATGATATAAATATTCTATGAAATTGTGCTGTTGCTTTAACATTTCTATACTGTGATTGGATTGTAACATTCTTGTTCATCTGCTTACTTTTGGTGGCTTGCACTTGAACATGTTCATTCAGGTTTGTCTGAAACAGAATTGAAGAGTAATCAAATTAATAGTTGAATTCTCTTGACACCCGCATATTCACTACACTACCAAAGTGAATTTTTCTCTCGGCATTGTTGTTAAGGTTACTTTTTTCTCCGAAATATCTGTTGTGAGATAGTGAAGATGAAAGAGCAAGCTGCCCGAACCCCAATCCACCACCCCCACCAAAAAAAAAAAGAAAAAGGATGGAAGGAAGAAATAGAAAGAAAGAAAACTCAACTGATTAAAATCTTGATTTTGGAGAAGGATTCATGACTTTTGCTTGCATATGTTTCACATATATGCCCATTGCGGCTTCCTAAGATTTATGTCGTCCTCATATTTGGATTAGCTATTTAGATGGGCTTAAGTTTCCCGATTTCATAAACTGATATTCCTAAAGCGTACTTTTACCAATTGATTAAGAGTGTGTTTGATAAAGATTTTTGTAGATTATATAAAGTGGGTCCTACGAAATGTGTAGATAAAAAGTGGATAAAAATTGTGGATTCTACAAAATGTGTGAATGAAAATGATGTTTAACTGATTTATAAGTATTTATAAACATGCACAAATATACTCTAACTAACTTCATGGATCTATAAATGTGAAACTACTGGATGCATATCATGGTGTCCCTCTTTTTGGGTTGAGTATCATAGTTTCACGTCAACAGCTCATATATAAAGTTTTCTTTCTTGATAAGGCAACTCTAGAACTATGTTGTTGGTAGGGGCTTTGCCACAGGGACATGGGTGGGGGTAGGAGAGGAGTCAATTGACCTTGCAAAGATTTTCAAATCGGTCGAAGTCCAAATCTAAAAATATAAATTAGTTCAAAATAATACGAGTCCAACTCTCAATCCAAATTGTTTTAATTCAAGTTTCAGCCAAATTGGCCCAAGCCCCAAATTATAATTCATATCAGTCGTTGAACACCTAAGTCCCTAAGTCCAATTGATATCATCTATTCAATTATCTTCTCTGCAGATAACGTGTTCTAATTTAATTGTAATTTCACTCAATTTCTTCAAATTAAAGTTACTATTATGCCTTACTTTTATGCTCACCTTAGAAAAAAGGTTGGCTAAAGTGCCTTTGACTTATGCGTCCAGTGAAGGCATGAAACCAAAGGGTCGTGGACCACTTGTGTTCGACTTCGTTTTACTCTTTTGACTTCAACCCTTAGTTAAAGACTTGATGAGGCTTCTAAAAGTTTGACCTGCGCACCATTTACTAATAACATAGTATCACTTGGACCATATAGTGAATATCTACGTGGCATAGTTAGTTACAAAAACCCAAAACCCATGTGAATGAGATGGTTAGATCAATAACTTTTGCCAAGTGTCATAGAATATTCTAGAATAATGAAAGATCCAATAAAGCGGTGACACGTGGCAGAAAAAATGGGAAAAAGCCCCAAAACTAGAAATATCTATAAATAGTCCAAATTAAATCACAAGAAGAGGATAACAATTAGAAACCATAACCAAATTCTTGCTCCTAGAATTCTTATTTCCTTAGCTAGGAATTATCAAGGTTGAGTTTGTTCTTTTGAGCAAGGATGTGGGTAAGTATTTGTTGGCTTCAATTATTTGGGTCAACAAATTGGTGCTGTCTCTAGAAAATGCACCGTATTCCACAAAAATTAGAAACCAAGGTAAAAGTTCTTGAGCAATCTTAGGGAAATAGAAAAACCTGTCTTGAGAAAGCTGAAAATGAGTGATATAGAGGGAAAGATGGGTGAGAATGATCTTGAAAGGCAAGGTGAGCACTTAGATAGCGATTTCAATCCTAAGAGGCAAAGAGATGAGATCCCGAATGTAACAACCAGCGAAAGGGAAAAGTTCCCAAGAAGACACGCAACCTGCGGCAAAAGAAGATTTCCATAGCAAAAAGTGTATCCACCTTAGCAGAGCAAGTTCAAATGTTGGTGGAAGAAAACATAACAAAAAATGTTGTGGTCGAAGGCCAAGCCAAAAATGAAGAAAGAAGTAGGCCGAAGCTAGAGCACCAGTAGCAAGTTACTTCCACCCACACAGTGAGCCACTCAATTCCAGGTGTGACCAGCCCACTACTTGCTCAAAAGAGTGAAAAAGAAGACCTACTAGGTCTGCTAGTGTCTTTGATAGGCTTGGTGACAAAGTAGACTCCTCCCAAAGGAAGCCTTATGTGTTTGAAGGGCGAATGATTAGGTCAATTTCAAAGGATCCCCTGTATCTTCTAGATTATTCTTATGAGAACGAATAAGATGGTCCTGCCAGATCTTTTGAACTAGACGATGACGAAGAAGACCTCCCATTCTCCCATGAAATACAGAGTACTCCCATTCTCAGAGGCTTTGTGAGGCCCAAACTGGATAAATACACTGGACGAGGCGATCCCATGTATCATTTGGAAAATTACAAGACATAAATGAAGCTAAAAAATGCTTCATCCTCGTTAAAGTGTATGACCTTCCATATGACCCTCACGGGAACAACCAAGGGGTGGTACCTGAAGCTGAAGCCCAAATCCATTCGAAGTTTGCCTCATCTGAATAAGGCGTTAATGAGCACTTTCATGGGCCACACTCTAGGCAAAGCTCTGGCCACGAGACTAAATGATATAAGACATGGATTGAATGAGTCCGTGAAAAGCTATTTTAACATATTCCAGAATGAGCTGATCATAGTAGAATCCATATAAGATAGAATGCATTGGACGCTTTGTAGAATGGGCTAAGGAGTGAGACCATATTCTGGCGAGATGTGCAGAATAAGAGACCTCAAACGTATAATCAGTTAGTGGATTTTATCAAGGGAGAAATCCGACTGAGAAAGAAGCATGAGGGTAAAAGGAAAATGATAGTGCAAGGTAGAGGTAAATAAGGTCACCCATGTGAGGGGCTGATCCTCAAGCGAGGCCTCTATTCTCCCGCCCAGGACAAAATACTGCATAATACATAGGTCCGAAGGGCATGATAAGAAAGAATGTCCTGATGTGAAGGCCACCATTGATAGGATGGTAAAAAATAGGTACTGGCCAATGGAAGAAGTCAATCCGAGCCACCTGCACAGGCGAGGGCACCAAACTATACTTACAATAGAGGACAAGCGATGAGAGCGATGGGATGAGGTTATTGCTAGGCACCTCGTGTGCCTCAATAGGAAACCCAGGGAAGCCCAAATGCTCCACCACTTGCAGTTCAACCCCCAATCAAGAGAGATCAACACCATTATGGGAGGGCTCACCATTGGGGGCCCCACATTGGAATAGAAAGCAACAACTCTCAGAAAAATTATGAGAGATCAGTCAAGAAGTCCATGTTGGAAAGTTATTGGGTGCGTAGAGAGAAAGCCGAAGGGTCTTAGCATAATATTCGATAACGAAGATGAGGCCAATGTCCATTACCCACATTGTGATGCCCTTGTGGTCCAGGTTGTGATTGCCCGCAACGTTGTCAAGCGTATGTTGGTGAACAACTAGATGGATGTTGACCATCCTTGGACACCCATGCCTGAATCTCTGCATGGTTTTACTAGCGATAGCATCATTCATCGCGGTAAGATCACTCTTGCGGTCGAAGTTGGAAAGGAGTCCCTAGTGGCCGGAGTCCCTAGTGGCCGGAACTACATGGAATTCTTAATAATTGACCGAAGCTCTGCTTACAATGGGAATTTATGGCGACCAGTATTGAAGTAGTTGATGGTGGTCACTTTGATCCATCACATCTCCATGAAATTCCATACACTTGCAGGGGTAGCTACTATGAACCTGGAAATGTTATCTCAATGCTTTGAGAAATAAAGCATGCGAGCCCCCATCGCGAATGCAGTCATGATAACTAAATTGTCTGTAGGCGAAGGGACGGAGTCCAAATGGGAGAATGGTGGCGAAGGCAAGATATGCATCGATGGTAGCCTTGACCCCTAGATCATAGAGTCCATTTCTGAGGCGGATGTAGTAGAAGAGCCTGAAAGCTTTCGGTGTGCGAAGAGGATTTGTCTAAGCGTCTACATATAGGGTTCGGGTTAGAGGGAGATCTGAAGGAGAAAATGAAGGATTTTTTGAAAGCCGATCTTGATGTCTTCACTTGGAAACATTACGATATGGTTGGGATCGATCTAAGTGTAGCATGTCATGCATTGAAAATTGACTCTCATCCGCGAATGGAGAAATACGAAACTTTGAAGGGAGAGGTTGATAAGTTGCTGGCTAACAAGTTTATCCGCGAAGCTCACTACCCGGTCTGGGTATACAACCCTGTCTTGGTGCCAAAGAACAACGGCCCGTGGAGGACTTGCCAGGACTTCACAGATTTGAATAAGGCCTACCCCAAAGACAACTTCGTGCTACCAAGGATCGACCAACTCGTAGATGCCAGCGGTAGGGCATGAACTGTTAAACTTTATGGACGCATACTCAGGGTACAACCAAATACCCATGTTTGCCCCAAACGAAGAACACACCTTGTTCATCACTGATCGAGGCCTTTATTGTTATAAGGTAATGCCTTTTGGTTTAAAACATATTGGTGTTACTTACAAAGACTTGTAAATAAAATGTTTGCTGACCAAATTGGGAAAACTATAGAGGTCTATGTTGATGATATGTTAGTGAAGATGCTCAAAGCCATTGATCACCTTCGACACCTAGATAAAATGTTCACGATCCTCCGAAAATACCGAATAAAGCTAAACCCTTTGAAAAATTCCTTAGGTATATGGTGAATCATCGAAGCATAGAGGCTAACCCCAAGAAATTCCAATCTCTACTTGACATGTCGCCCCCCAGCAAGCCTAAAGAAGTACAAAGACTCACAAGGAGGGTCGCCGTCCTAAGCAGATTCGTCTCGAGGGCAACTGACAAATGCTTTCCATTCTTTCAAGTTGTTAAAGTCGGAAAAAGGTTTGAATGGACGAAGGATTGTGATGCTGCCTTTGATGAGTTGAAAAATCATCTAGGAAAAGCTCTCCTCCTATCCAAACCTATTGTATGTGAAACTATGATTCTGTACCTAGCTATTTCAAGGGTAGCTGTAAGCTCGGTTCTAGTAAGAGAAAAAGACCAGCAACAGCTACTAGCACTGCTAGTATTTGTTAAGGTTCTTTGTTTACTATCATTTTGACCATAAATCTTTTCCCAACTAAGAATTCTCATTACAAGTTATTGAGGTTGCCCTCCTAGACTTAAAATTTGGCTTGATGTTGTTAGAAATTTACTTTTTGGAATTGATCCCTCCCCACCCCACTAAAATTTGGCTTGATGTTGTTATAAATTTACTTTTTGGAATTGATCCCCCCTCCCCAACACCATGATGGTATTAATTGTGTGTTCGCAAGATCACCCACACGTTCATTTTTTACTCAATCTCTAAGAATCCTACCCTACTCCACTCTAGGATAGTTATAGAATAGGAGGAAAAAAATTTAAAATAAAAATCTTGCTATTATATTCTTTAGTTTTATCTTGGTGTATTAAGTCTTCTTCAAACTTGATCTAATTTTATTTTCATTCATAAAATAAACATCTATTTATTTTAATCAAACACATGCTTAATTATAACCTCGTACTCTTCATATTTGTTGACGTTAGTTTCCTCATCAATTTTCCAGTTTTATTAAATAGTTTGTTCTCATCTATTCTTTGTTGTAGTTGTTAATTAGCACTTGAACCTGTTTGAAATTGTTGACAACTGGCACAAGAATTATTCTAAATATAAAAATTTTTTTTAATTTAATAAACCAAGATTTTTGTTAGGCATTCACGTAATTATTATAATTAAATACTTAGGATTTAGTATTATACCTTAATTGGTAATCGATTACTGTATTTGAATCAGATTCACGAACTTTCTGCTTTTAATTAAATGAATTTGGTGCTCCCAACGTTCAAGACATCTATAGTATTCTTCAAAGTATAGATTATATCGACGTGTGTGTACCTTTTAATTTAATCAAAAAGCTAATTTATGGTTGGAGTAGATTAATAAACCAAGAAAGCAAAACGCTTTAGATTTTTCCTTCTTTTCTTGTGATTTCTCACGTCACATGTGCTTATATATATATATATGAAAAAAGTCTTATTTGCATACAAGGACAAGATTCCTAATTTGCATCCATAGACAAGAGTTCTAATATGCATCCAAGTCCAAATAGCTTATGATTAATTTAATTATACATGTAATCATTGAACTTATATCACAATTATAATCAAGTCCAAAAATTTTATAGTAATTACGATTAAGTTCAAAACTTGATAGAGCTACCACATGGACCTGTTCAGACATATATTTTCCAAGCTCCAATAATTGTATCATTTCTAGTAAACTATAGACCAATTATTAGTCCTTTGCTTTTTTTACTAAAAGTAAACACTGCACTCTCATATAAGATTGCATAACCTTAATATTTGTTTTTGTGTCATACTATATATATATATTTAATCTCCGTCTGAGATTAGATAATTCGGTATGAGCATAAATAACCGTTTTGCCCCTTTAATTATTCCAACTAACTTAAGTTACATTTTCTTCAATAATCCTATGAACTAATTCATAGATGTTGAAATTTGGCCTTCGCTAAACATTGAGCTCAGATTTATAATCGTTCAACAAAAAATACTTAAGTCGTCACTTGACTCATTTTTCAGTTTTCGACACGAATTCGTTTTCTCTACTTCGCTCATTCTCAAACTTCCAAATCACTGAGATATTTGATCAATCAAATTTATCTATAAATCAAAGAATCATCAAACTCACGAAAAGATATACACAAAACTGTCAAAAGATTTAGATAAAATACCCAGTGATCAAGTGAAATTTAATTCTCCGCACGGTTTTGCTATATAATTAAATTTGATACATGATCCGTTCAATATACTCTTAGTATACTAGTGTAAACATTAAACTATTTTTGTGATATGGACAAATCGCATACTCAAATAATGAAATAGTCAATACCACTACAACATTGTGGTACGAGGTACCAACCATCATACATTGGTTGTGAACAATTTTATTCATGATGAAAATATAGGTTGTGTCACACTGTGCTTCAACGTTGTCACCCAACTTATATTTTCACAAGTGATCATTGACACTTTTATTTGCATGCTCAATATTAAACAAATCAATAATAGTAAATAACTAAAAAAACAAAGTTTTATTTAAACATAAATTGTCATTTTTTCACAACAAAATTATATTATTTGGACACACAACCCAACACAAATATATGGTTCTCAATTGTCTAATGTAAGTGTCTCCTTTCATTTTAGTAACCAACTATTAGAGATTATACATGACTATTCATGTTCAACCGCAATCAAAATCCACCACCCACAACTGCGAGGTGAAAATTCTTAGTCACCCCTAATTTTTTCAATATAAGGGGGATGATTGGGGGTTGCTAGCAAGGGTGGTGGTTTTCATTGCAGGTGATATATTTTGATTGCAGCTGTCGGTGATGGAGGTTTAAGTGGTGATAGTGGGTGTTGGAGGTTTTGGTAGGGAGGGGTGAGGTGAAAAAGAAGACTAACACGCTTAGGAGAAATAAATAATATGGCACTAATAAAAATATTTCGACATATTATTACAATTCTTCCCTATACGTTTTCATACTTTGAAAACGTGTATAATAATTACATCATTATCAGTTTGTATGAAATATATTGTTCTCAATATATACAATAAAACTATCATTCAACCATTGATTACTTTCCACCAATATTTTCTGCTTCAACAACAAATGGAGCTTTCTTTTTATAAAATCTAACCATTTCCACTCAGTTGAAATCGTAAGTGAGGCGGGGTTGGGTCTTCATCGGCCTAGACCACAACTTGGTTCTTTAAAAAAAAAAAAAAAAAAAATTTCCCCCAGGCTAATGATGTGAAATCAGTGGCCCAGCCCATGTTATTTGAATAAGAAATCATCATTTTTAGCCCATGTTATCTGAAGAACATGTTGTTTTGATTGTCTGTTATTACTAATATGTGATGTATTAAATACAATACACAAAGAAAAATATTTATTGTATATTTTTGTTGATTAGTTATTCAAAATCTTGATTATGGAATGAAATAGAATTTTATAGTGAACATTTAGTACAGAGAAAAGGATATACAATTGAATTGTGTTTATAATCACCTCTTTAACAAAAAGTTTGAGAGAATTGTAGTCGAGCACAACTTTCTTTTGCTAATTTTAGATCTTGAATATTTTTGTGCAATGACTTCTTGTAAGCTTTTTAAAGATTATGACTTGTCACAAAATATTATATTCTCATTAACATGGGTTAAAAAAAATTTCGGAGGCGTTGCCCCCGATCTCCGTAAAGGGGGTTTCCTCTCCTCCGGCCCACTCCTTTGCCATATCCTAGTTATGCCCCTGGTTGAAATCCATTTTGGGTTGTCTTCATTAATTCACCACTAGATGCCTCCGAAACCACCATGGTGAATAAAATTCCAGAATCTCCCCAAACCTATCAACTAGAAGAGGGGGGTGAATACCCAACTCGATTTCTCTCAAGTATAATTTTCTTGGGGTTAATTTCAACAATGGTCATTGAAGTTTCTAAAAAATTTTAAAATAGTTATTGAAGTAATTTTCTTATAGTAGTTGATGTAATAGTTACACTAGTGGTCACTTTGCTAAAAACATTATCATAAAACCCCTATGTGTCACTATTATATTCAAACTTGTGTACAAACAACATTAACTACTACACTACGTGAAATAAAATACCCCAAATTCAAAAATTCATCAACAAAAATGTAAAATTTCACCAATTGAAAATCGAAAAAATATGAAGAAAATGTGTTTGACAATTATTCTTTTAGCTACAATTAACATGAATTTGTCTGACTTGACGTATTAGTTAACGCTCTTTGTGTATATGTTGGAATTAAATAATGGCATGTAGTATTTTAGGTTAATGTTTATAGCCAAGTGATTATTAATGTAACCGTTAGAAATTTGAGTGACTACTACTGTAATATAATTATTTTAATGACCATTTTGAAATATTTAGAAACTTAAGTGATTGTTGTTGAAATTAATCCATTTTTCTTGTGGTTATTATCATTGCAACAGTTGTTGTGGATTCTTTTTGTAAAATTAGGAAAAATTCTATTAACGTTGTTTATAGATTTGAGCATTGCTAAAATTTTATTTGCTTGATTTTGTATATTTCACTTTTCTTGAAAATATATGGGTCTATCTTGGATTTCAATTTTGGTATCCTTTTTGCCTTGATTTTCTTGATTGTCATAAATAGGGTTCTTGATCTACAAAGACTGGATAAATTTTATGGGTTTATTTTGGTTTGATGTTATACGGTTGAATTTCACATTTCTTGAAAATATATTTTGTGCTCTTTCTTGAATTTCAGCTTCTTGGTCTTTTCTGTTATAGTAATCTTGATTAATTTCTAGAAATAGGGTTATTGATCTACAAAGAGTATTGTGTTATTTGATTGTTAAAAATTATTTATGGATGTAGCTTGCATTATAGTATTGAATATTGTTAAACTGGATATTTATAGTTGATAAATATGAGTTTTAAATTTTTTATTTTATTCGTGTATTTCGGTAGGAATTGATTGTTAAAAACTATTGAATGGGGATTTAATTGTTGAATATTGTTGATTTGGAATTTGATTCTATCGCACTTCTTCATAATAGTTGTTTAGCTACAGAAGTGAGTCGGTTGTTTTGTCTTGTGTTTGATCTTAATCTTTGTTGCCGCCTAAACGCTTCCTATGTTAGTGGATATGTGGCTACAACTAGAAATATGGTTTTGACATGTATGTTGGGCTACGTTATTAGGTTTCTTTTAGTGAGCCCCCCCTCTTATATTCTTCAGTTATATAATTGTTTTAGGTATAAATGTATGCACTAACTTGAGAGTATTTGTTTTGTACATTTGAAGTTTATCAACATTTCTTTAGTTTGACTTTTTGATGTGCTTTGTTGAGAAGTTGATTTTTGATCGTTGTGATGTAGAGACACAGTTTGAAGCGTTATTTAGAGAAAATTGGCCCATAATTATCTTTATGAAAAAGAGGAGAAGAAATGAATAGTTATGTCCTCTAGAAAACACTTAAACATTATATAAACAATTTGATGTATATTTACTTAATTTTATACTATGAGCTAAGAGGGAAAAATGAAAAAGACATATTTAGGCATATAAAGGGCATAAGTGATTTTTTGGGAGATTTTTCTTATATCAATGTAGTTACTGCTATCATAGTTTGTAATTATATACTCTAGAATGTATCATTTTCTATAGTTATCATCTCAGTTCATATTTCTTAAGGAAGATATTGGTTACTTGCTCCTTCGCATGGTGTTCTTGTAAGGAATTGACATATACATGCACAATAGAAATTAAATATGTAATTCTTATAAGCCAAATCTACTTTGTACTTAGATAGAATTCGTGATAGAAGTTGATGAATACCATGGAATCTGATTATCTGATTAGCTGGAGATACGATCTTCAATACCACAGCTGTCCAATTATCTAGCCTCCAATGGTAATCCACACAGCAAGAACAGATCTGGACTTCCACAATCAAGAACATATGAAAGTGGAACTTTAGGAGTAATTGTATTAGGTTCTGTCTCTTGCTTGTGCTAGCAAGTAATGAAGACCAATTTTCTTAAATTGTTGTGGCCTTAGTATTTATAGGTGGCGCTAACCCTAGTTCTAGTCCGACTAGAAATGTGTATTCTAATTTTACTAGAACTTTGTTAGCCCACAATTAACGAACATAATTAATTAATCTAATTAATTAATTTGCTCCAATCAGTAATTAAGTCCGACCCAACTAATTGGACCTTGGACATTAATTCTTACAATCTCCCACTTGAACAATGTCCAACCCCAGATGCTCAATTCTCGCCTTTTATGTGTGACCTGTTAGGTTTTCATTCACGATGACAAACGCAATGATATTCTCATCGATTTACCCAGATCGATCGATTAACGTCGCCGTCAAGATTGACATCTAGCAATGTATCAAGGCAATCCATGTGAAGGGAAATGTCATGTGGTATGATAGAACCAATATATGTACGATTACCGTAGAAATATAATCCTTCATCAGGATAACCCAATTGGTTAAGAGATATGGATTAGCATCAATCTCATTTCAGCCAATTATATTATTCACCTCAACTCTTCGTTGATTTAATCTAGTTATGATTGAAATATTTTCAACTCACAACTCCACCCCGATCGAGAAAATTTATATTAACTTAAGTGGACAAAATTCAGGTTATAATCTCATACTTTCCAAGAGTGACAAATCCCCATATTAGACATTCACAACCTTAATATGATTCTCACTATACCTGTACAACGTCATCCTAGTGATTTGTAATCTTAGAGCCCCATCAAATGCTCGCCAAAGTATAGCGGTCCTCATATAAGATTCTATGATGTCCTCAAGTCAAAGGACCAAATGTACTACCGCGCATTAGAGATTTACCATTGACGCTTGGATAGTTATCCATGTAGAATCTCTAGGCGAATCATCCAATGTCATTTTCTCATAACAATGCATTCATGTGATCATTTAGATGTCCATCTACATTTTAGCTTGTGAGATCACCTACTTTCTTCAAAAGAAATGCAACACATGCTAGTCTATCCGTAATAATGATATCTGTATCTCATTATTACTATGACTAGAGATATTTTAAGAATAAGTTATTTATAACTTGTATCTCATAATCACAATACCTTGCGATTAACAAGTTACTACGAACTTTTCTTCGAATTCTATTATTTTAAATAATAACAAATATGCCATTATAATGTAGACAAAATATTTAATTAATAAAATTGTTCATACATCGATGTCCAACAAAGAATATATCATAAAACGTCCTATACAAACTAGATCCAATCACTCATGTATCTAACACCAATAGATTTAATATGACTATCATGCTTGTGTTGGGATAACAGTTTTGTCAAAGGATCTGCTACATTGTCATCAATCAGGACTTGTTCTATCTTTATGTCATTTCTCAGGATTATCTCCCTGATGAGATGATATCGCCTTAATATATGTTTGGATCGTTGATGAGACCTGGGTTCTTTCGTTTGTGCGATGTCTCCATTGTTATCTCAATACAGATATATTGGATCAACAATGTTAGGAACTACTCCAAGTTCTAAAATGAACTTCTTGATCTAGACCGCTTCCTTTGCTGCTTCTAAAGCAGCTATATATTTGACTTCTATAGTTGAATCAGCGGTCGTTTCTTATTTGGAACTTTTCCAACTGATCGCACCACTATTTAGAGTAAATACATATCTAGATTGGGATTTGCTATCTTCTTCATCAGACTGAAAGTTGGCATCGGCATAACCTTGAACTCTAAGTTCATTTCCTTCTTACACCAAGAACATGTCTTTAGTCCTTCTTAAGTACTTAATGATGTTCTTAACTGCGATCCAATATTTTTCGCCGAGTTCGCTTGGAACCTACTTGTAACACTCAAAGCATATGAAACATCTGGTCGAGTACATAGCATGGCATACATGATATATCCTATTGTTGATGCATGAGTAATTCTATCTATATGATCTCTTTCAATTTATGTCTTTGGACACATCTCTTTTAAGAAATAGATCTCATGCCCGATGGGACAGAGTCTTTTCTTGGACTCTTCCATGCTAAATCTTCTCCAAATTTTATATATGTACATAGATTGAGATAGGCCAAGCATTCTATTAGATCTATCTCTATAGATCTTTATACAGAGAATGTACACTGCCTCTCCCATATCCTTCATGGAGAAATATTTGGATAACCACAATTTTACTGATTTTAGCATCGGGACATCATTTCCTAATAATATTATATCATCTACATACAAAATTAAAAACACGACTTTACTCCCACTAACCTTTTTATACACACATGATTCATCTTCATTCTTGATAAAATCAAACATTTTGATTTTCTCATCAAAACAAAAATTCCAGTTCCGAGAGGCTTGCGTTAATCAATATATAGATTTTTGTAGTTTGCATACTTTGTTTGGCTCTGTGGATTCAAAACCTTTGGGTTGTGTCATGTACACATTCTCACTAAGATTCCCGTTAAGGAATGTAGTTTTGACATCCATTTGCTAGATCTCATAGTCATGGTATGCTGATATGGCAAGCAGAATCCGAATTGATTTAGACATAGCTAGTGGTGAGAAAGTTTCGTCAAAGTCAATTCCTTGTCTTTGCTTGTAACATTTCGCAACCAATCTTGCCTTGTAATTATGAACATTACCATCCATGTCGACCTTTTTCTTGTACCCATTTATAGCCTATTGGTTTTACCCCTTCAGGCGGGTTAATCAAGGTCCAAACCTTGTTTTCATACATGGAGTTCATTTCGGATTCCATGGCTTCCTACCATATCTTAGAGTCAACATTTGACTTTGATTAACAATGCATCATTGGTAATCAGGAGATCGTATCTTCGATTAGGACGAATGACCCTACTCGACTTATGGAGAGCTGGTATGTCCTCGAGGACTGACGGTTCCCCATTTCCAATTTGTGACTCATCAAATGCTGGCTCAACTATTGGCTTATCTATTTGGTCTATTTTATTTGTGGTTTCTTGAACCTCTTCAAGATATACTTTGCTCCCACTGGCCTCTCTTAGAATAAACTCTTTCTCTAAGAATACAACATGTTTTGATACAATGAATTTTATCTCGATGGGATTGTAGAAATAGTATTCAAGCAGTTTTCTTTGGATACCACACAAATAAGCATTTATTAGATTTAGCTCCTAGCTTGTTCGATTCTACACGCTTCACATAAGTGTCGCAGCCCCATACCTTCATGTATGAAAGATCGAGTCTTTTTTCTTTCCATAACTCGTAAAGAGTTTTATCGATGGATTTAGATAGGATACGGTTTAGTGTGTGACATGCAGTGTTAAGTGTATATCCCCAAAACGAGTTGAGATGAACTGCATGGCTCATCATAGATCGTACCATATCTAGTAAGGTGTTGTTTATCCTTTCAGATATACTATTTTGTTGTGGTGTATACATTGGAGTTCACTGCGATAGAATCTCATTCTTTCTTAGTTAGTCTAAAAACTCACCCCTTAAATATTCGTCACCTCGATTAGATCTAAGTGTCAATATTTTTCTCAGTTTGCATTTCTACTACTTGCTTTAATTCTTTGAACTTTTCAAGGACTTCTCTCTTGAATTCCATCAAGCATATGAAACCATATCTAGAATTGTAACGCCCTGAAAATTTAGAATTTTAATTCGAGATAAGTAAAATTCTTAGTAGGTATTGGTAACCACATGTCCGTCCAAAGTCCAAACGGGATCCAATAACAATAAACGACCCAAATCCACTAGAGAAAATATCCAACGATTTTTTTAGATTTATTAATTAATTAGTTAATTAATTTAGTTAATTATAATTATTTTCTAAAAAGGACAAGAATTGTAAGATATTTTAATTTATGGTAATTGCACCATATCAAAGACTTACCAAATTCCAAATAGGTAAGTTCCTTGATATGCATGCAAGAGAATGGAAAGAGCCCAAAATCCCAAATTCATCCTTTTCTCCCCCTCCCCCATCCCAAAACCGGCCCCTCTCCTTTCTCTTTTCCCTTACACACACTTAAGCATATTTTTCAAAGAAAGAAAAGAAAAGAAGAAGAAAAGAGAAGAAGAAGAAGGAAAGAAGAGAGGTTTTTCAAAAGATTTTCATTCTTTTTTATTAGGGAATCAAGGTAGGAATATCCATATGCAAGATGATTTAATCCCTTTTTGTGTATTGAAAGTTTATGTATAATCTGTGCTAAAGAACTGAATTTGTGGTCATCCAAACATGAATGTGGTTTATTCCATTGGAATGAACAAAAAATGATGTTCATCATATTTTGGATGTATAAGAATGAATGTTTATGGTTTTAAATCCATAAGGATTAAACCTAAGGATGAATTTGGGATTTCGACCCTTGAGCTCACAGGAAATTGAAGTATGCATGATTTATTTACATTAATTACAATGTATAAATTGGGATTTGCATATTTATAAATGATGGTATTCCTATTGAGTTTTTCCAAACTCACCATTCTCCTATTTATTGATTGATTGTAAGGTTAGATGGAGGATTGATAAGTGTTTATTTAATATGTTAAAGGCCCCTAAAAGTATGTTTAGATGTGTGTTTTATGTGTTATAAGTATGTGTTTACGTGTGTTTTGTTTAAATCTATTTTAAGAATCAAGAAAATATGAAAAGAGTCATGTTTGGGCCAAGTGGACATGGATTACGAAACTCGGGAGACGAAACGGAAGAAGATCACAGAACTTGTCATGTGGCCGCATGGCAAGCCTATGTGGCCGCATTGGTCACCAGAATTTAAAAAAGTAAATTGTTGACAGAACTTTTCATGTGGCCGCATGGCTCTGTGTGGATCGGTTTCATTTTTCAACTAGAAGCCTATTTTTGGGATGATTCTGTACACGATTTTTTGGAACATTTTGAAGAGATATAAGAGGCAAAAACAAGGTCAAAACCTAAAGAGATTTGGAGAGAGATAATTTTGGGAACTAACAAGAGTAAAACCTAAGGAGATTTTGTGGAGATTATTGGAGGAGAAGAATCAAGAGCAAGAGATTGGATTCAAGGAGGCGATAGACGATTCTTGGTGTAAGAACATCTCACCTTCAAGATTCAATCCTCAACCGGGTCATGAATTTATTATTTCATTCAATTGTCTCCATGAATTCTATGATTAGCTAATTTTATTTTTTTGGGATGAACAACGTAGCCAAGTTGTGAACCCTAGTTTGTGTTCATTGATTCTACTTATGACAATTAATTTCTTTGTTAAATATTTATTGTTTGCTTAAAGTTTTCATCTTTTTAGCTAGGTGAATGTTATATTGGTTTATGTGGATTCGAGAGATGAAAACATGAATTAGATTTAGACAATAAAGATCAATAATTTGGACAAGATATAGAGATATAATCTTGTAGTTAGTGCAATCATTTAGGGTTGAATTTCAATGAGGTTCTAATGAATTCTTTTTGTTAATGCATTTAAGAGGGTCGATAACGAATTCATCTAGAGATAGGTGAGTTGGCCTAATTAAGTAGAATTAAATATTATCGAGAGAGATAGTTAATTAATTTATAAAGAATTCGATCGTTAACAAGAATTAGTTATCGTTGAATTAATGACTATGAAACTAGGAGGATCAACGATGGTGAAGTTGTGAGTTCCAAGTCCCAAAACTTATTTAATTAAATCAAAAGCTATTTCTTCAATTTATTGTTTCCTTTAGCTTAATTTAAGAGTTTTTATTTTTCTTAATTTTAAAACACCCAAATTACTGCGTTTTTGAATAAAGCTTAAATAGTAAATTTTGGTACTTAAAACTATTCTTCGTGGGATCGATACTTGGACTCACGTCCATTTTACTACTTGTTAGACCCATATACTTATAGTTTATTTAATAAATTTTTTGACTAAAAAGGCTCGATGATGAAGGGATTGAGCCATGGAAAAATAGACTTTGGTCAAGAAGATAAATAAATTGGCAGTTGCTTTATGATGTTATGAATTCTGAATTTTATATGTTATGAGATGATTTTTGATATGAATGTTAATTGTTAAATTTTCATAAACTTGCTCGAAATTTTATGAAATGATAATTTTAATCTTGTTGAGTATTAGATGATGTTTAAATGATTTAATGATGACCGAGATAAAAACTGTCTAGAATTTTTAGCATGCAAGTCCAATTTTAAACGGACGTCAAAATGGTAAACTTTAGATTTTGAGATGAAATTTGGTAGGATTTATGACCTATCAATTTTAGTTCTTTTAAACTTGGAATCACCTTGTTCGGATATTTGTAGAGCAAGATATGCAAGTTTTGGTAATGATGGACAATTCTACTCGAGAATCTGTCTTTCATGTTTTGGAGGTTATTTTGGAGACCATACAAATTTTATTAAATTCTAAATTTTGGATATGATGTTAATAAATTATGTGGAGTTTTATATTTTAAAATATTAGAATTTTTCAAGGTCTTTTTATAGGAAAAAATTGGGATTAAAACTGAGTATTGAAAGCTGTCAAATTTATGTTTTCGTGTATTTTGTACCCTCTTTAGATGACCTTAACCATTTCATAAAATTATGAAATTTTAGTATGAGTTAGTAGGATAAGTTATAGTTATTTGGTTAAAACTTCATAATTTTTTGTGATCGTTGGGTTGCTCATTTTATACATAAGAAATCAAAGGACAGTAAACTTATGTCACAATTAAATTAACTAGAAGTTTCGACTTTAAGGAAAAACTATTAATGTTTCTTAACCTCAATTTTAAAGTCCTTATAGTTGATAAGTCACATTTGTAAACTATTAGAATAACATCTAAAATTCCGTATTTTTAGTTCACTTTTGGACTTTTAAAAGGTAAGAATAGGAGAGACGTGTCAGGGCGTCGTAGAGAAGGTTTTGGGATGTCACAGCTTAGTATCAAAGCCCAGAGTTTTAAATCTGTTATGTAGACTAAGAAAATTTTAGGAACCAATAGAGAACGAATCAAGTCAAAAAAAAAAAAAAAAAAAATTGACCCTTGAGCAGGCCTGTGTCCACTCAAACGGACATAATTTCGTCTTTGTCCGCTCAAGTGAACACTATTCACTTTTTGTTTTTGTTTTTTTTTTTTTTTTTTTCTCCTAATGCGTTTTAATGAAATGTACGATGATTTCATGATTTACAGAAATATGTTGCATGATTACATAAAAGTTTGTATTCTATCGGTAATAGAGAAAGTTAAAAATGTAAAAGTTCTCCATGGCTATCGTATTTCATCTGACGGCTACCATCCTCAAACCCTCAGGTATGATTTTATTTGGGACATGAAAGAATTATTTCAAAGTCTTCTAGCATTGATTTTTTTAAGTTGAGTTTGCATAAAAGTATTTTTGCAATCAATGGAATACTTCATATTTTGCTTGAAAGTTTTTAAAATTTTTGGACTGGACTTAAGACAGAATGGCTACTAGAAAGTCTATCGGTTTACCACATGATCGAGGACTATGAGCTTTAGCGATACAAGCCTATGAGAACCTTGATTTAGACATTTTCCTACCTCAACACATTGAAAAATTCCTTCTTTTGTGGCGAAAGCCGACGAGTCATGGGAATAGAATTGGTAATGTTGAGTCTACCGATCACATTTTGCGTACCTTTACCCCATCTGGAGTAGAGATGGGTAATATGATCAAAGACGAAATGTTGAAAAAAGACCCAAACCATATCGATGTCGAGACATATTGCTACACCCTAATTCACTGTCATAAAGATTATGTGAATGGGAAATTTGCAAGTAATGAAGAAGACTCAGATACGGAAGCAGAGACTTCCGTCAATCAATCAACGCCCAATTGGGAAGAAGATTCAGATTAGGCGTCATTTTCTTAATTTCCATTATGTTATTCTCCTTCAGACTTTACTTGAGAGCACTTCCTAGATTTGCAGCTGTGATCTAATTTTGCTCTTGCTACTTTCCGTATTATTATTTCTTTCCAAACAATTTTAGTTTTCTGACATTTTGTCGAAGATGATTCTAATAAAAATTCCAGCTTTCCTTATGTCATTTGAGATAGTGGTTTTATTGTTGCCTGATGGACAACCTTTATTTTATCTAAAGGAAATGGCACCTCCAACTTAAAACAACCTGATCAGAGATCTCCTAAGAGCAGTGCAGGACCTGGCCAGACAAAGTCAGGCTCCTTTTCCTCCACCTTCTACCCAATCTTCAACTCCAACTATTGTCAATCATGCCGCCATGATAGAACAGTTTCGTAGGCACAAACTCCCTACGTTTGATGGCTCTTCAGGTTTCACTACCAGTAGAGGAATAGCTGCATAAGTTGGAGCGCATCTTTCGATTGCTGACAAGTATTGATGTGCAGAAAGTTAAGTGCAAGGAATTCATGTTCGTCGATGATGCTAGTCACTAGTGGAAATCTATGCCCCGCACTAGGAGTGAGGCAGAGCAGGACACTCTAACTTGGAGCCAGTTCAAAGAGGAGCTGATGGAGAAATATTTCCCGTAGGCACTGAGGGACAGCAAAAAAACTGAATTCTTACATCTAAGGCAAGGTTGCATGTCACTACTAGAATATGAGTGAAAATTTGAATAATTATCTAAGTATGGACCCCACCTTGTTGATACTAAAGATAAAAAGATAAAAAAGTTTGAGCAAGGATTGAGCACGGATATAAGCTTAATTCTCCTGTCCCATAGCTTCACTTCTTATAGGAAAATGCTAGCTCGGGCCAAGACAGTTTGATACTGTAAAGCTAGTTCAGATCAGTCTGCACCTCACAATAAGGGTTTTGCTGGGAAGAGAAAGTGGAGTGGAAAAGACAAAAGAAAAGGAAAATGGCAAGAAAAGAAGCTGAACACCGGATCCAACAATGTCAAGCCAGAAGCCTACACTTCTCCTTGCCCAAAATATAACAAGACTCACCTAGGAGAGTGCTTGTTTGGGAAAAATGTATGTTACCGGTGTGAAAAACTGGGCCACGTGATCATGACTTGTCTAGAACCACCCAAAAGAAGATATGGAAAGGAGAAAGAAGGAGATAGAAACAAGAATAAGAATGGAAAAGGGCGAGTATTTACCCTTACCCAGTAAGAAGCAGACGAGAATCCCAGCGTGATAACAGGTACCCTTCTGTTGTCACATTTTCCTACTTACATGCTTTTTGATTCTGGAGCAACGTATATTTTTATATGTGCATCTTTTATTACTAAGGCTAGGCTTGCATGTGATAAATTGTCTAGCACACTAGAGGTTAGCATCCCTTCAGGCTAGTCACTTTTTATGAATCAATTAGCTAAATCAGTTTAGATAAAAATTGGATGGAATGTACTAGAAGCAGATTTTTATATCTTAGAAATGAGAGACTTTGACGTAATCCTAGGCATGGATTGGTTGGGATGTAACCATGCGTCGATCCAATGCCACGAAAAATAAGGTAGTACTTCAGAAACCTAGGAGAAGAGAAGTTTTATTTCTCAGGTAAAGGAAAATCTTTCAGTGTCTCAGGTAAATCACAACCAGAGATAACTGTTGAAGACGTAGAGGTGATATGGGAGTTTCTCGACGTGTTTCCTGAAGATCTACCAGAAATTCCACTAGGCAGGCAACTAGAGTTCACAATTGACTTAGTTTTTGGAGCAACATCGATGTCTACAGTACCTTATAGAATGGCACCAAAGGAAGTACAAGAACTAAAGTCTCAATATCAAGAATTGTTGGATATAGGCTTTATCTGACCAAGTGTGTCACCGTGGGGTGCACCAATTCTTTTTGTGAAGAACAATGATGGATCGATGAAAATGTGCATTGACTATTAGTAATTAAATCAGTTGACGATAAAGAACATGTACCATCTTCCAAGGATTAAAGATTTGTTTGATCAACTAAGAGGATCAAAAGTGTTCTCTAAGATTGACTTGAGATCCGGGTACCATCAATTAAAAATTAAGGCTAGCGACATACCGAAAATAGCTTTTCGAACTCGTTATGGGCATTACGAGTTTGTGCTTATGCCTTTAGGCTTAACCAATGCACCAACAATGTTCATGGACCTAATGAGCAGAGTGTTTCATGAATTCTTGAACAAGTTCATCATAGTTTTCATCGATGACATCTTGGTATACACTGAGAATTGTGAACAATATGAAGAACATCTCAGAATAGTGTTGGAGATATTAAGAAAGGAGAACTTGTATGCCAAATTCAAGAGATCGAGTAGGTTTTCTTGGGCACGTAGTTATAGCCCAAGGAATTGAAGTCGACCCGGCTAAAGTAGAAGTAGTAACGAATTGGAACCGACCAACCAATGCTGGAGAAGTGCGCAGTTTCTTAGGATTAGCCGGTTATTACTGAAGATATATAGAAGGTTTCTCTAAAATTACTAGATCGTTGACTCAGTTAATCAAGAAATGAGTAAAGTTTAAGTGGGATGACAAATGTGAACAAAGTTTTCAAGAACTTAAGCAACGTTTAGTCACAGCTCCAGTACTGGTACTACTAGAAGGATCGAAATGATTTGTCATTTAGAGTGATGCATCCAAATTAGTTTTGGGATGTGTGCTTATGCAGCATGGAAAAGAGATCGCATATGCTTCGAGACAACTAAAGCTGTATGAACAAAATTATCCAACGCACGACCTAGAATTGGCTGCAGTAGTTCACGCCTTGAAGATATGGCGTCACTATCTATATGGTGGCAAGTGTGATATTTATACAGACCATGAGAGTTTCAAGTATTTCTTTACCCTGAAGGAATTAAATATAAGACAACGAAGATGGTTGGAATTAGTGAAGGACTACAACTGTACAATCCATTATCACCTAAGAAAAGCCAGCGTTGTGGCTGATGCCTTAAATAGAAAGAAAGTAGGGCAGTTCATATCGATAATCACATTGCAAGAACAACTAGTAAGGGACTTCGAAATAGTACAGCTAGAAGTTTTAGCACCGTCGAGTAAAGTTAATACAAGAATAATGTCCTTGATGATTCGACCCACTCTCAGAGATCTAATTCGATAGGCTTAAGATAAGGACCCTTTTCTGCAAAAGATAAAGGCCAAAGTTGGTACAGATCAACTCAAGGACTTCAATTTGAATACAGACGGTGCACTTATGTTCAAAGAAAGATTATGTGTACCCAAGAATGAGAAATTGAGAAAAGAAATTTTGGAGGAAGCTCACTCAACCCCATACACAGCACATCCTGGAGGAATGAAGATGTATTGTGACCTCCGAGACACCTTTTGGTGGAGAACCATGAAGAGAGGTATATGGTTGTTTGTAGAAAAATATTTAGTCTGTCAACAAGTCAATGCAGAACATCAAAGGTCATCAGGGCCGTTGAATCCATTAGAAATACCAGAATGGAAGTGGGAACACATAAACATGGACTTCGTAGTAGGTTTTTCAAACTCAGCAAGAGGTCACAATGCCATTTGGGTAATAGTGGAACGATTGACCAAGTCGGCCCATTTCTTACCAGTAAAGATGACTTTTAACATGGATCAATTAGCGTAATTATACCTTAGAGAGGTTGTCAGGTTGCATAGAACCCTCTTATCAATAGTGTCGGATAGAGATCCTAGGATTATATCAAAATTTTGAAAGAGTTTGCAGACAGCCTTAGACACCAAGCTTAACTTTAGTACTGCATATCATCTTCAGACAGATGGACAGTTCGAGTGAACTATTCAAATTTTAGAAGACATGCTTTGGGCATGTGTTTTGGACTTAGGCGGCAACTGGGAGTCCCACTTGTCGTTAGTGGAGTTTGCTTACAACAATAGCTTTCAAGCTACGATAGGGATGGCTCCTTACGAGGCACTTTATGGAAGAAAATGTAGATCTCCAGTACATTGGGATGAAGTTGGAGAAAATAGAGTGTTATGCCCTGAAATCGTTGAACAAATAGTTCAAGTTATCGATACAATAAGAGCTAGAATAAGATCTGCCCAAGATTGATAGAAAAGTTATGCAAATAAAAGAAAGAAAGTTTTGGAATTCGAAGTTAGCAAAAAGGTTTTTCTCAAAGTAGCACCAATGAAAGGCGTTCTGTTTCGGTGAGAAAGGAAAGTTAAGACCTAGGTTCATCGGACCTTTTGAAATACTTGAGAGAATTGGAAAGAATATGAGAGACGTGACGGGGCCTCGTAGAGGAGGTTTTGGGACGTCACAAGAATGGCCATCTGTAAATATGATAAAGTAAGAAAAGCTACCTCTAGCGTCTGTATATATTTATCCATATACATCAGTATGTACAAGATCCAAAATGTCTGCAACTCTGTCTCTCTTTCCAGAAAAGGGGGTCTATGTCATTTCGCCCAATGGGCATGATTCACACTTATCAAATGATTTATAATTATTTGAACACAACTATCCATCTTTATGTAACATGGTTATGCTTTATATTTATATGACTGAGTATATAATACCAAAGATATGACTTGGTAGTTTTATCTCTTTTATGCATTGCAGTTCCCCTTCTAATGCCATTTGTTTCCACATTGAAAACACGAATCATTAGACTTGAATTTATCTTTGTTTGCTTTAACTATTTTCAGCAGATTTGGCCTTCTTGGATCCTTTCTAAAAGGTTCTTTTAGATTTTCTCTTAGTGTCCTTAGAGTTGTCAATGGCCAAAATTTGCCACTTTTCTTTGTTTATTTTGGGATCAACAGTTTTCAACATATTCAGCAGCTCAGGGAGGGTACATTGAATCTTATTAATGTTGAAGTTCATAATGAACTGCGAAAAGCTATTAGGCAGGGACTGTAAAAATAAGTCAACACTCAGCTTATGGTCCATGGTAAATCTCAATTGGTTTTATTTTTTAGTATAACCAATCATCTTCAATACATGAGCACTGACTGAAGATCTTTTTACCATCATACATTTGAATAACTTTTTGGATGTCTCATATCGTTTAGTCTAGGGACTGTACATCATTCAACTCCTTGAAATGATATATATTGGTATAGACATTTATACCATCATGCTGCTTTTCTAACTCAGGTAACATACTGCAAGCATCACATGTTGCAGTGTTATTATCATCACTGTGTTTATTGTAAGCATGCACATTCTCTTATGTAGCCTCCTAAGTAGGAGCTTCCGACATTGGCTGCTTCAATGACATATCCAATTTTTTTTTCTTATGTTTGAGAACAATTCTCAGATTGCGGTGCTAATCCAAAAAATTTGGTCTGATATGTTTGTTGGTATCCAATATGCCTATCAAACTGATATGGTTAATCATGATTCAACAATTAAATAACAAGATAGAACAATTAATTAAATACAGAAAATTAATTTAACATGGACTTATATTAAATTAATTGTACTTTCACTGTTTAAATTGAATTAATAACCTTCAAACATTAATCAATAGAACCAGTTAGATTCCCAGTGGACTAGGATTTTTTTATTTTATTAGAACCTTGAGCGACTCATTAGCCCTAATAAAACATCCAGGTAGATATTGTTATCAATCACATCTCTATGTGACTCATAGGTCATTAAGTAGGCAACTTATTGTCACACACATCTTATGTGTTTACTTGATTGTGCCCCTAAAATTTTATTTTCTTGAGCGACTTAACAAAAAAATAAAATTCTAGTTAAATTCGACCCATTGTTCAGAAATATTGAATGTTTCATAGTGATAAACATATCTATGAGCGAGCAGTCTTGAGCGATTCAACAAACTGACATTGATAATGGAAGGCACGTTGTATTAACCATTTAATACGAATTTAATATTTTGATAAAGAGGAGTTTGTCTCATCATATTTATGTATATTAACTAGCATCCAACATGCAATCAATTATACATAATAATAAATATAGATGATTATGAACTTTATCTATATAGTCTTCCAGAGCTAAAAGGAAGATTAGTCGGTCAATTTTAGGAGACGTTGCATTCGATCATTAAATGCTAAATGCAATCATCTCCATCTCCTACAACTTGTATCATATACTAGTTGTTTTCTTGTAGCACAACTGTGACTTGTATTCTATACTAGTTGGCATGCAGGCCCAAATTAAATAAAGAGCTCGAAAATCTAATTAAATAAATAATAGGCTCGCAAGCCTATTTAATTAAATAATATGCTCACAGGCCCAACCAACAATTAAGAGAATAATTATCTACTAAATATCCATTTTAATATCTAATATTAAAAATATGTTAATTTCTAAATTTGCAGCGTTGACCGTATAAGTTTAAATATTTTAGACAATTCGGAACGAATTAGATAAAATTTAATAATAATCTGATTAATTTTCAACAATAAAATTAAGTAATTAATCAATTAATTTTATTAATAAAGGAGATTTTCAAAATTTATTTTATCTCTCAATTTAAAGTGATATCCTAAATTGAAGATAAAATTTGTATATAGTCAAAATTGTAATTTTATAAAGTAAAAGTCAAAATTTAATCCAGTAAAAAAATTCAAAATACGGTTTAAAAAGAATTTCAGTCAATAATGAATATTTGACCAGTATTAAAAATTAATTAATTGCAATTTTTTCAAAAAAATTATAATTATAATTTTTTTAAAGTTTGAGGACTTAATGTGCAATTTTTGAAATTGCACAGTCATTCCTTTAAAATTTTAAAACAGTGAGTCCTTCAATGCAATTTCTAAAAGTGCACAGAAGACCCTTTTATGATTTTAAAACAGTGGGCCTTCTCATGCAATTTCATAAATTGCATGAGAGACCTTTTTTATTTCTTTTGAAACTAGGGGATTCCATTTTCTAAAATTGCATGGGAAGCCCCCATTTCCAAATCACCAAATCGCAGTTTCTGCAACTAACCTCGCTACCAACAGATCAACTGGCGGTGGTAGCTGGTGCGGCGCAGCTACCGTCGTTTAGCATCGAACATCATCAAAAGATGTTGTTCGAAAACGGCCTAGCGTCGCTACAACTTCTAGCAGCAATGTGTGGTGTTTTTGGCCATCGAACCCCACTCGCCGGCAGCAGTAGCTTCCAAAGCACCGCTGCTAATTACCGATCCGGTTTCTGGCTTGCTTGACCTACTTCGATCAAATCCAAAATCCAATTTCAGATTATTCTTTTTCAAAAATAAATTTTACAAATATTATTATTACTGTCAAAACTCAAATTAAATTAATATACCAATAACAATTATTGTTCGATTCATCAAAGCAGTATAATGAACTCTAACAAGTAACAAGGTAGGCTCTGATACTACTGTAAAGAATTGACGTATACATGCATAACGAAAATTAAATCTGCAATTCCTATAAGCCGGATCTATCTTGTACTTAGATAGAATTCGTGATAGAAGTTTACTTTGATAAAGACCATAAAATCTGATTATCTGAGGTACGATCTTCAATACCACAGCTGTCCAATTGTCCAACCTCCAATTGTAATCCACACAACAATAATAGTTCTGGACTTCTACGATCAAGAACAGATGAAAAACTTTGGGAGTAATTGTATTAGATTCTGTCTCTTGCTCGTGCTAGCAAGTAATGAAGACCAATTTTTCTTAATCTGTTGTGGCCTTAGTATTTATAGGCGGCTCTAACATTAGTTTAGTTCGACTAAAATTGTGTGTTCTAGTCTTACTAGAACTTTGTTAGTCCACGACTAACGGACCCAATTAATTAATCTAATTAATTAATTTGATCCAATAAGTAATTAAGTCCGATCCAACTAATTATACTTTGGACATTAATTCTTACATTTTCTCGATTTCGATTTCTTATGGAGGTGACCTCTTCACAGTGGTAGAGCATATTACAACCTGCACTGGACTTTTAGAGGCCGAGAAAAAAAAAAGAGTTGATGGAAAGGAATACAAGAGGGCAAAGGCTGGTCCAGTGAATTCAATACATCCAAGGTATAGAGTACAGACTACAAAGAATGAATCAAAAAGCTTCTTGAAACTGTTGGAGTTTTCGAGAAGAACGTGGAAGCCATTGAAGTCGATGGCGACTCTCATCTCGACGGACAGCTCCAGTGGTCTGACCGGAGTCTGTACGTGGAAAAGGATGTCCTCAGGTTTTCAGTCAAGGGCATGAAGATTAAAATCAGAGCTGTCATGGAGTGTGAGGTTGGAATCTGCTGTTCTGCTAAACAAATCATCGTGAGGAAGAGTTTTACTCTGGAATTCTCGTCGGATAGTTCTCTTCGATTCTGGACTCAAAAACTGTGAGAAATCCTCGATGCTCGATGCTCTAGGTAAAATATTGACTGTTCAATGCATTGTAAATATAGGATAAATTATTATACTACAATTCATTGTTTTGAAACCATTGTTACTTAGACAACTGCAGCACAGAAGAGAGTGATAAATCTCCTATTTGGTTGGTGTTTTCCTTATGTTAATATGTGGATATACATGTGCATAATTAATAGTGATGATTGACTAGGAACTTTTATTCTTTGCAATCTATATGAAATTGCAATATATATTGTCATATTGATATTTCTCTTTAAATATTATGTTTAGTTAATTCTCTGCAATCTGTATAAAAATTTGGCCTTTTATTAATTATTTTGTTTAGTTAATTAAAAAGTTCATTCTCTTTAAATTTTGGAATTTGCACTGAATTTTAATTTGGCACTTTCCTACTTGTTCACATGACTAATTCTCACTTATTTATTTATTTTAGTGTGACGTGACAATGGAGAGATTCTTCAAAAGAAAATCTCTTGTAGAAAACGTTGATGGGGAGATATCAAATAAAACAGATTTGATGTTGCACAACTTTCCACTTATCTTGAATTAAGGATACTAATTTTGGATTACAATGTTAACATTCGAGATCAAGTTTGAAGAGCATATATGCAAAAGGGTCCTTGTCATGAATTTCCAAAAGACTATTTGGTAGAGATTTTAGACGCTTCAATTCTTCTTGGTTTAAAGAGTTTGCTAGTTGGTTGGAATATAGTATAGAAAAAGATTTTGCATACTGTTTGTATTGTTATCTTTTCAAAACAAGTAGTGAAAAACAAGGAGGAGGCTATTTTTTTTTTAGGTGAAGGATTCACGTATTGGAAAGATAAAAGCTTGATTCAAATACGGAGTTGCTCATTTGTGTAGCTTGTTTATGTCCAGAAAATTCATTCTCTTCTTTTAACAAGAAAAGCTTGATTCAACTTACTGAGTTTTATTCAGAAGATTTTTCTAAAGTAGATCTCTTCATACTTAATGATTAACTTGAAACTTATATTTTTGATATGCGTTCTAACAAAGCGTTTGAAAGGTTGAATGGCCTTAGTGATCTTGCAGAGAAGTTAGTCATGACAAAGGAAAGTAAAGTATATACATTGGTTTACAAACTTTTGACTTTAACGCTAATTCTACCGGTTGCTACTGCATCAGAGACACAGAGTATTTTCTGCAATGAAAATTGTGAATGATATACTGCGCAATCGATTGGGTGATCAATGGATGAATGATAGCATCATTTTTTATGTAGAGAAAGATATATTTTTAAAGATTGATAATGAAGTCATTGTACAACGATATCAAAGTATAAAAAACCGCAATGAACAATTGTAATGTATGTCATTTTTTGTATTGTTGTGTTATTGTATTGTTTTATATTATTACATTTATTAATTTCTGTCCGCATTGGATTAAAATTCTGGCTCCGCTCCTGCCTTCTCAGAAGTTAGCTGCATGTATTTGAGGAAGTACAACCAGCACAAATAGAGCCCCCACATTGGACTTGGTGAAACTTTTATTGTTTATCTAGTAAATTTCAATTTTGCATTCGATACAAATTTCAGATATGATGTCTTTTAATATAATCAATTGAAATTCAAATATTTGTTCTTAACTACTGATTTTTTATTTAAATTACTGGAAAAAAAACATATTGTTTTTTGCTCAATGATATTCCAACAGTGCAATACGTACGGCTTTTCGCAAGCTCAAATGTAATGAATGATAAACACTGATTATGTCCTTCATATGTTTTCAAAACTATGAATTCAGTATTCATTTTATGCTTTTCACAAAATGAATATGTGTTTGCTACAAAAGGCATTCATTGGAGTTATTGATCTTGCAAATGTTTTTCTTATTGGCTATTTGTTTGGTTTTTGTCTCTTGCTTTCTTTGGCATCGATTGGTTCTCTAATTTCATTTGCTGAAATTTTTCCATTGCAAACTGTTATATATTTTGTCTCTTGCAGAAGTTATGTTGAAATGTTAACAATTTTTCCCTCTGCAGGATAAATCAAATCTCTATAGGGTTAATTTCACTAATTGTCATTAAATTTGTGTAAAATTTCAATTTCATCATTAAAGTAATTTTTTTACCTTATCAGTCACTGAAGTTATTCATAATTTCATACATGGTCACTCGATTTCAAAAATGGCCATTTAGGTTATACGTTATATCTAAGAAATATTTCAGCTACTATTTGAATATTTACCTACTTTTGCACCATTGTCCTGAACTTTTAATTCTTGACAATCTTATGTCCAACTTTTAATTTGTTAGTGCTTCAATATGGACATTTAGTTAAAAAATTCAATTAAGTGAGTGTTTAGAATACAAATCTACTCTTAATTTCATATATAGAAGAAATATATTAATAAAAGAAGAACAATTAAAAAATATATATAAGGAATATGATATTATTTTACATTTCTTCCTCAGAAAACCACCAAACCTCACGTTGTCTTCTTCCATCACTTCCCAACACACAATGACAAACACATACAACTGCACTCCTACCCATCACTGAAGGCCCCCCACCATCACAGCTCCACTACCGAAAGTTGTTACCATCGCAAGCTCCTACCAATGGGTGGTCTTCTAAATCTAGCGCAAGTTTTAATAACTACGAATAGCCAATACCCATCTTACCGCCTCTATCTACTGCCCCTTACACCGTGGCCCTCAATCCCAAGCCACGCCTCTTATCTTGACACTACTAACCACCTCTTTTATTTTTCTCTCTTCTATAGATTGTAAAGATGATGAGGGGAGGGGTTTAAAAAAGCAATGAGGAAATTATATGAAATGCTATCAAAATTTAACCTGATACCCAAAAAAACTATGTGCCCACACTCGCCGACCACCATAAATTGGTGGTGCCGCTGTCAAGTAGAGGCTAAGACATTTTGTTGTTAATACTATTTTGACTACCACTAATCAAATTCGCAGTTTCTTTTTAAAACTAGTTTTGTATCTAATTCTTATTTTGCTTAATATTTTCCTCTTCTAATTCTTAATTGGAGTTTCATGCTAACATAAAGTGGTGGTAGTTGCTTATTGTGGTATGTTGGTTGTGGTGGTTTATTATTGGGTGATGATGAGGGTTTGGATGAGGAAGAAGGGTCAATTTTTCTTTTTTTCTTTTAACACTTTCTTCATTTTTATTTAAACTTATAGGCAAATTCTTTTAACACTCCAAAAATATTATTAGGGGCTAAGGGCATCAAAAAAATGAAAGATTGGAAATAAGATTGTGAAGAAATAAAGGGTCGAGATAGAAGTGTAAAAGAGGGTAAATGTTGGGGACAAAATTACAAAATTTCCTTAGATTTGCTAATTGAGTGACCATTTGTGAAAGTATTAATAACTTCAATGACGAATAGAGTAAGAAAATACTCTAATTACCAATTAGAAAATTGAAATTTAACAAAAATTTCAGTGACAATTAGTGAAATTAACCCAATCTCTATATCTTTCTTAAGGTAGTTACTAAAGGCTTCCTCTTGAGCCTTTCAAGAAGTATAACCTTCAAGATTACTAGGTCTTTGTTTATATGAGACATAACATTATTAAAATAACTAGTATATCACCCGTGCGATTCTTGACACTTGTTTTTCATGATAGTGATTTTAAAATATTTTAAGAATATATTGTTTATTTATTACATTCAAATAAAAAAAGTATTATATAAATAACATTTGATTGCACATTGATATTGAAAAAAAATAACATAGCTACTCCAGATTTTCAAAAGGCCTATTTAAAAACCACATTTGTGGTCGAATTGGTTGGCACTTCATCCCTATCACAAATCAACATCTTCAATCCCGTGCGATTTGTAACTCTAGACAATGTAATATAAAGTTGTCCATGACTAAAAATTGGTTTTTTCATATATAATCTCACACGGGAGAAAGATTGACCCTGACTCTTATTTGAAGATTAATTTTCTAAATTGTAAATATGCAGATTGCGTTAATGATATTATGAAAATTTATTATTTTTCTATTTGTAGACAATTAATAATATTTACATACTCTAAATCTTATATTGATTAATTAATGTAGCATTCAAATTTGTTATTACTAATAATTGAAGTGAAATTATCTTGTTTTGGAAGATGTTTATTTTTTAATTGGAAATGTCAATTCATAATTTTATTCAATTTCATAATACCGAGTATCATAGAAAATTCAATAAAGGGCATTGATTGAAAGAAGACTCTTTCCAACGCAATATTTTTTCAATCTCTGCAAGTGTATATTTAAATTCTTTATTGATTCTAAATCAGAATCGATAATTAATTAACTAAGACAAACATAATATTATTATGTAATAAAAATCGAGAGCTAGAATCGATTATTTAACGCTTTAAACATATGTAATAAAATATTAATAAAATTTAACGTTAATTATTTAACGTTCTCAACCTATCCTTTGTCTAGAACCCTTTTGAGGAGCTAGAATATTGAAATAACAAAAGTTTTTTTTAATAATCACACAAATATTATGATTGATTTTTAAATCATCATTTGTTTAAATGAAATAAATATGTTTTGCCGCATTTTTATTTGTTAACGCGGAAAAATAGAATTTAGGGAAATGCTTGATTATCATTTTCTAATTTTAAGAAGTGCTTCGGGCAAATTTTTATTGGGCTAATTAAATAACCCACTAATTTTATATTAATTGAAAATTTATTTTTAAATTATATATATCATATTAATATATATATATATATATATATATATAAATATATATATAATGTAGCATCCAAATTTGTTATTATTAAATTCAAAGATGTGTATTTTTAATTAGAAATGTCAATTCATAATTTTATTCATTTTACCGAGTATTGATCGATAAATTAATGAATCTCATACACATTGAAAATTACTTGATATTAACATATATATATAATATATATATATATATATATATATATATATATATATTATATAGATTTTATTATATAAATTATAATGTTGCATGGTTCTCAATGTCTATGTAAATTAAATGTATAACAAAACACTTATTGAAATTATAGATGTTGGCTTAAATTTATTTGACATTGCAAAACATGTGTCCCATAATTAATATTGTAAATGAAATTGACTTATTTTTATTTTACATTGCAAAACGTGTAGTTAGTTAACTATTAATTAATTATTGTGGATATAAATCAAATGGATGGTTTATTAATATATTTTATTTAATAATTATTAATTATCATTAATTAATGAATGTTTTGGAGGGAAAACTTGGTAAAAAATTTGACGGTTATCCTTCTTTTATATATAAATATTAAGATTAAGATAAGATTAAGATTAAGATTCTAACTTTATAAACTTATCTAGTTTATTTTAAAAATATTGCAATTATATTATTATATTAATAAGTAAAATAATGGTTTGATTGGTCTCCATAATTAATTTTTGAGCAGAAAAATCAAAACAAAATATAATTAATCAAACAATCATTTCTATAAAATGGAATTCATATGATCCTCAAATTAAGGTAATCTTCCCAAATCGATCATCATCAAAATCTTCCAAATATCAACGTTAAAAAAAAAAATCCTCTCCAAAAATCTTCATGAAATATCTATAGCCCCAAATCTTCATGAAATCTCAATACATTCTTCACCATATTTAGATTGGGTTGAACAATGAAAACTCCAAATTGTGACATTACAATACAAATTGTTATACCATATTTAGACTGGTTTATGATAGACATTACAATACATATGAATATAAATAGATTATGTTATATCTCAATTTGTTATTATGACAATTGATTATTTCATAACAAATGTAACACAATAAGTTATTATGTGACACCGAATGATAAAAATGTTACAATATCACTGTTTTGTAACACTGATTTTTATGTGATATTATTTAACAAATATTACACAATAAATTATTATGTAATACTGAATGATAAAGATGTTACAATACAATGTTTTGTAATACTGATTTTTATATGATATTATGTAACACATGTTACACAATTGATTATTATGTAACAATGAATGATATACAGTGTTTTGTAATACTGATTTTTATGTGATATAATGTAATAAATGTTATACAATAGGTTATTATGAAACACTGAATGATAAATATGTAACAATACACTGTTTTATAACACTGATTTTTATGTGATATTATGTAACACATGTTACACAAATGGTTATTATGTAACAATGAATGATACAGATGATACTACTTGTTATTGGTACATAATTGTTTAATATAATGTTTGTAACATTGATGTTTAATATGATACATATGATACAATTGTGTATATCATGAGTTTTTTGTGTGAAAACTGGTACAATTTGTAACACATATTGTTACAAATGTTGAAATTGAAGAGAACACGAGTTTCGTTTGTGGTTGTTACAGATATTTTTGATACAAATGATATATATTTGATAGTTATGTTATACTATGTTACAAATCTGACTTGAGTTGTTATTCACCGGGGATCGTACATCGTGTTCTAATGGAAGAGTTTTTTTAAAAAAACAAATTTGGCCAAAATCAACGAGCTGCAATTTCTCTCCAACTGATAACAATAAAAGATTCTATGGTATATGAATTTCCATCAAATCCGGTAATTAATGATTAAATAAAATTTCTCCAATCAATTCCAATTTTTACGTACTACTAGTGAAGTGCACGTACAAAGGCACATGTTATATTTTAATTAAGTATTTAATAGCGTGGTCATTATTTGTGAGTTTCTTAACTATGAAAGACTAAGTAAAAATGTATTAATATTTGTTGGAAAAAATACGTATTATTTAAGGGTCAGTAGTATAGTTTCGATTGATCTTTAAAGGAACATTCTTTACTTTTATATGATTTGATGAATGGTATGTAGTTCCCTAACAGAATTGATTATTGCAATTAGAAATTTCAATTATTATCTGAAAAGGTTATTCTACTGCTTTCAAGTTTAAACTTGTTCCATATTTTTCCTCATTATGACCTGACTTTGTAGATTTTTTCAATTTATCAATTTTAATTTTGTTCATTATAATCAAACATTCAAAAAAGTTTAGATCACATGAGTTTCATGAGATATGCACAAGATTACTTGGGAACTTGCGGTAATAAGTAGTAAAATGCTTATTATAGATTAGCATAAGTTGTTAATTAGTGATTTCTCATTAGGTAGATTTTTGAAGTAATTAATAAGCAAGAATTTGGGGGAAAAGTGTTGCTTTATTGTTATATATTTATTTCCTTAATTTAAAAATTGAAAATCAACAAAATTATTCCGAAATCGCAAAAAGAGTTGATAAAAATAAGTGCATTAATGAGATTTTACTTGTTTTTGCAATAGTAAAGTGTGCAATACATCAATACTATATACATGTATAATTATAATGATTTAAATATAACTTCACGATACTAAATTACGTAAAAACGAAAAGAAAATAAAAACTCTCAATATCTTAAATCAACAAAAATAATTCAAAAAGTAAATGAATGTTTATTCTAGAATTTAAATAATTTTATGCTTATAATTTCTCAACACAACAATTAGTAATGAAAACATGCATTTGTCATTCTTAACAGCATGTTTTGAAGTGCAAATTTCAATATCCAATATGCAAATTTCAAGAAATCAGGAAAATTATTTTTACTATAATCAATAACCGAGGTAAAAATAAAAACAAAAACAAATTAGTGTAAAAGAACACACATTTAGAATCTTTTATATCTTCACCAATGTTAAATTTAATATTACTATTGTTTCCCCCAAAAAAAACTTACATTGCCAATTCTTTTGCACTTACAAATTTAGAAAATTTTCCAAGATGATACTTACACCGCCGATAAATAATGACTATGAATTTTCATTTAAAATACTGAATATTAGAACTATTTAAGAACTCAAAATGGGAATTGAAAATAACACTCAAACAAGCAAAAATGTTCAAATAAGTATAAGAAATTAACAAAAATAGAACTTAAACAACCAAACAACCAATTGTAATGGTCAATTCATGAACCATAGAAATAATGATAGCCAATAGCAACCTCAAATCTGTTATGAACAACATGAAAAATTAAGCAGATAGATCCGTAGAAATAACTTTTGTTTGGAAAACACAAAAACAAGATTTGGATGGGTACCCAAAATAATCAACATATCTGTAAATTTTTGGGTGATTTTTCAAAAGATATGACTGAAATCGGAAGCAATACGAAAAATACAAACGAATAAATATAAGAGAACTAATACAATGTCGGAAAGAAAATGGGACTGAAAAAGATCTACAATTGAGAAAAAAACGGTGTCAATTTCGAGAAATTAGGAAAAAGTGAAAATAGAAAGGAAGGAAGAAAGAAATAGAAAAAAGAAAATGAACAATGGTGGGCATTCATATCAATAGTACCACACTAAAAAAAGAAAAAATAGCGTCAATTTCAAGAAATCAGGAAAAAAAAAGAACCGTGGTGGGCACGCATTCATAGGAATAGTGCCACACTAAGATCCCTCTTTTATATATATATAATATATAAAATAATACTAGTCAAATGCACGTGCAATGCACGTGATGTATTTTAATTAAGTATTTAATAGTGTGGTCATTTTTAGTGAGTTTCTTAATTATTTTTCACTTATGAGAAACTAAGTAAAACATATATTAAAACTTATTGAGAAAAGTACGTATTATTTAAAGGATGGGCGATATAGCTTCAATTGATCTTTAACACGAATGTTCTTCATTTTTAGATGATGTAATGAATGGTGTGTAGTTTACTAACAGAATTAATTAATACAAATCTTAGAATTAGATACTTCAATTATGATTTAACAAGATTATTCCGCTATTTTAAAGTTTAAACTTATTCCATATTTCTCTTCATTATGACTCGACTTTGTAAATTATTTCAATTTAAGTTTATTCATTCTAATGTATCAAACATTAAAAAAAGTTTAAATCACACGAGTGTCGTGAGATATGCATTAAATTTCTTGTGAACTTGTGGTAATAAGTAGTAAAAATACTTAGTATAGATTAGCATAAGTTGTTAATTAGTGATTTTATTTTATTGATATATTGGACAGAGTTGTACTCATAGATATATTTTCTTTCTCTACTATTGTAAGTTTCTACCTTGAGAATAGTACTCTCTCTCTTTTTTCTTGTATAATGCAATATTTTGTGCTTATGGATAAATCTTCTTGGACTTAATTATAATTTGATTCAGAAAAAATGAATTAAAACTATGTATTTCTTGTAATCTTGATCATTGTGTTGCTAACTTAATATAAGTAATTAATTGAAGAAAAATTGTTTCGATTGCAAATAATTTTGAAGTTCAAAGTAGGTTGCTTGGTATATGTCTTGGCCTAAGAGACCAAACCTAGAACTTAATATATATATATATATATATATATATATATATATATATGTGTGTGTGTGTGTGTGTGTGTGTGTGTGTGTGGGTGTGAATTTTGTTTCGATGGTTTAAATTACTATGCATTTGGATAGCATGGTTTAAATTACTATGCATTTGGATAGCTTCTTCTGGAGAAATTTTTTTTTTGATTGGGTATCAAAAATTATAAACATATCTGCAAAAATTTTGGGCAATTTTTCGAAAGATATGACTAAAGTCGGAAAGAAGACGACCAAAGGAAGTCGAGAAAAATAGAAAAACGTTAAAAAAATTAGGGCGGAAAAAGATCTACAATTGAAAAAAAAATGAAAAGGAAAGAAATGATAGAAAATATGGAAAAGTTAAAAAAAATGAATAATAGCTTGGCATGCATTCCTATGAACAGTGCCTACACTTCATTCTCTCTTTTAATATATAGTGATTTCTCTTCATTATGACCCGACTTTGTAAATTATTTCAATTATTTTAATTTTATTTTATTTATTCTAATGTATCAAACATTAAAAGAAGTTTAAATCACACGAGTGTCGTGAAATATACATAAAATTTCTTGTGAACTTGTGGTAATAAGTAGTAAAAATGCTTATTATAGATTATCATAAGTTGTTAATTAGTAATTTTATTTTATTGATATATTGGACATGGTTGTACTCATGGATATATTTTTTTCTCTACTATTGTAACTTTCTATCTTGAGATTAATATTCTCTCTCTCTCTCTTTTCTTGCATAGTGCAAGATTTTGTGCTTGTGGATAAATTTTCTAGGACTAAATTGTAATTTGATTTAGTAATCATCAGGAAAAATTAATTAAAACTATGTATTTCTTATAATCTTGATCATTATGTTGCTAACTTAATATAAGTAATTAATTGAAGAAAAATTGTTTCGATTGCAAATGATTTTTGAAGTTCAAAGTGGGTTGCTTGGTATATGTTACTATGTCTTGGCCTCTTAGCTATATATATATGTGTGTGTGTGTGTGTGTGTGTGTGTGTGTGGAACTAAATTTTGTTTCAATGGTTTAAGTTATTAGGCATTTGGATAGCTTCTTCTGGAGGGAAAAAAAAATTGATTGGGTATAAAAAATTATAAACATATTTGCAAAAAATTTGGGCAATTTTTCGAAAGATATGACTAAAGTCGGAAAAAAGATTACCAATGGAAGACGCAAAAAAATAGAAAAACGTTGGAAAAAAATTCGGGCGGAAAATGATCTACAATTGAAAAAAAATGAAAATGAAAGAAATGATAGAAAATAGGGAAAAGTTAAAAAAACGAATAATAGCTTGGCATGCATTCCTATGAACAGTGCCTAAACTCCGGTCCCTCTTTTAATATATATGGATTTCTTTTCATTATGACCCGACTTTGTAAATTATTTCAATTTAATTTTATTCATTCAAATGTATCAAACATTAAAAAAAGTTTAAATCTTGCGAGTATCGTAAGATATGCATAAGATTTCTTGTAAACTTGCGGTAATAAATAATAAAAATGCTTATTATAGATTAGTATAAGTTGTTAATTAATGATTTTATTTTATTGATATATTAGACATGGTTGTACTCATAAATATATTTTCTTTCTCTACTATTGTAACTTTCTACCATAAGAATAGTATTCTCTCTCTTTTTCTTGCATAGTGCAAATTTTGTGCTTGTGGTAAATCTTTTGGACTTAATTGTAATTTGATTAAGTAATCGTCAGAAAAATGAATTAAAACTATGTATTTCTTGTAATCTTGATCATTGTGTTGCTAACTTAATATAAGTAATTAATTGAAGGAAAATTGTTTCGATTGCAAATGATTTTGAAGTTCAAAGTGGGTTGCTTGGTATATGTTACTATGTCTTGGCCTAAGAGGCCAAACCTATAGCCTAATATATATATGTGTGTGTGTGTGTGTGTGAGGGGAGGGGGGGGGGGGCTGTGGAGCTGAATTTTGTTTCATTCGTTTAAATTATTAGGCATTTGGATAGCTTCTTTTAGAGGAAAAAAATTGATTGGGTATCGAAAATTATAAACATATATGCAAAAATTTTAGGCAATTTTTTGAAATATATGACTAAAGTCGGAAGGAAACGACCAAAGGAAGACGAGAAAAAATAGAAAAACTTTGGAAGAAAATTAGGGCTGAAAAAGATCTACAGTTGAAAAAAAAAATGAGAAGGAAAGAAATGAGAAAATAAGGAAAAGTTAAAAAAAATTAATAATAGCTTGGCACGCATTCCTATGAACAGTGCCTACACTCCATTCTCTCTTTTAATACTAGTTAAACATGCGTGCGTTGCACGTGCTTTTGTAATTATATTGTTAATTTTTAATATTTTTAAATTTTTTTATTTTTTAATTGTTAATAATTAAAATATTAAAGTAGCAATTGCAATAAAGATAAAAAAAAATATGGTTGTTAATAATATGTTGTTTTGTATTGTTCGATGTTGATATTTTATTACATTCATACAATTACAATTGCAATCAAACATGAGTTTTATATAATAGTAATACGAATTGTAACTTGAATTCAATGAAGAGCTTTTGGTGATTTGAAGCTTTGATGATTGATGAACAGTTGATATCAAATCGTAAGGAATTAATAATGTATTAATAGGGATCTTCAGGGTTGTATTTTACGGAAAAAAATTAATAATTATTTATTTTATTGGAGAAAATGTAATGATCTATATATTATTATATATTTGTTGGAGTAGTGATTCCTTGTAAACAATATTCTTTGTGTATGTTCTTTTTTTATTAAGCGCGAATTTGACGTTGTAAATGAAAACAAAATAAATGTAAGTAAGAAACAAAAACTAAAGAATTGTCGCTCTCTCTCTCTCTCTCTCTCTCTCTCTCTCTCTCTATATATATATATATATATATATTATTAATTAAATTAAAAATTAAAAAAAAAATTCATATATTAATTGTCAACTATAATAATAATCCAATATATTTAAAACAATCTTTTCTTCTTCGTGATTTGAATTTTAATTCGGTAATAAAAAAAGTTACAATTCCCAATTTATTTTTTTAAAATTCATTTCTCATTTCTTTCATCTACATAAGGTAAAAAAAATTGAGATCGTCTTTTTACATTCATATTTAATTTAATATATTAAATATTTATAAATTTTAAATGTACATTTAATAAATTGTTAAAAATTTAATGTACGATAATAATAAACAATAAAAGAGTAACAAATAAATATTAAAAGATAATTACATTCATTTAAGTACAATTACGATTAGAGATGAGTTTTATATGGTGATAATACCAATAATAACTTGAACATAGTTAAAACCTTTTGGTGATTTAAACTTTGATGATTGATGAACTATTGATATCAAATCTTATAATATTAATGATTTTCAGGGCTGTATTTTACGAAGAATAAAATTAATAAGTACTAATTTTATTGTGAGAAAATGTAATGATTGACTACATAATATTGTACATTTGTTGGAGTAGTAGTTCCTCGTGAACAATATTCTTTGTATATGTTCTCTTTTTATTATACGTGTTTGATTTGATGACGTAAATGAAACATTATAAATGTGAGTAAGAAACAAAAATTAAAAAAGTGTCAATACGTGTCTATGTTGTAAGAATATTGTTGACAGACAGAATAAGAATATTGTTAACGGACAGAAGAAGAACGTTCTATATATACTAGTATACCGCTTTTCTTTGTGGTAGGATCCGATCGTAGAGGATTTTAATGGATTGAAGAGTTGAGAAGAATGTTGAAGATTGAGAGAGATGGAGAGTTTTGTTTGAAGGGGTTTGATTTTGAAGAATATGGAGAAGAACAAGAAAAAATAGAGGAATTGAGAGAGATATATAGATTTTGGTTTGAGAAGATGAAGACGTAGTGACGGGCAAAAAAATAATTTTTTTGTGCTTGTAGCAGAGTAGACCCTCTTACGGTCGGTGATTAATTAAATTAAATTAAATTAAAAACAAAAAAAAGTTTCACACGTTAGTTCTAAACTATAGTATATGTTTGGTGTAGTTTAAAGATTTTGAAAAAATTTGATAAAATGTATAGTTGAAAAGTTGATAAAAATTGTAGGTCCCACAAAATATGTAGTTGAAAATAAATTTGAGAAAAAATAATTTAAAAAATAATTGAAACAAACATGCTCGTAATCACTGTAATCTAATGTATTAAAAATAATCTTTTTATCTCCATTTCAGTTTTGATAACTATAATTTGAATTTTAATACAGTAATAAACAAAGTTACAATTTTTCTCATTCATTTTTTTTTTTTTTTGGTTGAAACTCATTTCTCATTCCTTTTATCTACTTAATGCAAAAAAAAAAAAAAAAAAAAAATTGAGATTATCTTTTCACCTTTATATTTAATTTAATATATTAAATGTTTAAAAAATTTAATTGTATATTTAGTAAAATGTTGAAAATTTAATGTATATAAATATGAACAATAAAATAGTAATAAATAAAATATTAAAAAATAATTATACATTAATGAATACTAAAGGTGAATATGAAATTTTAAAAAATTTGTAAGGGTAGAATTGTCCAAAAATATTTTCCATATAAGCCCCTTTTTTCTCTACTAGTTAGACATGCGTGTGTTGCACGTACTTTTGTAATCATATTGTTAATTTTTAATATTTTCAAATAATTTATTTGTTAATTGTTAATAATTAAAATATTAAAGTAGCAATTGCAATAAAGATAAAAAAAAAATACGATTGTTGATAACATGTTGTTTTGTATTGTTCGATGTTGATATTTTATTTACATTCATAAAACTACAATTGTAATCAAATATGAGTTTTATATAGTAATAATACGAATATTAACTTGAATTCAGTGAAGAGCTTTTGGTGATTTGAGCTTTGATGATTGACGAACCATTGATATCAAACCGTATATAATTAATGATGTATTAATAGGGATATTCAGGGTTGTATTTTACGAAAAAAAATTAATAATTAATAATTTTATTGGAGAAATTGTAATGATTGACTATATAATATTGTACATTTGTTGGAATAGTGACTCATTGTAAACAATATTTTGTGTATGTTCTCTTTTTATTAAACACGTCTAATGTATATTATTCATTAAATTAAAATTTTAAAAATTTTCATATATTATTTGTCAACTATAATCACTGTAATCCAATGTATTCAAAACAATCTTTTCATTTCCATGATTTGAATTTTAATCCGGTTATAAAAAAAAGTTACAATTTTCTCATTCATTTTTTTTAAAATCTATTTCTCATTTCTTTCATCTACGTAAGAAAAAAAAAATTGAGATCGTCTTTTCACCTTCATATTTAATTTAATATATTAAATATTTACAAAATTTTAATATACATTTAATAAATTGTTAAAATGAGAAAAACGTTCTATATATATATATATATATATATATATATATATTATTAATTAAATTAAATTAAAAATAAATAAAAAGTCACACGTTAGTTCTAAACTATAGTATATGTTTGGTGGGGTTTAAAAATTTTGAAAAAATTTGGTAAAATATGTGGTTGAAAAATTGATAAAAGTTGTAGGTCCACAAAATATGTAGTTGAAAATAAATTTGCGAAAAAAAGAATTTTAAAAAAAAAACTGAACCAAATATGCTTGTAATAACTGTAATCTAATGTATTAAAAATAATCTTTTTATCTCCATTTTAGTTTTGACAACTATGATTTGAATTTTAATGCGATAATAAACAAAGTTACAATTTTTCTCATTCATTTTTTTTTTTTTGAAACTCATTTCTCATTCCTTTTATCTACTTAATACAAAAATAATAAATAAATAAATAAATAAAAATAAATTAAAATCATCTTTTCAACTTCATATTTAATTTAATAGATTAAATGTTTAAAAATTTTAATTGTATATTTAATAAATAGTTGAAAATTTAATGTACAATAAGAATGAACAATAAAAGAGTAATAAATAAATAAATAAAATATTTAAAAATAATTATACATTAATAAATACTAAAGGTGAATATGAAATTTTAAAATATTTGTAAGGGTAGAATGGTCTAAAAATTGTATGTATGTGTATATATATATATGTATAAGCTATTTTTAGATGTAGTATAGATATAGATATAGATATAGGGATATGGATATGTTATTTAATATAATAAATTATAATAATTGTTTTTAAAAGATAGTATTTTTGAAATATTTCATAAAGGGTTAATTACACTAATGGTCCCCATTCTTTTCGGATTGTAACGATTTCATCCTCGTTTTTTTTTTAGCAGATATTATCACCATTCTTCCATTTATTCTCACAGATGGTCCCCAAATCATTTTTTTTCACTATTCTGACAATTCTTTGACAATTCTGCCATTTGACTTAAATAAATTAAAATGATAAAAAAAATTCAATGAAGACATTGCAATTGAGCCCTTAACCTTTTCAAAAGTACAAATAAATCCTAAAATATTTTATTCCTAAACTATCTTTTCCCACCCCACACCCCATACTCTTTGCCTTCTTAATCACCTGCTCGAGTGTCATCTTCAATTTGTACTTCATATGGATTTCACTGGTGGCAATGAACGTGTGAATCATGGGCTTCTTGGCCCCCTTCACAACCTCTCATGCCTTCTCAATATCCCTTGGTACACCTAGCCAGACCACATATGACCAGCACGTGCACCTCCTGACCATCACCATCACCATCACCATCACTGGAATCAACATTTCTGACCTCCAGGGCAATTAATTTTAGATTCTCGAAATCGGCCCCGAAGGAGGCCTGGAATCCCGCCCCAATAATATCCACGCCAAGCCTAGCAAGCTGGCGGGTGATGTCAAGCTTCTCCTTGGTGGTCATGGTGGCACCGGAGACTGTTCACCGTCATGCAGTGTGGTGTCGAAGATAAGCACATGTGACGACCTCTGAATTTTCGTTAATTTTTTTTTTATTCTTTGCTTCAGGTCTACTAAAGGTTCTTAATAGCGGAATTACAAAACTAACTTTTTAAAGAATTTAATATTCTTTTTAAAACAAGACATGTATTTTTCTTTTTCTGCTTCAGGTTTGAAGGATACTATATCCTCGAGTTGAGTTAAAAAATTAGTTTCTGATGGATATATATATATATTTCAGTTTATTTCCTTAACTTCCAATGTTTAAATTAAAATTATAACATACGATTTTAGAGACTTTAAGACTGAAACTAGAAATAAAACATTAAGAATGTACAAAACATAATACTTTATAAACTTGATTATATAATCTTAATCACAAACATAGTAAATAAGATTCTCTTCCAACTAAACATATCGGGTTTTTAAAATTTACAAAATTATGATTCCCGATTTACATTAAAGAACCAAAACAACATTAAGAAAATCTTCAAAAGAGTTGGATCAAAAGAAAACGGTTGTATTTTATGTGATGAAGTGTAGAGTTCTTAAAATCTCTAAAGTCATCGCGTTATAGATAAAAACTGTTTTATAACTTATTTCTTTACCATATATTCCGGGCCATTGCGGAAAGTGAGTCCAAACTTCTCTTTTTGTAATGATATGATACTCTCTTCCATCGTTGAACGTCTTACTCCAAGTCTTCACCACATTGGTGCATCTATCCATTCTCTAAAAAGTCATAAAACGACTTATAAGCTATGAAGCTTAGTGAGTAAAACAATAATCAATGCACAATAGATACAAATATGTTATCATTTAATTCATACCATTCATAAATACCACTTCTTAGCCTTAGCTTATAATTTCATATGTGCTAAATGATAATCACTACATAATCACCCAATAACGTAAGGAAACATCATCTTCACATTAATCAGCACATTTATATACAAATATGAGAAGAACATAGAGTTGCACATGAACAAAAATCTGCATTCTTTGAAGTGAAAATTTAATTCACTAGGTCATTTATGAATCAAATATAGAATGTATATGCAACCAAATTTTATCTTGTCTTTGAGCCCGTCCCATATATATAAATTTGTACACCGAGCGCTTTTAACTTTGTGCTTAAAATAGCACTAAAGTCACAATACTTTCTTAAAACAACTTTTTGCTCATTTGGGATCCCAAATGCCCTATGGCCTTAACTCCTCAAACAGCTTTATGGCTTGGAGTTCATAAACGACCCTATGACCTTAACATTCACATGGCCCTGTGGCCTGTGATCTTAACATAGTGGAACCCTATGGTCCATGAGGTAATAGACCCCTTAATGGTGTACAAATCTTAGGGACTTAATTGTGATTCATGATTCATTTTATTCTTTCATTAACCATAAATTTAGACTTCTTTAATGATCATGAATCCACATAAATATCTCAAATCTTGTCAAGCATGTATTTATTTCAATAAAACATAATAATCATGCTTGAATGAAACAATAATCAGAATATAACATATGTACAATTTCTATATGGTGTTCTGTAAGAGAGCTGATAGAAGCTCGTATCCAGAATACCAGAAGCATGAAAACAAGGTACTAGAAGCACGAAGTCAGGGAACATCCTGTAATAGATCATCTTAGCATATCATTTAATAATCATACAGAAAGCTAATGTCCATTCTAGGAGAAATTCTAAAATCAAATAAGGTACTTGTTCAATCATATAGTATAAGCACAATGAAAGTTTCTATAGAAATATTTACTTAAGAAAAGAAAAGAAAAGGGATTATCATAGAATTAGGACTTGAATTATAGTTGGTCATGAAAATTTTAACCAAATGAAGAAGTATAAATTTCTAGTGATAAAGCTCCGTGAATTAATTACATGTAAAGCTACAAGTTATCCTTTTATCACCTTGAGAATTTCTGGATTTCATTTACCCCTAATTAAATAGGGGAAATCATCCTTTAGAACAAATAATCATGTTGCTGGAACTGAAATCTCTCAAATAAACTCAAGGAATATCATATTTCAATTGTTATACAATAGTAACAAAGTTCATCATTTATATGGCTGAAATCTCTGGAATTATATTGCAGAAATATCATGGATAAAGATAGATATCTTAAAGGAAATTTCTTTGTTCCAACATAGGTGAATAAAGATCTAGATTTCTAACATAAATTCTAATTAATTTAACATAAACAAAGGATAAGCATGAATAAATTATAAACTACTGCATAATTAAATTTCTAAACTTCAATAAGTGAAAATACTATGTTAGGGTAAGAAAACTCATTCTCTGGAAGGTTGAAATTATGATTCTAACTACAAAAACCAGCAACTTAACATTAATAATATGTATAATATTGATGCTGAACTTTTAAGGAAGAAGAAAAAAGGCTGAGAAATAATTAAAGATTTCTAAAGAAATTTCCTTAGTTCTAGCATAGATTAAGCTACAATTCTATAAATTTTATTATGAATATTAAAGATAAAGAAAGAACAAAATCAAAGGTATTAATTACTGCAGAATTATAAACACAAATGTTTTACTAACTTTATTTCTTTACCTTTGGCTGTGATTTCCCTCAATGACTAAAGTGCTCTATTTATAGGAGTTTAAAAGGTCATGTTTGGTTTTACTCATTTCCTTGTTTTCACTTATTTATTGTTTGATTGTCCAAATTTCGTTATTTCATACAAATATAGTATCACACTATTGTATTAATTTATTTTTCGATTTTAAGTTCAGCCAAACAGCTCCTAAGAGGTCATGATGACTTTTTGACAAGTGTCCCTTAAATATATTATTTTAATAGAAAAATAGACAGATTTTAATGTTTGAGATGCCATGTTCGGATCAATATTTGAAGGTCTTAACGAGATCCAAACTGAGAGAACTTTATACCGTTGCGAAGTTCTTGTTACAAGCTTCATAACGCATACACATACAAAATGAACGGATCATCTGACTACTCGTACGACTTACTCAAAGTAGGCTGTTTGACCATGAAATTCTATACTTAGCCAAAATTTCAGATTTCACTTAACTTTGGTTCGACTTTCTATGCTTATCCCAACTCGAAAAAGTCTACAAATTTGATACCAAAACGAATGTCTCGACATGAACTTTGAGGTGGTATAACATGCATCGCCCATACTTTAACGTACTACTCACAAAATGCTTAGGAAATAGGTTCAAATACAATGGCAAAACTGTAATTTATCCAAACTTTCCAGATTTCCGGATTTTGGTTCCTATCTTTAATTATAAAGTATGACTAAGTTGGTCCTAATATTCCAACTTTAATTTCTTCTAATTTGGTCCTTAAAACTTAATTTACACATTTATCTCTACTTTTTAACATCATACATCAAAGAAAATTTCCAATTCTTAAAGAAATTGATTTTTTGAACTTAGAGTATATTAATATATAATAAAAATTTAAACATGAAATTTTTGGGACGTTACACGCACATACTTTGGGTCAGAAATATGGTTGGGGATATACTCCGGTCTGTTGCTGCGGAGGGCGCAGCGGAGGATAAGGGCATTTATGTCATTTAAGAAGTCCTTCTGGGGGCTAAAGTGGAAGAGAGTGTGGAGCTTATTGGAGTGGAATGAGGAGGGGATACTGGCAGGTTGTGTCTACAGATAGGAGAAGAAGCCGCCATTGATGGAATGAGAAAATTTAAAAAGACATTGACAGTGGGGTTGGCGGGATGGGGGTGCGTGGTTAGGGTTTTAAAGTGGGGAGTAACACTTATTTGAATAAAATAAAATATTTTATGATTTATTTGTACTTTTGAAAAGGTTAAGGGCCCAATTGTAATACTTTCATTGTATTTTTTTCATATCATTTTAATTTATTTAAGTCAAGGGATAAAATTGTCAAAGAATTGTCATAATAGTGAAAAATAGTAATTTAGGGACCATCTGTGAGAATAAATAGAAGAATGATGATGATATCTGCTAAAAACAAAGAATAGAGATAAAATCATTACAAATTTAAAAGAATGGGGACCATTAGTATAATTAACCCTAACATAAATAGATTTTTAAACTTATTTTAAAAACTTATTTATGAAAAAATCCCTTTTAATTTTTAACTTTCTTGAATAGAAAGACTTCAGAGACATTTTTATTATTGGATTTTGCACACGTTTTCTCTCTCACACTTCCTCCCCATCTCGTCTTTCCTCTCCCATCTTCTCTCTTCCTCCCATTTTCGCAGACTTCTCTTCGCAGACTTCTCTTCTTTGTAGCCAAAAGGAGAAACAACTTTTGGATTCACGTGCTCACAATTTCGTCGGCATTTTTTCTATTGAAAATGAGAGAGAAATTCATAAGGGGATCTAGCGTTTCTGAGTGTACCTCCGACCGACAATGGGGATCTAATGCCATAACGTCATTTGTGGCTTCTTCCTTGCCCATAAGAACAAGCACAGATCTGCTTCTGGAAAATGTTAACGATTCAACAAAACCTCGTGGCTTCAACCTCTTCTTTAATCTCGAATTTTCTAGTCTGCAACAATCTGAAGAACGTACGGTATGTTTTGTTATTTTGATAAATTTGTGTAATTTGCATTTTATTTCTTTTTCTTTTCATTTTCTCAATAGCAATAAATCTCTAAATATCGATTTCTGTGTGCCTACTGTACAATTCTAGGGTTTTTGGTGTCTACTGTCTCACCAAGAAGACTCGGTGAATCAAGCACTGATTTGGTTTCGGATACCCCTTTAGCAAGGACAAGAACAATTTTGGTGAGAAACTGTTTTGCCTTTAACTATAGGCTGATCCCTCAGGTTTTTAATATTGTTTTCAGGTTAAATTTTGCTCCAAAATGCCTTATTTTTATATTGTGACACTTTTTGGAACATCCATATTTTGGGGGAAGTGTAGGAAAAAATTGTATTAAAAAGATGATTACAAGCTAGGGAATATTTACAAGCTCCTAGACCTGTGTACTCCTAAATCTAACCAAGGAATGACTTGTTCGTCACTACAACCAAATGCAAACTTTTCTCATCAGTTGCTATTTGGAATAGAATTTTCAAGGAAGAGACAAACTGAATCTAGTATTAAGTCTTTATCCAAGTGCAGCTACATTGATCCTCTTGCACTCCACACTGTCGAAGTCCCTCTTCAAAGTTAAAATCGTGTTTGCTCAATTTTCTAATTGCCTCATTCCATATGATTTTAGGTCTATCTATTTGTCCAACTTTACAATTAATGTTTGTTGTGTTGCTTTTCAAATTAGTGGTTTTAGCTGAATATGTTTGATCCTTTTTTAGTTACTTTATCCTTTAAGCTTGAGTGCTTTCAAATAGTATAAAAGTGAGGAAAAAACATAACATAATTGTAGGATACCCGATGCACGATTCTTGTAGATGATGTAATCCTCCCAATTTAATGGGTGTAAAGGACAAATTGGTTTTTCCAGGTGTATTATATTTTTGTTTAGTATGCTATTTGAGGGAAGTGTCTTCTTATTATTTAAATTGAAAAGCACGGTTATTTAGATTGATTGTAGGATACCCGATGCACGATTCTTGTAGATGATATAATCCTCCCAATTTAATGGGTGTAAAGGCAGCAGAACAAATTGGTTTTGCCAGGTGTATTATGTTTTTGTTTAGTATGCTATTTGAGGGAAGTGTCTTCTTATTATTTAGATTGAAAAGCACCGTTATTTAGATTGAAGAGCATATTGACTAGGTTGGTACATAAGTAACTTTTGTAATGTGCTACTAGGCAAACCTGCCCTGAGTTTATTTAAGTGATGATAAAATCAGAGTCGGCTAGCATTTCGAGGTTTTCTGGTTTAAGTTGCATGTGATTGAGTTTATTTTGTTATTTACTTTAATCTTTTTTTAAATACAAATCTGATCTTACAGTGCTGTGTATGATTTTTGGGTTTGTACTAGCTAGGCATACCTGTCCTGAGTTTATTTAAGTGATGATAAAATCAGAGTTGGCTAAAGTTTTGAGGTTTTCTGGTTTAAGTTTTATGTGATTGAGTTTATTTTGTTATTTACTTCAATCTTTTTTTAAATACAAATCTGATCTTACAGTGCTGTGTATGATTTTGGGTTTGTTGTGCTATTTGGTTTCATTGTCCTTAAATATATCCATGGAATTTGAATTTATATTTTGCAATTTTGTTTTATTTTGTATTCCTTTTGTTATGTTTGTGGTTGTGGAAGGGACCATATAATTTTTTTTTGGATTCCAGGTCTATGCTCTCATCATACATGTTAGGTCTCTTGTGCTCTCATCATACATGTTAGGTCTCTTGTGCTCTCATTATATATGTTGACTTCTAAAGGATTAAGAAGAAAGTTTTGCACACTTAGTTTACATCTAGAATAACCAATTATTTTTAAATCAACTCAATAACGTTATTGATTTTTTCTTTTTTTCTTTTTTGCCGATGCCGTTTAAGCCCAATGAAATTTCATTATATAAGATATTTCTTAGATTACTTGATCCTTCTTTTCACCTTTTCTCGCTTGCATTTCTTTAAAACTTCAAAGGTATTATAGTGGCCATCCTAAGGATCTTTGACCATTAAGCATTATTACTTTCACATGCGAGTTTATGCAGCTTCTACACTTAGCGGCACCGTGTGGCTTTTGCATTTACTATAAAGTAATTTGCATTTTGTATTTCTTCTTTTGGATCTGGAATAGTTATCGTATTGATTTTTTCAATAACATTGTTTTAATGCTGTAGGTGTAACCATACAAAACATCTTGACAAAGTAGGTGTAACTATACAAAACATCTTGACAAAGTACTGGAAGAAACCACAATCGAGTTTTTTCCACATGTAAAATTTATGCGTGTAAGTTATATCTTCTGAATGCTACATTCTAGAAAGCTTAATTTCCAAATAGTCGGAATTTTCTTATATAGCAGAAAGTCATTATGATAAAATTGTGATTTTTCAATCATTTGTCCTGCACCTTATGCCATAATTGTCGACATTCTATTTTTCATATTTGTCTCTCAACCCTCTCTCCAACTTTGTCTACTCATGCATGTGCAAGACTGTCTTTAGGTGCCTCTACATTCATTCTTTTTGTCTGAAATAGTCATATATGCATATGCATGTATATTCTAGAGACACAACCATGAACTTACAACTTTATCAATGCCTGTGACATTTATCTAATCATATATCTCTTATCATCTCAAAGAAATTGGTAAAAATGAAGGAATTAAAAAAAATACCAATATTTCTGATAGATCTCTTATCATATTGTTAATCTTTTGATCTTCTTTAGTGCTTACTGTGCCTGGTTCACATCTGGAAGTGAGCAAGTTACACAATCTGGGAAACTCTAAAGTAAGAAGGATTTATGCATATTGAATGAGCTAGGCTGGAGTTGGTATGTTTGACATAATTTGTCAGAAAACTAGAATCTAGTCAAAACTATGTGCTCCTACATCAACCAAATTGTATATAATCCTGCCATAACAAGATCTTACTTTTCTCACGGATTCAAGAAGAAATTTAATTGAATTAGCACGATTGGATTGATGATTATGGCCATTGCATGGACAAGAGTCCATGTGATTGAATTAGTTGTTTTCTTTTCTTTTGTGTCTTTTTTTCAGGATTCATTTGTGGTCACTCAGGATGAATCTTCGAAACAGAGATATTTAAATGAGAACAATGAGACCAATGAATTCAGGGAATTAGGCCTAGACAATTTCTTTAACAATGTGTGCAGTACAGGACGAGAAGTGGTGCACTACTTTATTTTGTTCAAATAAAAGTTTTGACTTGCCTCTTATTCCTTGTTGTTAGGTTCAAGAGTTACAGAAATACTATGAAAAATTCAATAAGCTACTAAGAGGTTGTTTGGAAGAGATTTTAATGGGTTTTTCATTTTTCATTTTTTGACTTTTAGGACAAAATGACCCTTTGCTTTTAAAGGAGCGTAATATTTGACTAGAAAACATGGTCATTTTGGTCTTTTTGTCCCAAAAGTAAAAAAATGGAAAATGAAAAACTCATTAAAATCTCTTCCTAACAAGCACTAAAAAAGCTTTAGGTTTTAGCTTATCTCATTTTGATCCATTGGTCTTTTCTTGTGAAAATTATTTCCCCAGCAAATGTATCTCTACTGAATCATCCTCCATTTAGAATAGAGGTAGGTTCTTCTTGTTTCCCAATCTTGTGTTGTGAGTTCAAATAGCTAAATCCAAGTGATGAGATAGTGGAGGGAAAGCGGCATTTTGTGTGGTTTCAAGTGAAATAATCACAATCCATTGTGTGGTGTAGGAATATCTTAAATATGCATAAGAATAAACATCGTAATTTGTTCATTCTCGATAATTTCACACTAAAATGTGGAGCGAATTTTGTTTCCTCTAAATGTTTGGCATCATCTTTGGTTTGACAACTATTAGTAGTTTTAAGGTCAATATGTTGAGCACCTCATGTCCTCTAGTATTTTTTGACAATAGTGTTTTCATCTGTTTCTAGTTTTGGGTAAACATAATTTTTTTTCAGCTCTGTTTGTGTGTGTGTGTGTATATAATATATTCTTTCTTCCTCATATGTCCTTGATATACATAAGCGTATATCTCCAAGTGGCAAATTGACTCTTAATGACTGTATGTGGTGAAACTAATCAAATAAACCGAATGTCAACTTTTAATTTGAACTCCCAACATGGGTTACTCGTAATACTATCTTAGAATGTTTAAGATTGGTATTTTCATCTCATAATAAAAATACGATTCAATGTTTACTGCAGGATGCTCATGAATAATCGAAGGCTGTTACCAATGCTGTTGCCGTGAAAGGTAGAATTTTCCATTTGACTAGAAGTTTGCTTTAATATGTGTTGCAAGAAATAAGTTTTCCATAATATCTTGAAGCTTCAAATTTATCAAACATACATGATATTGAAAGGAATAGGATAGTCAATTAAAGATCAACCTAAAACGTAATTTAGTATAGAACATGCAAATTAGTTTTTTGTTAATATTTGGAACCAACTTTATATTATTAATCAATTTTTACTTTGCTTCTATTTTGCTTGCCCCTTGGTTTTAGCCATTAGTTCATTTATCAATCTTGGTTGTCGAGTTTCTACTAATATGTCGTTAAACATAGGTTATTTGGTTGGTTGGACCTCTATTATGTAATTATTGTTATTTTCCAATTCTTAGCGATCAAGCAACGGATAGAGAACGGTGTTGATGAAGTTGGAAAAATGTCCCTTTCCATAAAATCAAAAATTGAGGAATTTGACAAAGATGTGGCCGATAAATTACTTGTATTATTAAATTTTAGTTCTAAATAGTTCTCAAGTATTGATATATTATTGTTCTTTTGTTCAGAATTTAGCCAACAGACAATCGTTGATGCGGAAAAGGGTGAGGTGTAGATAAATCAAGAAAAAGCAACTACAGTGTAATTTTGACTCTTTATTTCATACTATATTAATGTTGCATGGTAAATTTATTAAAATTGGTAGTTATTTTGAGCAATGTTGAAAAAACTATGTTGAAGATCCCATGTTAGGTTAGGCACTAGCACTTAGACGAGGGTACATGATTTGGGTCTAATTTTAAGAAGCACATCTAAGTATGTTCATTTATTGTTTACCTGCCATTAATGCACTTAGTTCCCGTATGTAACACTGCGGAAAGCTAGGTCACTTTATGCAACAAAAAGGGTTTAAAATATCATTCGATGTGCTTGAAAAATCAATACGTTGATCATTTTGATGAATATCCCCAATAGAATCTCCTATATCAGGCTATTAAACTAAACCACCATGTCCAATATTTAGTCTTTGTTTAATCTACCCAAATTCATTTTCTTTAACCCTAGTTCATTATACCATAAGAATGACCACCAAGGAGAGAGAATTGAAAGCACATTGTTGTTTCCAAGTTCATAAATGTTATTTATTCAATAATTAGGAATGCAATGACATTATACTATAATAATATGTTTGGTAGACTTTGTGAGTTAGAAGGGGTTTGTTGCAGGGGATGCTTTCATATTTCTAAGGTTCAGTGCAATCTTCACATCTCTATCTCAATTCAAACTTATTTTTTTAATTTATTCCTTTGGTGCATATCTTGATAGTTTTTCCTTTTGAGGGGATAATAGTTATCTTGTGTATTTTGTTGTCGTGGATTTAATTTGGTTGGTTGTCCATCTTGATGATTGATTTCGTTATCTCATTCTTTTCTTTTTGTTTGTTTTGTACAAAACAATATGAATGACAATGTTTATTCTAAATTCGGGGGTGTGGTATATATGATTTTTTAATTTTAATTTTTATTATTTTTTTGTTATGTTTGGTTGTGTGATGTGGAATCTTTTTTCTTTTTCTTTTTATTTAATTTTTTTTTTTGTGTGTTAGTTGGATAGCCTGCCGGCTAATGATCATATTCCTTTGAACTACTTTTGATTGATTCATGAATTGTGATTAAGTAGTGCTACTTGTGTTTATTTTGTTACTATGCTTATCCATGTAAGACTACTAATTTTGAGCACAATAGTTATGACGATTATTAGTTTTGGTTGGTTATATAAATATAATAAGTTGATAGAATTGTGGACCTAAGTTGTTAAAGCCAAGACTACCAATTAAAAACTTGATCACTTAATCAAATTGAAAGGATAGTTTGGGAGTGGTTGAGCTGGTGTGGGGAGCTATTTAGATAGGTGGTGATTCCGTGCATGTTTAATATTTGTGTGGAGTGTCTTTGTCTATCAGGTGGAATCTAGGCATTGACCGTATGCTAGGAGTCTGATCCCAACTACTTGTCCAAATAAAATGCATTGCACCAGTCATGGCAAAAAGGGAAAAAGCTGGCATGTTGTCATGACCGAAAGCTACCCTATAAAAGATCCCAATGAGGACATTTGAGAGAAAAAATAGTAGGAAGAAGCGGCCTGGCATTGGTATAACTGGTGTCTGAGCGAAATAGCTACCTACAAGTGAGAAAAAGAGAGAAAACAGTAGGAAGAAGCGGCCTGGCATTGGTATCATCGATGTCTGAGCGAAATAGCTACCTACAAGTGAGAAAAAGAGAGAAAAAACAGTAGGAAGAAGCGGCCTGGCATTGGTATCACCGATGTCTGAGCGAAATAGCTACCTACAAGTGAGAAAAAGAGAGAAAAAACAGTAGGAAGAAGCGGCCTGGCATTGGTATCACCGATGTTTGAGCGAAATAGCTACCTACAAGTGAGAAAAAAGAGAGAAAAGAAAAGAAAAGTGAATAAGCCTGACTAAGCATTGGATACTAAATTTGGGATCTAGACAACTAGTGGGTTTGACTTGCTTAGTGAAAGCTTGAAGGTTGGGACACTCAGGTTTACGGAGAATTATCACAGATCTAGATAGTTGCTTCATTTGGTTAGACCCAACCAAACTTGTGAGAGAAAAGAATAATTGTTTTGAGAGCAAGCTTAGAATTAACACTCTTGTGGGAGATTAAATATCAAGATGGGGATGTGCATCTCACGAGAGAGAGAAAATATTTGACTATTGAGGGTTGGAATATAACCAACCTAAAGGCCTATGGTGATTGAATTGACTATACACACACATTGGTCGAGCATCGGATAAGTAAAAATTGATTTTGGTAGCATTGGTTAGATGCATTTTATGAATTACATGAGAAGTTTCAAAAAATTTGAGGCAAATACGGCAGGCTATTTAACAAAATTCATTCTGTTGTTATTTGCTTGTGTTTGAGTAGATAATTTTGCTTAGGACGAACAAGGATCTAAGTTTTGGGGGTATTGCTCTTTGTTATTATTTCTTAAATTTTTCGTGTTATTATTTGTTTTCAAAATTTTTTGAGGGTAATGGAGATTGTGGTGGTCTACCACGGGATGAGCCTAGTGGGATCTTTCAACAATCATAGTCTCTTCTCTACATGAATACGTGTTTTTAAAAATTTTGATTTCTATAACAAATGCTACATCCCCTCCCCTTTCTAACCTTTGTTGTTGCTGTTGTCCTATTTGATTTAAATTTTCGTGATAATAGTGTGTTTTTAGCTTCTTCAACTTGATGTTGTTAGGCTCTATCATGTTTTTACTTCAACTCTTTATGTTCTTTATATTTTTTTCCCTCTTTCACGATTTTGATATTTATATTTATATATTGGTTGCATAAAAATGTAAAGGTAGAAATGTTGGGAGTGTAAGGAATGAATTTGTAGAGGAGTTGCAAGTTAGGAACCTGTAGGATGATGATAAACAGGGGAATTATTTAAAAGTGTGTCATTTTAAATTAAACTCATTATTAATAAAAAGAAAAAGAATTAGTTTTATAAGTAGTATGTGATGTCATTCATATGTGTCAACTAATCAATTAAGTCTTCAAATCATGAAAGGCCTCGTATATGCATGGAAGAGCTTTGACATCTATTATGTGAGGAACCATTGCCGACAGATATGGTCGAAAACCTGTGATAATTATAGGCATTGCCTCAGTGTCAGCGATCACTTCCTTTTGTCTTTCGCTTTTAAATATGTATATTTTGGATGTCACATGACTTTTGTTCTACTAATTTGAGAGTTAATTCTCTTTTAGAGTTGTTTTCAACACTCTCTTTGGGCTTTACAAACTTTTGGATGGCCATTTCCACGAGGTTTCTTCTTGGGACTATGCATGGTTTACTAGGACCAATAAAGGTATTCTTTTTCTTGCATGTTGAATAAGATGAAAAGTGTAGTACATTTTCATTGGTAGTAACTTATTTACATTCAGTTTTTATTGTCTTTTTTGGATTTGGCACATAAAAATAATAGCTTTTCTCTATGATCAGGCATATGCATGTGAAATAGTTAACGAAGAATACTGTCTGCGGTAAGCATTTGTATTGTAGTAATTTTATTAACTTTATACTATTTGATAATTGAAATGAATTCTGCTATTATGAAGGGAATAACTGGAATAACTAATGGAACTAGGCTAGAGGTACGCCAAATCTCTGCAAAAAGCTATTTATCTACCTGAAATGAATTCTGCTATTATGAAGGGAATAACTAATGGAGCTAGGCTAGAGGTACGCTAAGCAAAAAGCTATTTATCTACCTCTTTCCCTCAAAATTTGTTTAGAAATTTGGATTATTTGGATGGCATTCTCAATTCTTAAAAGCTCAGATTCCTCCCCTACTTAAGCATCAATTGGTAACAATTACCTGTTATCTTTTTTAGCCCTTCTCGTACTGCTACAATAACCTCTGTGCATCCCAGCTGCTCCTGCGAAACACAGCTATTTCTAGAACGTGCAAGAGTGTCTCTTGAGCTTCCCCCACCCCGGGAATGTTAACTAACTCACTTACGTGATTTAGCATGAACATAACACAACCATCTGCCTTTATAGGACCATTAAAATTCCTCTTGCAACTTGATATTAAATTTTATCAAGGGAAAATATTGTGGCTTTCTTTAAGGCTTTCTTTAAGTTTCATCAATCAAATGTTCCTTAATATGGTAAGATTATTTTTTCCTACGAATAGTTATATATTCTAAAGGGAAAATATATCTCAATCGGGACTTAAGGTTAGTGGAAAAGGTGAGTCCAACATTTGTAATGTATCATTGGTTGGATAAGTATAGATAAGTATCTATTTTATGGAGTAAAATAGTCCTATGACGATAAGTATAGATAATGTATTATTGGTTGATGAGTATAGATAAGTATCTATTTTATTAGTTATTGTGTAGGTATCTCGGGGTAATATCATATTTTTGTAGTTTTTAAAATCGTCCTATGACGATAAGAAGCAAGCTCTAGACTTCGCCTAAGTTTAGAATAGTTTTGTGCTAAAAGATTGCAAAACCATGAAAAATTCTAGAGAAGTGTACGTGAGCTCCACATGTGGTGGACTAAACGAATTGACTACTGGCTCAATCCTACACCCTCTCCAATAATAAATTACCCAATTTCTCTTCCTTGGGACATATTTAAGTAGAATTCTATAAATTACCGAACAACTTTGATAAATTATAATTTCTTGTAAATAAAATTTATTTGCCTTCATTTGCATCAAAATCCTCAAGTGGCCGCCCGACAGGTTGCTGTCTTTCATCCCAATTAAAAGCTGCAAGTTTCTCATATAACTTTTTTGTTGGAAGCATACCCAGGTGCTTGGGGTTTCTTCCAAGGTTATGCCCTTGTTTCACTTCTTTTCGTCATACTTTACTTTTTTACCTTCACCTATTCGTATTGTAGGTTTTAATGTTTGCTGTATAGAACAAGCTTTCAGGGAAATTGCCTCCAAGATAAAGATATCAAGCAGTGCTCTATAGCACAAGATAAGCCTCGTCTTACTTCATTCCGTCGACTTCTTTTGTACATCCAGAAATATCAACCTCTAATGACAAGAAACAAAATAAAGAGCAAGGCTCCAGTGATATGCATCCATGTGTGTTCAAGGTTTGCAGATTCTTATTATATGTGTAGACACAAAATTCGCAATCACTTTGGCATATTATCCAAGTTTTAAGCACTACAATGTTTAGAAAATGCAAAACCTTCAACTCTTTTTTATTTTTAAATAATTATATACTTTGTATTCAAACTAGCAATACCAATTTTATTCAATTGGTTATAAGATTCTGCATTCAAATTAGTAATTTTACTTTCATGGGTTCCTTCTTAAACTCAAAGATTAACATTTTTTGATGTGAAATGTGTGTAATATGAAAAAAGTCGCAATTTTAGACTCCAAAATTTTATTTTTCATTTGTCTTAAGTTGCCTTTTCCTTCGACGAAAGTGTAAATAAGAGTACTCTTATTCTATTTTATTTTTGTTAAAATAACTAATTCATTTAAGTGTCGAACGTATAAAAAATGCAGTGTATATATTTTCCTTTTTTGTTTTTTTCCCTATTTAAATTCAGCGCTGAACTCTATTGCATCTGAAAATTTGGATATATTGCAGGTGGTTGAAAATCATGTGCAATTCCTAATGGATTTGATATGATCTTTTTGTGCTTTTAGTCTATCAAACAATGCAACCTTCTAAGGTTAAATCCAATGATTATAAGGTATGTTTTTCATTCATTTTCAAACAGATTAGGGCTTCTCTCGTTTGATTTTCAATTGAGCTTTATGGCTACATAAGTGTTGTTGAATGTTTTATTTTGTGTGCATAATAAGACATATTACATTGTCACTATGGATTATATATCATACTTCATATTAGATTGCATGGACTTGAACAGTACATATTTTATCTAACTTATAGTCCAGTTTTTTTTTTTTTTTTTTTTTAAATTATTTTTTTTTTTAAGCAATATTGTGAAATTCAATTGAATTGATTATATTCATACATATGCTTTGTATCCCCATTTGGATCTGCATGTTCGTAGACCACATGAAGTTTTTTGTATTGATTAATTCAATAATTACACCAACAAACTATATAAACCGTAGTTTCTTGTTTGAATAGTCAATATTCATCTTCAAAGTAAAGATGTTAATAGAAAATTTTCATCTTAAATGTAGTTAATATGACCACAAAAATGTCAAGGTGGCCATTTAACTCGTGACAAGGAAGTATTTGTTGACAAGGAAATATTAAGTTGTTAATATTGAACTCTCTTTAGGCTCTTCCACGTGTCAAACCAAGAACCGAATGAGTGTTGGTGATGTTACTGTATTATGTTAATGTATGTGTACACAAATAAGTGCTGGTGATCGCTTTTGATTATGGACCAGAGCGTATGTCCTTTGTGCCACCAATTCTTTTTCTTGTCCAATGTTTTTATTTATCAGATCATGCCTTGTGCTGCTATTTACTTGGGTAAATTTGAGCATCTCATGTGCATCTCGTTTTTATATCGAAACAAACTCCATTGTCACTTGGAATTCCATAGGAACTAGCTTTTATCGTACGGAATGCCCATTAGTTTGCCAGTAGATGAAGTAGTTGGCTTAAACCAAAGGGTAGGAAGCATAATTATCAGTTTGTTTAGCACATGTTTGAACATGCTTAAATTATAATTTCAGCTCGTCAAACTGGTCAAACATATTTTTTATCCACACATTTCATAGGACCCACAACTTACAACCTATTTTTTATCTACACATTCACCAATAACTTATATTATAAGCACTTAAAAAATAATTTTAGCACTACCAAACATTACTTGGAAATAAGATATATTTGAATTTAGTGAGGATGCTTGTTTGGGCTTATATATACTTGCGTATGATTTGGGCTTATATATTCAATGTTTGGCTGTTGTGTGCTTCAATTTCGTCTACTGTTGTTGGAGTTTCTATATCGCAAACTAAAGGTATCATTATTTGATTGCGGTTGATTTCTCGAATTTAGGGTCAGTTTGATCTGAGTGAGTTTGATTTTTGTTTGATTTGGGTTAATTTGGTTTGGGTTATTTTTTGAAATTTGGGGCGTGTTTTGATATATCTCTTTGGTTTTCGATTTGGGTTGTGATTTTCACTTTAAACACCTTTTTAATCTATATTTTTTAAAATTTTTGTTTTGAAAAAAAAAAGGATCATATCAAACAACTTGCTCAAGTAGCAAACTTGGAGAGCCTGACCACCGGACCTTTACACCTATACTCTGCCAAGATCACTATCACTACAACAATAATATAAGAGCCTGATTGTAATGTTTACATTTTTAACAGCATTTATATATAGTATAGTAGGAAAAAGGGTAATATAGGAATGTAAAATGCTGTTAAAATGTAAACATTACAATCAACTCTTATGATCCTATACATATACTATATATACTTATATATCACTACATCACTTCACTATCACTAGAACAATAATATAAGAGCCTTAATGGCCTTTACTGTTGGAGGAAAATTGGGATATCATAGATTGCATTGTGGCATACGGAATATGGGTGCTTGGATAAATGAAGAACAAATCCATGGCAGTCATTGCTTGTTTTCTTCAATTCCATCAAGTTGATGGATCCAACATCGAACAAATAATTGAGCTGAAGTCTGAAGATAATGGATTTGACTTTTTCTGATTTTGGCTCTTCAACATGTTATTTCCTAACCCTGAATTTCATGTATGTGTGTTTGCCCTTGTTGAGATGGGAGTTATCATCTTTAGACTTGTTAGAAATGTGGATCATCTAGTTGTTGAAGGTATTAGATGCCTATTCTCAGTTTGGTAATATTGAATACTTCACGCATGTTTGGTGGTGCTTAAATTATTTTTTAAGTACTTATAAATTATGGATTCTGTGGATAATAAGTGAGTAGTAAGTTGTGGGGTATACGAAATGTGTGGATAAAAAGTAAAAATTATAATTTAAACTAAAGCAAACAAGCACTCAATATGAAATGAAATAGCTTTAAAACCTAATGTTTGTTTATGTATGGACCATCCAATTGACAATTGCCTTTTTTTTTTTTTTAATGCATGGACAATCTCATTCACAAGTGTCTTTTTTCACCTTAGAACGCGGTTGTTCAAAATCAAATTTGTTACCCTTCAAAGATAATAATGGACTCATCTTTGAATAGAAGTTTAGTCAACTTAAGGGGCCAAATCCCTTCTTCTGAATTTAATAAATATTTACATGGCTATTATAGTTTTAAGATGTCACAATGGACTCTCTTAGTTTGATCTTTGGTATTCGTGAATACCATGTATGCACTTAAATGTCATTTAGTGTTTCGATTTACTCAGGTAAGATATTTTATTAGAGTCAGAGACTTTGCCGGAATCAAAATTAAACATCATTCTTTTGCACAAATCTAGAAAATTTCCTCGACCAATCCTGATAATGAAAGTTTAAAGTGGTGGTATTAACTAGCGTTAATCCTACACATGATGGAAAAATAATTTACTGAGGCTAATTGTCGAAGATTTTTACTTTTCATTGAATGGTATGAGCATCTTAGTCAAGTTCTCATTTTCTTAGATAAGCATCCAAGTTGTTATATATCAATTTGTTCACTGTCTGCAAGAATGCCGTTATTGCTATTTAACACTTGGTCATAGAATAGTAGCATGTTATGCAAAATGAAATTCGATTTAAAGGCATTCTAGAGTGTATTTTTAATCACTGCTTTATAATCCATTATTTTCATTAAGAGTTCTCTTTGGATCGTTTCCCTGAAAGTTTATTATCTATTTCCTTTTTCAATTTGTCCATGAACCTTTCAGCCATTTGTGAGACTGCCTTCCATTATCAAGACAAGACACGCCCTATGAATTATGTGGTTAATGTTGCGCTGAATATGCAGGTAACTTAAATAATTTGTCTTTGTTTTTGCTAGAGGCAGTCGGTCTTAAACGGAAGATCAATTTGCAGATATTTGAATTCAAATTATTTTTATGTTGTTTTCCTAAAAGTGGGAGCTAATCAGGATTTCTAAGAAAAGTCAAAATTTTGGAAGTTGACGGTTCTAGAAAGTTGTATACCCACTCTTGTCCTGAAACCGGAAAAGTCACTCGAGACTCCTGAAAGCTAAAGCTATCAGATTGAATTGAACTCGTATTTTACCCACCGCAAAGTAGTGCTTATACTATGGGTTATGACATGCCACGTCTTGTATGGTAACGGATAAAATACCACGAAAAATATATAAAAATTTACAGAATTGACAATTGTATTAAATGTGCGTAACATAATTACTACTTTGTGAGTACATCGAGGTGAATGAGCCTAACACCCACTTGATCACAAATGGCTGAGTTCATTTGCAACCTAAAACCATGCTAACATCAACAGTAGGCTTGTGACTGATAGATAATTTCCTTTGCAGATTTTTATTTCTTGCAATGAACTTTTAAGATTAGAACCGCACACCTGTATATGGATCTTTAATTTAGTCTTATCTTAGGTTATTTTGTGTATCTCTGAATACGATTCTTTATGTTTATTATAGAATATAAGCTTGAATAGAGTTATATTAGAAACATAAGTTGGTTGCCAATGCAAGTCACATAAATTCTTCCACGGTAACTTCCGTTTGTTTTTAGAGTTCTTACAATAATTAAGTCTGAATATCACGCCCTGATTGAACTCTCTATCTGAAGATTTGTGCATTAGCTTTATATAATAATTATTTTCAACAGAATATTTTGGGAGTCGACAAAGTTTGGAGAACTAACGGACTCGACAGAACCCTGATATGGAACTACATATTCTGTAGAGAAACACAATTGAGGTTTGTTCCTTGTTTATTCTGTGAGATGACATGTTCTTCTCTCATGGATTACATTTAATGAACATCTGCATGTGCCTGCTCCTAACGTGTTCATTCCTACCGACATGTCTCTAAAGAATGTTTCAGAGCAAGTATATCAACGTTATACTGTCCTCAAATGCATTTTTGAATTCAATTGTTTTCACCTACGTAGGATGAATGCTTTAGCTATGTAATATTTTTTTTTATCCTTGGACCAGATGACACTTCCACAATCATTGAGAAAATCACCATATTCAAGGTTGTGGTACAAGCTAGATACGGCATTTTCTATTCCCAAGGCATATGTTAAGATAGATTTCAATTGTCCCTTTACTAGAAGTTCGCCTGAATCTGAAGTTCTTACTAAGAATTTTATGCGTTTGTTGATGGACTACTTAAATGAATATGGTAAGTCTCTGAGAGTGATGGGAAAAATATACTCCATGACTAATGAAGTGTTGATTAATCATTATGCTCGATGGAAGAGTTTTTTAGTGATTCAGTACTATTATAGATATAGTTGCTGCGTTTGTCTACATTCATTATCTCACCTTGACATTTTCCCCTCGCATAAGTTCTTAAAGAAGTCCTTTTCACTTTTCTGGCATATTTCAGCTTTACGATGCACAGGTTGCTGGTCTTTAATGTGGAGTTAACAACACTGACTATGGTTTCCATGTACTCTCTCTCTGTGTGTGTGTGTGTGTGTGTGTGTGTGTGTGTGTGTGTGTGTGTGTGTGTGTGCTTTTGACGCGTTCTTATTTGATTTTTAAATATCTCGTAGAGGATGTATAACATTTTGCTTGAGTTTGTTGCACTATATTGAGCATTTTTAAAATGGAACTTTCTCAATGACATGCCATACTTTTAGAGTGAAGGTGCTAACTGCCATTGAGTTAAGAAGTGCTAAAATTGGGCATTAACGAGCGCTTGAAATTGTAGATAGAAGAGAAGAGAGAGTTTTGGGTTTCGGATATTAGATCTTCGGATAATGATAGAACACCGCCTTTTATATCGTGCTCTTCCTTTTATGTCATCATGCGACGTGACACGTGACAATCATAACTCGATCAAATATTGTTATTATAATGTTTTGAGTATTTATTCAATCTAGTTCAGAGAGTGATGAGATTAAAGCCAAAGGTTCAGTGATGGTAAAAAATTGAACCTTTAACAGATGACCTATTTGAAAACAACTAACGTGGATGCCCTGTGAATACGTTACCATATGAATTGATTGAATTTTGACAAAAGCTATTTTGAATTCATCTGTTTGCCATTGGTGCAATTGTGCAAAGCAATTGAATTTTTATTTTTATTTTTTGGGTGGGGGGTGGGTGGTGTCTTGCGTTGACAAATTCCCATAGCAATTCTAATTGTGGAAACAATTGTCTTGCTCTTCTAATATTCTCGTTTCATAAATTCAAAACAAAACTTGGAATGGCATATATTTATGCAGAATTGTTCACCTATGAATATTTAATAAAAACTTGAAGGAAAAACTGATTTTACTCACTCATTCTTATTCATATGGATTACAATATAGCCAAAAAAGATAGAAGGGAAAAAACTAAATACCTAAAAATCAGCAATTTGATTCTATCACTAAATCAAATAATCGACCACCTAAATAGAAGATCTTACCTAACAAGAAGATGTATATAGATTTGCATAATAAAATCAAAATAGATTTCTCACACTTCCCCTCAAGCTGGTGCATATATGTTAATCACATCCAACTTGTTACATAATTCTTCGAAATTTTCTTGGTAACCCTTTTATCAATATATTGGTAGCTTGCTTTTTCCATCTTCTCTTTTATGAAATGCCGATCAACTTCCACATGCTTTGTTTTGTCATGATGGATTGGGTTGTGAACAATGTTTATGGCAGCTTTGTTATCTGAATATTGCTTCATAGGACTATCAAACTTAGTGCATGTTTGGCAATATTAAAATTATTTTTAAAATGCTTATACGTTGTGGATCCTATGGAATGTATGAATAATAAATAAGACTTAAGTTGTGTGTCCTAGAAATATGTGGATAAAATGTTTGACTAGTTTGACCTCTTAAATTATGATTTAAGCTTAGCCAAATAAGCTGTTAATCTCCAGCTTTCCAAACATCATTTTCAGCCACAATAACTCACAAGTACCCTGAGCAATGGCCATGAACTTGGCTTTAGCAGTACTCCCACAATATGTGTTTTGCTGAGCTCCAAGATATTCTTCGCATGGGGCATGCATGAATTGGCTTACCATACTCACAGCGAAGGCTATGTCGTCCTGCCTTGTGTTAGATAGATAATAAGTTTCCCAACCAATCGTCGATATCTACCCCTTTCTACGTTATTGCTTTATTCAGATGTCCCCAACTTTAGATTAGGAACCATAGGAGTTTCGCTCATCCTTTCTTGAAGCGGACCATATCGGAGAACAATAACAAAAAGCTTTTGCACCTTCAATCATAAAAAGAAAAAAAACTTCGATAGACAATTTCATAGAGAAAATTAGAATAAATTGGATTCATGGTATCCTTCTTCTTGATACTGATTACCAAAAATTTGAACAGAAAATAGATCGATTTGATAAAAACCATTATCAAACGAAATTTTGAGAATTTGGTGCTAGTTTACATCTCAAACATACTTGACTCCTTCAAAAAATCGAGAATATATTTTCTTTGTGTGACATAAATCCCCTTTCTCGATTTAGCCACTTCCATTCCAAATAGAACTTCAGCTATTCAAGATCTTTGATCTCAAATTCTCTAGTCGGCACTTTCTTCAGATTCTCCATTTCTGCAAAGTTACCTCCAATGTATAATATCGTTAACATATACAATTAATATTGCGACTTTACCATCCTTATTGTGTTTGAAAAATAGTGTGTGATAGGCTTGCCCTTCGAGTGACTCTGTGACCTCTAAGAGACTTTGTAAATTGTTCGAACCATGCTCTTTGAGACCATGGAGAGATTTTGGAGTCTGCAAACTTTATTGTTTCCATGTTTTCCTCCAAAACCCGATGGCTAATTCATGTAGACATCTTCTTCAAGATTTCGTTAAGAAATGCATTCTTAACATCGAGTTGATTTAAGAGCCAATCTTAAAACTTGAACAGTATTTAACTTAGCAACAGGAGCAAACATTTTTTGTTAGTCCAAGCCATAGGTTTGTATCAAACTTTAGCGACTAATCTGGCCTTGTACCTCTCAAATATTTTGAGAATAAAGTTTAGTTAGTAATCCTTAAATCTCAAGTTTAAAATTTCGGTATCCTTTTCTGTTGCAAAATCTTCAAACATTGTGTAGTCAGACATGACTATTTTGATGTAGTTTACTCTATTTATATGAGTTACAAATTCATAGCAGAAAATGCCACCTATACTCAAATAAGTTTATTTAGTTTTCCTCCCCTCTTTGAGTTTTGTGAGCACTTCTGTAGTCAAATTCTTTGATTGCTAGTTGTCGTGATTGGTAATATGTTCTCTTCTTTACATCATATCCTTCCTCTTAGGTCAATGTACTTGGATACAATCACAAATTGATGATCTTACTTACTGGAGACTCTAATTGAAAGAATTGCGAGTTTCGAATTAAAACTGGTTTTCGATCAATGTTAGGTTCAATCGTTATACTATTTTGAAAATATATCATGTTCGTGTGCTTACTACCAGACAATAAACAATGTCTAATACTATTGATAAATATGTGCTGTATCTTTTTTTTTTTTTTTCCTCTTTGATCATGATGGACATGACTAAGTGGCATGCACATTGCCAATATATTTGTTCTAAATCATATTGTCACTTGTGAACTCCTTTCTAAGTTTGACAGGAATGGTTGTATAATCATTTGTGTAAGGATGTAATGCTTCTTGACAATAACTCTATCTATAGTTTCCAGGTTGTTTGTCAATGTTTGTGGCATAGTTTCGTGGTGAATAGAGTAATGTTCAAATAATGAAGTCTTTACAGTTTCATAGAGTTTTTTAAGACGACAATCTTTATTTTTTGCCCATTTTATGTTTGGCAAGTCAGGTAAAACAACTTGAAATATCCCTTTACTGGAAGCAATTGAACCTTACATTGTGTTCCTCTAGAAAATGTCATTTTGTTATTTCAGAAAATTCTTGTTCTTTCGACAATTTGTTGTCTTGTTTTCGAGCTCAAAAAATCCAGCACATGTAACTTTTATGTCTTTTAGAATTAATTGATGTCGGCAGGGTAAATTTGGCCTCTTCTAACTTATGTACACAGTTGGTTTTCCATTTTCCATAAATTATCAGAAGTTACAAAGAAATTACTGTAGATATATGTAGACAATGTATTGTAGCTAGTGTTTTTTAGTTCAATTGCTTGTCAAACTTATTTCTAGTTTGAAACAGTTGAAAGATTCCAAAATACCTTTAATTATATTTTTAATTTTTGAACTGAATGAACTTTTCTTACCTTGTTAATAAGTAAAATCATCGGACCTAAGGGGTGCAACCATGCATTCATTGAGAAATTCACTCGAAGTGCACTAGTGAATAAGCTTATTTCAAGGAAGAATCCTATTATAATGTTCACTCATAGAAAGGTGGTTTTGAGGGTAAATTTCAAATTTTCTTTGCCAATGTGGGTCGATCTTTTTGGAAAATGTATATTAGCATTTGTAGTTGGTGTAATCATTTATTTAATAAGCATTCACCAAAATTAGGAGTTCTCTTCTGAAGTTGTTTTCGGTCAGGAAAAGCTAATTGTCTTTTAAAATATTTTTCGCATTTTGTTTTGCCATCCAATAGGAATTAGTCACAAAGGAATATTAGAATATGAAGTTCAACATGTAGTATGAGCAAGCTGTATGATGAATTTTTCTTCCGTATCTAGAAGCTGATAATCTTGTTAAATTTTATTCCCTGATACTATCAAGGACCTTTTTGGAATGCTATGTAGCATGTTCTAATTTAGCTCTTTCTTTGCTGATTATTTCAGCTCTTTGGTTTCTTGTAGTCTATTCAACATTTCAACGTCGCGTATTTAGGAAATGTTGAACCAGATGAAGCCAAGTCAATGATCCAGCATATTGAAGATACCATTTTCAAGAGTCCTTGTCCTATCTCTCAGGCTTTATTTGCATCTCAGCACTCGACGAAGAGAGTTGTTAATCTTGAAAGGGGCATAAATTACTTTTCCGGTCTGAAGGCCTAAATCCAAGTGACAAAAATTCTGCCCTTATCCATTACATTCAGGTATTGCATAAACTCAAAGGTTAACATAATAGGAAGAAAGGTAGTGGAATTTTGTTATGATTTTTGGTCTTGTTTCTATAACATCATTTATTGATTAATTCACCATAGTTTAGCTTTTAAAGTTAAGTTTTGTTGCATGACCAGATATTATGTGATAGTCACTTGACGTAATCTACTCGAAATTTGTATACTAAGGAATGGTTGACTCCTTTCTATGTACTAGTTGCCACGAAGGTAGCCACTTAGGTTTCAAGCATATGGTTGGTTTGATAAAAATAAATTACTGGATGATGGTCAAACATTTTAACATTCAAGGGTATAAACACTTTGTTCTTACTCTACATCAATAGGTACAACCACCTTTTATGAACGTGTTTGGATTTTTCAAGATTAATGCTCTCTGTTCATATCGTCTTACCCTGCTTGAGTTAAAATGTTGGCAATCGTTGTTATTTTGAACTAGCCCATACCACTAACTATATGCTTGTTTGCTTGTGCTTAAATTATAATTTTAATTGGTCAAACATGTTTTTTATCCACACATTTCATAGGACCCACAAAAATACATTTCATATGTTTGCTTGTCCTTCAACCCCTTTGTGTCCCCGACCACCAAAAGATAAAATAATAACACATCAAAATAAGGCACAGAGGTAAGGTACATGGTTCTTCAATGTTTATTTTCACACATGCACACGAGTATTGACAGAGGAGCAATGTGTAGGAGATGCCCAAGTTAGAATTTTTGTAAGATATTTTTCAATTGCATCAAGATTCTGGAAATCTATTATTTTATTGAAATTTACTAATTGGGTTTTTTAGAAAAAATTCTGTTTTATGCTTTCCCTGGATGTTCATCAAGGTTCTTTTCTTGCAACTAGAATTTATCTTCTAGTTTATATTTCCTAAGGTTTTGATCGTTGAAATTTGCTGAAAAATATAGGTGAATCAGGATGATTTCAAGTTGAATGTTAAACTCCAGCTTTTTACTCTGATAGCAAAGCCTACTTTTCACCAGCTTAGATCAGTTGAGCAACCTGGTTACATTACTGTACTTATGCAGAGGTGTGTGAACATCATCTTGTCCATGTTCTTCCATTTCAAATAATTTTTTTTGCTCCTAGTACCTAATAAAAAATAATATTCGTTTTGCTCTAGGAGTGATTCTGGGTCCATGGTTTGCAGATTATCATCCAATCCAATGTAAAGGTATAAATAACTCAACCATTACAAATAGAGGAAACATGCATCTCACATTATATGATGCGTGTGTCTCATCGACTTTATGCGTGATAGATACTGTGACTTTGTTACCCTTTTCTAGAATCTAGTGCTGATTTGTTGCCCTTTTGTTGAACTTGACAGGTCCGGGCAACTTGAATTGAGAGTTGAGTCTTTTCTCAAGATTTTGAAACCAAGCTCTATGAGATGTGTAATGATGAGTTTAAGGTATGGTTGTCAACTAATTCTATAAATTGCATTCCCCCGGATGTTGATGGTGCTATGGCCTTCTACCTACACTATGGCATTAGTGAAATACTTTTTAAGTAAACAGTGAGAAACGGCTCTATGCTCTTGCTCGCTATTGTGAGGTCCTCATTGATTGGAAGGATCCTTCACAAGAGCGACGCTCACAATTAAGTATTAAACCAAGGGATGATCACGAAATATAGAGAGACGAGATGAGGACAAATTTCAAACAAGTAACACCATTTACTCTCAATACGGAACAAAAAATAAAAAGGGAAGCAGATAAAGACTTCTATGTCCTTCGGGTCAAAGTTTTTTCGCCTGCTTGCAACTTGTACAGTCTGCAACACAGGAAGCGTATAAAACCAAGGATGGCAGTTTCATAATGGAAAGAGAAATGGAGATTAAGTAGATAAACTGAACAAAGCTGAAAAGAAAAATATCAAATGAAAACCAAGAAGAGAACCTTATATTTCTTGTATGGTTGAAATATAATGTCAGGCTAACTTCTTCCTCTACTATAGTGTTTTCCTGTTGGCTTTGTCGTAGTTTCATAATCTTTCGGTAAATAGACCATGTACTTTTCATTCCATGAAGGTGTAGCTACTATCTTAGGCTAATGAACCGTGTTAACTGACTATTTTATCCATCCATCAAAATGTTTGAAAGAATCAATGTATTTAAAATTCAAGCTTCGGTTTGTTACATTTTGTTGGAATTGTTCGATGAAAAGGATATTTCTTCTTTTCAATTTTCGTAAATAATACTTGGCATAATCGACAAGACCTTTTGAAATATCCCATATTCTGTTTTGCTAAAATTGTGGTGTTAGATTCAAGCTTCGGTTTGTTACATTTTGTTGGAATTGTTCAGTGATATGAGATGTGCCCGTCTTGTGTTCCTTTTCAATTTTCAGAAATAATCTTACTTGGCATAATCTGACTAGACCTTTCACGAAGTTTGTATGTTTAGAACTAATGTGTTTACAAATGCCTTGTCACTGATGTTCAATTTCTAATCTTTATATGATGCAAAGTAATGTTACTGCACTAATTGATATGAAGCTTGAGAAGCACAAAAATTTACGAGAAGAATCTGGGTTGTATTGGATGGAAATATCTGATGGAACCCTTAAATTTGATAGGAGAGAATGTGAGGTATGAAGATTGATATACCGATGCCCAAATCAATGTTTTTAATTGTGAGTTTGATTTATAGATAAAAGGGTTCGTGATATATTCATATATTTGCAAATGACGTAAAATTACTTAGAACCCTTTCACAACAAGCATTTAAGTGCTAATAGTGACGTAGTTTTATATTGGTGGTGTGTGTTTTTGATGAGAAAGGTTGTAGCGCTGGAGCAACTGACTCAAAAAGAACTAATAGATTTCTTTGATGAGTATATTAATGTTGGCATCCCCGCAAAAGAAGGGGTTGAGTGTGCGAGTCTATGGCAGTGCACATTCTTCCAAGTACAAGTCAGACAAGCGTGAAACTGCATAATCAAATTCGCATAGAAGATATTTTCAGCTTTTGGAGATCTCGACCTCTTTATGGATCATGGAATTTGCTTGCTTTTGGAAGGTTTGTTTTTTGAGATATCTATAACATGATTTCACAATTCTTTTTTGTTTTTTTTAAAAAAGATTTCTAGCAGTTTACGTTTATACAACATCACTTTTATCATTATTATATACTCTTTGCATAACCATAACGTCCATGGAACGAACTTCCAAAGTTTATAGTTGCTTTTCATTTAATTCATAATTTTAGTAAGTAGTTTAAGATCACTACAAACACAACTACAAACACAATGACCAGTGTTATTTGTGGAACTAATAAGCTTACCACTACTAAGCTGTTCATAAAGAATAATTTCATTGTATCGATCTCTAATGACAATAGAAACATATTTTTATACCGATATGAGAGGATTTTCTTTGAAATTGAATAGGTTCACCTATGAAATATTTGGTTGTTGATAAATATGAGCTACAACAACATCTCTGCTTTATCAATTATGTTTTCCCCTTCTTGGTTGACTTTAATAGCATTAATACAATGCCCTTTCTTGGATTCATTGTGATAAATATGTTAACAGGCATTATGGATCATATAGGAGCCGAAAACTAACTTATTCTTCATTCTCCTTTTAACACATTTAATATTAATTTTCAATGTAGTCTTTGACGAATGAATGTGGAATGTATTTTTTTCATTGATATGATAATACACTATATAAGTTGTTTTAGTAAATAAAGTGCTTTATAATATTTCTAGGTGGTTTTTTATTTTTTTTTTTTTTTTTTTTCATCCATTACATGGATATATATGTTTTTTATTATAGCCCAACAAGTGAGAAAATGGACTCCTGAGACCTAGCATTGTAGATTGATGGAGTACACAATATTAATTAGGATGTTTGATAATAACGAAATATTTCACTTTTCAGTGAAGGGTTGCTAGAATCAAAATGATATGCTGAGGATATAGTCAAATACATATTCATAGTTAAAAGGCAAATTAATTGATGAAACAAATAAGTCCTACCCTCTCCAAATGTTTAAGCTTCATAATTCATGTCTTTCCAACTTCTTTTAATGCTTTACATTTTGAGTGGTTGCAACTGCTATTGATCAGCTGCGGGGAACTGAGTATGATGTTAAAGCTCTGCACAATATGACGCAAAGGATGGTTTTTACCCAACATGAAATGGTGTGCATCTATTGTTGCATTAAGAGTATATTATTATTATTATTATTATTATTATTATTTTATTTGTAAAGCTATTGCCAATATCATTTGGAGTTGCTTTCGTAACACATTCGCATTGTAGGAAGAAGTTGTCCTTACAAGGTGTTGGCTTGCAAGATACTGGGTCTAGCTACTCGTCATGGTAATCGATATTTCAGACATGTTTTTATTGTTTTGATAGTGGAAATTTTCTGTTTTTTCAAAGAGCGCATTGGACCTTTGAGGACCAAGTAATTATAGTATCTCGGTACATTTCAATGTCTCTTAATCATTCTTTGTTCGATTAACCTGACTGTAAGTTTGGCTCTGCTTTGAAGTATTCACTTTGCCCTTGCTTATTGCTTTACATCCAGCTTAAAATGGACCCTGACTAGTGTGTGTCAATACTAGTGTTGCCAGGACCTGATTGTACTAAATATTCTTTAGGTTGCGTATAATTTATACTGTAATCCAACTAATGTCGCAACGTTATAGTTTGTGCCTTGTTCTCATTTGTTTTTTTTTCTTAAATGAACTGAGATGTGTCAATTGATTATCGATTCTTTTTATGTTCTTAATTACAATAGTCTTTTTCCATTCAGGCATATGTGCAGATATTGCTCTATCAAAGCATGATTACTAGTCGTCTTTAGCACCTATTCCTTTCGAAATAGTTTTATCGGCTAGACAGAAGGCTAAGGAAGAATACAGGGAAAAAGGCTAATAATCTCTTGCTTTGATGCTAATTCCCGAAACCTAAAAGAAAATGATACTAATACCAATAGCGTTTCCATCACCATGGGACTTTGCTCTTGTGCTCTTTCTAACAAAGTCAATTTTTTCGTATCAAGTGTGATTACATCTGCTTCTCTAACACCGCAGGTAAGGATAATATGCAGAATGACAAACTTGTCCAGGATTTAAATGATCTCACTGGTTAAGGAAATATTGAGAGCATGCTAACAGTTGAAATGGGCTTAAAGGAGCTTGCTTCATTGAAGGTTTCTCCTATATTTTAGTTACACTTTGATTTATTTAACGTAAGATGTACTTTAGTTTCTTTATACTTCTCCACATCTTGTGCTTCTTATGATCTTTCTTATTTGAACATTTGATTCATCATATCAAAGTCACTCATTGTAGAAATTTTTCCTCTTTTCCTTCTAATTCATTATCATGCACTAGTTTGCATAGCATCTTCATGCCGTCACATCTTGTCATCCATATCTTCTTTAAAGAGAACTAGTAGAATAATTCTAATGTATTCATTGATGGTCCATTTTAAGGTTGAAGAATCCATTGTGCTCAACAAAGACGTCCAAACTATGCTCGAATATCCATCTCAGGTTTGTCCTCAATTTGGTGCAGACATTATATGCTTGATTGATGATGCCTCTCTGATGGATATATCGTTGATAGGATTAAAGCATCTCTGCTACCCTATTTGTGTCAATATGCATACTTTGTTGGTCAAGACACTGCTAAATTTAGATATACCTTTGACAAAATTAGGTAAGAATTAATGTTGCTCTTAATTGTTTAATGACTTTTCTGCTTTTGAAGTCAATATTTGTGTTATTACTTGCTTCTATTGAACGGTCGTCTGCCTCTTTAATGTCCTACTTTGCATTTTACATTTGTCCCGTTGGTAACTTTTTTGTAAATGTTCTATTTGAAGAAATTTAAATACATTTAATTTATTTTTCAAACTGAAATTTTGAATTAAGTGTGACTTGTCTTTCACATGGTAAGCAAGTGATTTCCTCTTTAATTTTGAGTTCATGTTAGTTGCAAAGTTTTTGCTTTGTAATAATTTAGTTTTATTAGTTCTACTACTTGCATGTATGATATCTTGTACTTGTGTCCATGATTTCTTGTTTAAGCTATATTTTAGCATATGTTGGATGACAATATCATTAAAAATTTGCAACTTATATTTATTTTCTAAACCTATTAATTGTATCCAATATAATTAGTTATATGACACTTTCATAGTTAATTGGATTTTTGTGTTTTTTTTTTTTTTTTTTTATACCTTCGTTCACTAGTTGCATTTAAGCTATTCTTGGACAAGCAAGTGGACCTTATGCTCAATCACATGGAGTCTTCATATTTATTCATGGTGTCCTTGTGTATTTCCTTGTGTCGTGACTCTATGACTCTAATATTTATTTACTATTCTCCATATGCGTCTTATGTCATTGACCATAAATGCTCCTCATTTGCATTTGTAAGCTGATCTCTGTGGTGTCAGAAGAAACATCTTTTAGATTTATGAGATTGATAATCTTGAAATGACATTAATTAATGTCAAAAAGCTCGTTGTAGCTACAATTGAGTAAGAAAAAATCTATTTCTTTCTTTTATCTTGTAATTATTAAAGCAACAATATTTAAAAGCTATTTTTCCCCTCAAATTGGGCCACAATTTGTAAGTCTAGTGTCAAATATCCAAATTTTGGATCAGACTTAATTATATATTGGGTCAAATTAAATAATTAGATTAATTAATTGAGTCTGGTAGATGTGATTAACACAAGTCTAATAAGATTAAAACTAGGGTTAGCGTCGTTTATATATACTATGACATAGTTTGTGGAATTGCAATTTGTTTTCATTACATGCTAGCTAGCACAAGCAAGAGATAAAAGACAATACAGTTAGTCCCAAAATTTTGTTTTCTTTTGGAAGTTCATATTGAAGGCTGGACAATTGGATAGTTATGATATTGAAGATTGTACTTCCAGCTAATTAGATCACGGTGTTTATTAAGGTATTTTTCTATCACGAATTCTATCTAAGTACAAGGTTAATTTGGCTGATAGGAATTATATATTTATTTTTGCTATGCATGTATACGTCAATTCTTTGAAGTGGTGTGAGAGCCTAACTTGTTACTTGTTAGAATTCGTTATTTTGCTTTAATTAATTAATTAATAATTGTTATTGGTATATTAAAAGGGTCCCTATGTAATTTTTGAAATTGTTAAGGAATTACCTTTTTAAAATAAAAAGGGTTCTCTTGTGCAATTTCAAAATTGCATTGAAAGATCCTTTTAAAATTTTGAAAGGAAAGACTCTAATTTCAATAATTGCACAGTAAATTTTCAAATTTTATAAAGAAAACAGGGTCTTAAAATGAAATTTTATTTTTTTATAGTAGAATTGTAATTATTTAATTTATAATGCAAGTCAAATATTCATTATTGACTAAATTATTTTTAAACCACATTTTGAATTTATGACCGGATTAAATTTGACTTTTACTTTATAAAATTGCAAATTTGACTATACATTAATTTATCCTCAATTTAGGGTAGTTTTAAATTGGAAGATAAAATAAATTTTGAAAAACTCATTTTATTAATATAAGTAGTTGATTAATTAGATTAGTTAATTTTATTGTTGAAAAATTAATTTATTTTTTACTTTATGATTTAATTTTGTCTTAGTCCATTTTGAAATATCTAAAATGTTGACTTGGACTGTCAACGTTGCAAATTTAGAAATTAATATATGATGATTAGTGGATGATTATGGACCCGACCTATGTGATTGGTTGTATGGTTAATTTATTCTCGTTGATTATTGGTTGATCTGCTAGTCTATTATTTAATTAAATGGGTTTGCTCTCCTATTATTTATTTAATTAAGTTTTTGAACTCTTTATTTAATATGAGATAGATTGTTCATTTATCTGGGCTTGTGTGTTAACTAGTATAGGATACAATTTGCAGTTGAGCCACAATGGAGAAACTAGTATAGGATATATGTTGTAGCAGGAGACGGAGATGACTATATTTAGCATTCGACGAGAATTGACCGACTAGTCTTCCTTTTGGCTTAGGGAGACTAGATAGATAAAGTCCATAATCATCCACTGTTATTATTATGTATGATTGATTGCATGTTAGATGTTAGTTAATATGTATAAGTGTGAGCGGACAAATTTCTATTATCGATGTCAGTTTGCTGAGTTGTTCTAGGCTACTTGCTCATGGATATGTTTATCATGAAACATTTGATGTTTCTGAACAATTGGTAGAATTAAAATTTTATTTTGTTGAGTTCCTCAAGAAAATAAAATTGTAGGGAGACAATCAAGTAAATTATAAGATGTGTGCGACAATAAGTTGTCTATTTGATGATTTAGGAGTTACATAGAAATGTGATTGATAGGATTTTGTACTTGAATGTTTTATTAGGGTTTGTTGAGTTAGAATGTTCTAATAAGACAAAAGGGATTCTAACCCATTGAGAATCGAACTGGTTCTATTAATTAATGTTTGACGGTTATTAATTCAATTAAAACAATAAGCGTATAATTAATTTAATAGAAGTCTATGTTAAATTAATTTTCTACATTTAATTAATTTTTATATCTTGTTATTTAAGTGTTGATTCGTGAGTAACCATATGAGTTTGAGATGCATACTGGATACCAACAACTTATTGGACCAAATTTTTTAGACTGGCATCGCAATTAGAATTGTTCTCAAGCATAAAAAAAAAAAAATTGAATATGTCGTTGAGGAGCCAATATTGAAAGCTCCTAATGAAAATGTTAAGTCGAAAAACATGCAAGTTGAAAACAAACATAGCGACGACGATAATACTGCAATATGTGTGATGCTTGCAACTATGTCATTGAATTAGAAAAGCAGCACGGGGAATGGATGTCTATACCATTATATATCATTTCAAGGAGTTGGATGATGAAGTGTCACGGATTAAACAATATAAGACATCCAAAAAGTTATTAAGAGATATAATGGTAGAATAATCTTTAGTTAGTACTCATGTTCTGAAGATGATTAATTTTGTTAAAAAATTAAACCAGTTGGGTTTTATCATGGATTATGATCTAAGTGTTGACTTGGTTTTGTAGTTTGTGTCTGATAGCTTTTCACAGTTCAACTTCAACATGAATAAGATTCAATGTAACCTATTCGAGCTGCTGAATATGCTGAAAATGTTGAGTCTAATATAAACAAAGAGAACGGGCAAATCTTGGCCACTGACACCTCTGAGGGAACTAAGAAAATCTGAAAGGATTTTAAGAAATGATCCAAGAAGGCCAAATTTGCTAAAAAACAGTCAAAACAAGTAGAGACAAATCCAAGTCTGATGATCTGTACACCAAGAACTTGTCTGAAAAACAGTTAAGTAGACAAACATTCTTAAGGACTAAAGACATGTTTTTGGTGTATGGAGGAAATGAACTTAGAGTTCGAAGATATGCTGATGTTAACTTTCGATCAGATAAAGACGATAACATATCCCAATTCGGATATATATTTACTTTAAATGGAGGCATGGTCAGTTGAAAAAGTTCTAAACAAGATACGACCGTTGATTCAACTATAGAAGTCAAATATATAGCTACTTTAGAAACAGCAAATGAAGCAGCCTAGATCAAAAAGTTCATCACTGAACTTGGAGTTCTTAGAATTGTTGATCCAATACATCTGTATTGTGATAATAATGGAGTCATCACACAAGTGAAAGAACTTATGTCTAATAAATGATCCAGACATATATTGAGGCAATATTATCTCATCGGAGAGAGAATCTTGAGAAATGACATAAAGATAGAACAAGTCCCGACATGCGATAATGTAACAGATCTTTTGACAAAGTCGTTGTCCTAGTACAAGCATGCTGGTCATGCTAAACTGATAGTATTAAGATACCTGAGTGAGTTTATATAGGACATTTTGTGATATACTCTTTGTTAGACATTGATATGTATGAACAAATTGATTAATTAAATATTTATCTACATTTTAATGATAGATGTGTTATTTATAAATTTTATTATTTAAAATAATGGAGTGTGAAGAATAGTTCATAATCACTTGTTAATCAATCACAATGTGTTGTGATTGTGAGATACATGTTATAAATAACTTATTCTTCAAATATCAAATATCATTATTGCGAATATATTAGCATGTATCTTCTTTTTTTTTTTAAAAAAAGTAGATGATCTCTCGAGCTAAAATGTAGAGGGACATCTGAATGAACACACAAATACTTTGTTATGAAAACAAGACATTGTATGACTTGCCTAGAAATTCCACATGGGTAAGTATCCAAGCTTTAGTGGTAAATCTCTAATGTTCGGCAGTGGATTTGGTCCTTTCACTTGAGGGCATCATAGAGTCTTATGTGACGACTATTGTACTTTGGCGAGTGTTTGATGGGGCTTTAAGATAATATATTAGTTACCAAGAAGATGACTTACGGGTATAGTGAGAATCATATGAATGTTGTGAATGTCTAATATAAGAATTCGTCACTCTTGGAATGTAGGAGATTATAACATGCATTTTGCCTACTTAAGTTGATATAAGGTTCATTGGCCGGGGTAGAGTTATAAGTTGGAAATGTTTCAATTATAACTAGATTAAATCAATGAAAAGTTGAGGTGAACAACATAATTGGTTGAAATGAGATTGACGATGATCCATATCTCTCAACCAATTGGTTATATTGATGAAGATGTTATATTTCTATGGTAACCGCACATGTATTAGTTCTGTCATACAACATGCCATTTTTCTTCACATGGATTGTCTTGACATATTGCTAGATGTCAATCTTAGACGGTGACATGTATTGATCAATCTGTGTGAATTGATGAAAATATCACTCTGTTTGCCATCGTGAACAAAAACTTAATGGGTCACACACAATTGAGTATCTAGAATTGAACCTTGTCCAAATGGAAGATTGTAAGAATAGTGTCCAAGATCTAAATTATCATATATGACTTAATTACTTATTGGGCCAAATTAAGTAATTAGATTAATTAATTGGGTGCGTTAGTTGTGGGTTAACATAGTTATAGTAGAACTAGGGTTAGCGTCGTCTCTATATACTAGGGCACAATACCTCCGGTTAATTAGATAATCAAATTCCACGGTATTCATCAAGGTATTTTTCTATCATGAATTCTATCTAAGTTCAAGGTTGATTCGACTTATAGAAATTGTATATTTATTTTCTGCTGTGCATGTATACGTAAATTCCTTACATAATATTAATGAACCAATTTCTTTTGTTGAGAAGACATGTTTTGAGATTACCTTGTATGGTATCCAGTGGCTTCTTAACTTTTATCTTTTTATTGAGCTATTTACTTGAGGATTTGTCAAAACTTGTTGAAGTCATTGGTTAGATATCTCACAAAACACACTCGATTTTGTTCATTTTTTTTTTTTTTTTGGTTTTTGAATTGAGCCCATAGAAATTTGAAGCTGTCATTTTTAAAGAGGTATGTCATTTCTCCCACAATTTACATGCCAGGCGTGGAAATCATTTGTATGTTGACACCATCGTCACACCCTTCAATTCTAGCAGGTTCCAAACTCTCAAGTCATTTTCACCTTTTAAATCCAAAATCCACTGCTTGTCATCATTTTTTGCTCATTTTCCCTTCCACTTCATATTTTTCCAAGAAAAAGGCTTCTACCATGTGATTATCCTCTTCCTCAATTCATATATGATCATTTTATTTAATATAACTTTAATACATGGTCGTAATATTCTTATATTGTATGATTCTCTTCTTCATAGTGAAAAAACTCACAGTGACGACTAAGAGCAAACCATTACAAATATGTATTATGCTTAATATTGTTCTCGTAATTAAGACTAAGGTATGATTTACATATTAGAAATTTGGAAGAAGCTACTAGGCGTAATGGCATTACTACGCATTATTGGATATACACGAAGGAATAATACAACCCATTCAATTAGGAGGGGGTCTTTCTCCTATAGATAGATGTGTAGAATCCGCGAAAAGAATAGTAAGCGATGTTGTCAATCGGGTGAGAGAAAATGACTTCTCCAAGTCGGGGAACACATTAGATATTTACCTAAACCAGTAGGTCGCAATTCGTAGAATGGTATATATTCTTTCTTTACCCATCTTTCTCCATACGCACAACATTAAATATCTATTTGGTTTTGCTAAATATCAGTTTTTTAAACAGATTTTGATAAAATTTAGATGAAATGTGTGATTTAAAAGTTAATAAAAGTTGTAAGTTTCATTAAATTTGTAGTTAAAATTAATTGTTGATTTTGACTTAAATTTTTATTTAACTTTTTAAGTAAAACCAAACAACATTAAATTCAAGAAATTATGTAGATTCATTAATTAATTAAGGTGTAGGTAGAGGAAGTGGTTCCACGTAATATTTATTTAACCAACTGAAAGCAATTAGCACTAGAAAAGTTCATTAGCTTTATTGTTACTTTATAAAAAAGAACACTTCATAAGTGAGGAAGAAGTTGCAGCTTCAAACTTGCTGAAATTAAGAAAGAAGAAACACCACAAATGAGAATGGAAAATTGATATTTTATGCATTCACAGTGAGCCTATTTATAGGCAATGGCTGCAAGCTTTTATAAGAAATCAGCAACGTTAATAGGAAAATAGGACTTGTACTTAAGATTAGTTATAATTACTTGCCATCCTAATTATTGGGTAAAAGTTATTGACCAAGCACTACACGTGCATGCTAATTAAAACAATAAGTAATAATAAATTTTTAACATTCTACCCTAAAGTCAAAATAATGAATTTTAGTTTAAATGTCTTTTAAAAATTGCATCATCCCTCAAATTGGATCCTTTGAATTCTCTTGTGCATTATACAAGTTGAGATACTATCGTCTCAAAACATTGTTGACACTTCAATACATTATTCTTTATTGCCCAATGTAAATAAAAAGGGGTTATGAGAAGATTATACCAAGTCACGAGAATTGTCCCCATTTTCTTAGAGCATGTTTGGTAGGGATTAAAATAAACTCTTTTTTCCAAAATCATTGTCAACCACATATTTTATAGGAACTAAACGGTGTGAGCGGAAAGAGCTCTGTCTTGGTTCTCTTCCCTGACCGCGGGCTAGCGTGTTTATGGATTGGATCGTTTTTGCCAACAAAATGAAGGCGGAGCCCGTTCCGAATGCTTCTCCGATCCGAAAGTTCTCGCGAAGAGACTTACAACTTTTATCAACTTTTTAACCACATATTTCAAGAACTTTTATCAAGATATCCTAAAAACTACTTTTAAACTCTGCTAAACAAACACTTATTGTAAAGGTAGTGAAAAATGAAAACGCGTGCAAAACCTAATTAATTGTAATTAATTATAAAAAATTATTAATAGTGCGTGCAATTTTTGCTCTAGTACAACAGCTTAAAGACAAATTAGTGCTCTTTTTGATAATTAACAAATTTGTAATGTAGCTTGCATCTCACTTGATGCAAGTCACAAACTGGCTAGCCATGACTTGTTACATATTCTGGTAGGGCCAATAAGGAGATCAAGAGCCAAGAAGATCAATGACGCCGTACAGGGTCTTGTCCAAGCTACATGAGCCAAAACCGACACCCAAAGTGCAACAAACAAGACACCAACCTTCAAAACGAGTATGAATAAGGAAGAACCAACCTTAGTACATTTGATTCAAACTAAGGATTATATTAAAGGCATATTGGAGGCTAGTGGAAGATTAGAGGGCCAAAATGAGCATGATTCAAAGTTTGGAGACCAAAACGCGGGTGATTGGCATTCTAGGCAAAATGTGGGGTGATTGCCCCCACATCATATTCCAAAGGCAGAGGCTAAATAATTAGCCTGGACGATCGCCCTGGCCAAATTTCAGGAAATCTGGATTTTGTTTCCTTTTCCAATTAGAATTCTATTGTTAAGTTTTTAGTTATTTCCGAATTAGATTGTGATTTCATTGATTTCTGCTATATAAACACTTCTCATGGTAGACAAAAGACAACTTTGATTATTGAGATATTAAATTAAAGTGAGATTCAATTTTCTTCCTTGTTCTTAATTAAACTAACCAAACTTATCAAAGACTTCATAAATTTTTGTAGCGTTCAAACTTGATTCTTTGATTCAAGAAATCATCGGGTCAAGGTCTTGCGGCTTAATTTTAGCTTTCTTGGGGCTCATTATCAATCTTTGTTGTGGGTTCCGAGATTCAATCTTTTCTTAATAAGGTAATATTTTCTTTCTATATATTTACCTTTTTATTATTTCTCGATTCCGTCAACTACTACAACCTCACTATTATCATAATAAATTGTTATGCTCTACTCCGTTGTCATCCATATCGAGATATGGGAATTCATTTCATATGCTCTACCATGTCTAAAGTGCTAGAGATTTACTCTTTTGTGGGGTTGGATAGTGCGAAAAGCAATGAGCAACCTTCTTAAAATCGTGCATAGTAAATATAACCAAAACCTTATTTATCTATGGTTCTTATCACAAAAGCTACTTGTTTGTTCTTTATATCGTGCAAGAGGTGGATCCCAAGAACTTAACCAGCTTCGCCCAATCCTTAGCATCAAATTGTTGGTCAACCATTACTTCAGTGAGGCTAATATCCTTACAACATTTTCAATGAGCAGAATATTGTCAACTCGATGTACAAGAAAAAATACCTTGTTGTCAACTATCATCTTGTAGGCGCAAGGCACATATGCATTTTGATCAAAACTAGTCTTGATCTCCTTATCAAACCATATGTTCCCTGATATAAAGGCTTGCTTCTATAAATGGACCTCTGTAATGTCTAGATTTTATTTTTGTCCTACAAACTCATCTGGTTACTTCTTTCACATCCTTTCCATTTTCCACTGCGAACGGAGGATAATGAGAATATATAAGACCTATGTATGAGTTCAAATGCACTAATTTGATATACGCCGTAAGTTAGGAAAGAAATGCATTGGGCCCTCAACTTTTTCTTCTAATAAAAAATTCTCAAACGCCCCCAATGGAAAACGGGCTTCAAAACTGAGACATTGCTAAATCTCTTTGATGTTTTGAAAATCATCAAGCTTCAATCTTTCGTTTTCTGATAAGATTTGCAAATTTTTCGCAACCTTTGAATGACTGTTCATATTTGGTTAGATATACTCGTATAAATACATCTTTGTGCTGCCTCGTCCATTCCACAAGAGTTTGGCAACCCGACATGACTAAATGATCTCATTAGACATGTCTACATCCATCTTCTTCAATTTGGGAATGTCAAATTCCATTGGTTCACCAATCACTATTCTAATATCCCTATTATGCAACGGCAAAGGTGGCATTCTACCAAACATATATTTCTCAGGCATAACCGAATTGAGATGTGATAAGAGTAAAGAAAGCTTTCAAATTTGAAGTACTATTTTTCTTGAAAAATGGTGGTACTAAGAGAATGGAAGTAAACTTAGTCATACTTTTATTAGCATTTGTTTGCAAGTCAACCTCTTTTTAAATAGTTACAAAAACCATTAATACCAAACACGTAAAAATATCTATAAGTGTGCCAATTAAGAACTGCCAAACACAACTACAACAGATATTCAGCAATTGATATCTTCTGAGAGCATGTCTAGAAAGATCCTATCATATGATGGCTAACTAATGTTTTGTCCAAGTTCTAAAATTCCAATAATACTAGGGACGTGCTCGTGTAAAGCACAAAATAACTATATGGCATTATCATTGGCAACAGAATTTCCCAAAGGGAATATCCTTCATAACACAATTTTTTCACAAAACATTTCTTATCTGTCAATCCATGGTTTCCTTCACTTCGAGACAAATGAACTCTCATTTTATACTCCCAAAAAGTCCCAATTATTTAAATTATTCTAAAAGATATAGTGCTAGTTCATCTGAGAATTTTACTTAGAAAGTTGTAAATAACCCCAGGGCTATAGAATAAAGGATTATAATGGACGTACACCGAGGTATTGACAGTGACTTTCGAATGTGATAGAACATAATGCGATACAATGAGATACAAACAAAGAAAATGAACACGTTACCCATGCCAAAATTTCTCAATAAAACAGCTAAGCTGTTTTCTTACTTAGGATCTTCAATAGCTAGATTTCTAAGGAATGCTTACTTAGGATCTTCAATAGCTAGATTTCTAAGGAATCTTTGTGTAACTTTTCTCTAGACTACTAGCCACTGGTTATTTCAATTTATTTTACAAGCTTTCCTAGGCCAGTGTACTCTAGAAAATCCATAGATTTATAGTAATCAGATTTTAGGCTCCTCATTTTGCATGCCATTATGTCTTTATTAATATTGGGAGTTTTAGCATAGTCAAGGTAGAATAAAAATGAAGCGGTGATTAGGATGTAAGTTCTAGTTGGAGTAGGAGACCAATTAAAATCTCTCAAATTAATAGTGCTCAGTTTTAAGATAATATTTGAAAGCTTTTGAAGCTTCTTCGATGCTGAGTAATGCAGCCCAAATTGTATGAGCAGAACAATGCCTAATATCTTGCTTATTTACTCTCTGTTTCTCAAATTTCAGTCTTTAAATTTCAAATCACAAATAGTCAAACTACAAATTATCAACAATCAAAAAAGAAGATCTCGTGTTTGATCTTTTTCCTGGACTATTGGTGCTCCAGAAGTTATCCATGACCTTTGTTTTGGACTCTTGGTGCTCTAGAATTTATCAATTCTCTTACTATCTTAAATAATTTTGAAGCCCACATTTCCTCATTTTTCAGGCTTTCAGCCAAAGAAGTGGAAGAACACATTCTTAAAATCCTAATTCCTTCAGAAATCAAAATTGTGGTTTATGTTAATTCTATTAATTGGAACCTTGACTCCTAGATCAGGTAGCTTCATTTGGTGAGCATCTAAGCACAAGTTTGCTTAAGCCGGGATCTAGTCAAACTTAGGAAAAACTAGGTAAATTTACCATTTTGCTTAACTAGGAAGTTTTGATTGGATATGAACATGGCTTTTACCAGAAAATCTGGTATAATATCTTTCTTTGTGCTTTAGAAAAGCTGATGAATCAAATGCATTAACAACTAATTAAAACTTCATTAACTGATGAATTTAAAAGAAGCTAAAAAAGAAAAATATCAAGACCAACACGTCCCAAAATGTAATGGATTATCAGGATTCAATTTCGAACATGGTTGGTGACATTGCTTCGTGTAGCAAAGTAGATGATGTCATCAACAATTTTACCATAAGATTAGTAAAAATTAGTTCCAAAATTTTGGTGTTATTAGCTCCATCTTAACTTTGACCTGATTATGACAAACTTAATCCATGATTTGAGAATAACAACATTATTAAAGCTTTAAGTGATAATTAATGTGTCGTAAACATGAACTATACCAAGAAACTATACAAAGATTCTTCTCTCTTTATCCACAAAACGCAATACAACAGTCATTTGTTTTTGCTCTTTGATTGACAAATCATGAGGCTCACCAAATAAAATACAAAAATAAATCATTCCAATATCATTAATTTTTATTTTTGGATATAATGAATTGTTATTTTAAGATTTTTCGGTGTATTTTTAATACAATATTGATATTATCATTGTGATCAACAATATAAATATAAGCTCAGATTGTTTGCTTGAAAGCTAAGTTAGCATCGTCGATGACATGCTGGTGACCAAATGGTGTTTTTTTATCTTGAACATCATTAACATTATTGAGCTAGTCGAAGTGTTGATGACACTCAAACCAATAATCTATATACTAAAAAATATATCTACAAATAATCTATATATTTACTCAATGTTTCAATAAATTTATTTGCTCGATTTTCTCTCAAAATATCTCTATGTTTGGAAAATCCTCCAACATCATTATCATTCACCAAATTATTAAGAATATCCAAAATAATAGCTATTTGATTGACTTCTTGTAATTGTTACAAAAGCTCACTAAACTTAATGAGCAACACGATTAATATAGAAAGTAAATTGATTTTTTTTTAAAAAAAAGAATAAGATTTTAAGATAATTGAATTATTCATTAATGTTATTAGCACTATCTTAACCTCGACCTCATAATCTTGACAAACTTAATCCATACTTCAAGAATAACGACTTTCATAAAGCTTTAAGTGATAATGAGTGTGTCATAAACATAATTGTACCTAGAAATTGTGCAATGATGCTTGTCTCTTTATTCACATAACACAATACAACCGTCATTTATGTTATATTATATTTAAAGTTTACGAAAGAAATAAATGAATTTCTACAACTTTGAGTTGAATTTGGGAGGTCATTGATTCTTGGAAAAAGGTTTATTTAAGCAATAGTCACTAAAATTTGTTAAAATTTTTAAAATGTTTATTGAAGTAATTTTCTTACACAAGTAGTCACTCAAGTTTGTAAAAGTTACACTATTGATCACTCTGTCAGAAATGTGAATCTAAAATCCTACGTGTCACTTTAAATTCAAATATGGACACAGACATAGTTAATTAGTGTATGTTTGGTCGAATTTAAAAGTAGTTTTTAGGAGATTTTGAAAAAAGTTGGTAAAATGTGTGGTTCAAAAGTTGATAAAAGTTGTAGATCCCATGAAATATGTAGTTGAAAATGAGTTTGAGAAAAAGATTATTATTTTTTCAAAACTCTACCAAACATGCACTTAGTACGACATGTGAGACAAAAATGGACACCTTCAAATTCCGCTAACAAAAATGTGAAGTTTCACTATTAACTGTTTATTAAAATAAAAAAATCAAATGGATATGGAGAAAACGTGTTTGATAATTATGTATTTAGCTGCAATTAATATAAACCGATTGTGAACATTTTTTTTACCCATATTATAAAATGTGCCTTTCTATACTTAGTACAACTTAAGTATATAATTTAGGGTTAATTACACTAATGGTCTCCATTCTTTTAGATTTGTAACGATTTCATCTCCATTTTTTTTTAGCAGATATCATCCCCATTCTTCTATTTATTCTCACATATGGTCCCCAAATCACTATTTTCACTATTTTGACAATTATTTGACAACTTTGCCCATTAACTTAAATAAATTAAAATGGTAGAAAAAAGAAAATACAATGAAAACATTGTAATTGGGTCCTTAAATCTTTTCGAAAGTACAAATGAATCTTAAACTATTTTGTTTTATACATATAAGTGTTCTTCTCTAACAAAAAAGAATTATATTTTCCAAACCCACCCACCCCCACCCACCCCCACTGAATTGCGTCAGATTCTGTGGAAACATAGAATTAAGTTTAGGAAAATCACTTTTTTTTTTAGAAAGAGAAAGAAATGCTACTTGAAATTGGTCGCGGGGTATGGCTTCACAATTGGGATAAGCTTTACTATCGGCGACTAATTAAACAAGAATTTGGAAGATGAACATATGCTTTGGCTAATGGATTGAGAGCTGAATTTGTACATAAATGGCTTAGATCCTGGATAATCCATGGAATAAGTTGGGAATCCATCTTGTTTTGCTCTAGCAAAATGAGGATGTGTAAAAATTCATTCATTCTTTTGCTTTTTTATGATCAACCCGATATGGAGTGTGTTGCTTTTTTATGATGCTGGAAATTAAGTCAAGATCCAGGTACGGATCCATTTCATTGAACAAATATTCCACCATTTATACTCCGGTGACTCAGAATCTTCAATAGGGAGGAGCCACAACGCTGCCTCCGCTTCCTCATCGGATAAGTACTTATCATCGGTGGCAGGTGCTTGCTCGCAAACTTCGCACACCCACACCCGACCGTGGCGCGGAGCTAGTTTGTTGGCGGCGTGGACTTTGGCATCATAGCCTAGGAAGAGGAAGGCGGAGTCGGAGGCGCAGCATACGGCGGCAGAGATGGTTTTGCATGAATCACAGAGCTTTGCTTTTAAGCTCTAATTCTCACCTCCATAAATGGTTTTGCATGAATCACATAGCTTTGCTTTGAAAAGGTTAAGAGCCCAATTACAATGTTTTTATTGTATTTTTTTTCTATTATTTTAATTTATTTAAGTCAAGGGCAAAGTTGTTAAAAAATTGTCAGAATAGTGAAAATAGTGAGTTGGAGACCATATGTGAGAATAAATGGAAGAATAGAGATGCTATCTGCTAAAAAAAAGAATGGAGATGAAATCGTTATAAACCTGAAAGAATGAGGACCATTAGTGTAATTAACCCTGTAATTTATAACTCCAAACGTGATAAATATGCAAAATGCGAAATAGAAAATCATATTACTAATCAAATGCCGCTTATTACAAAATGGTATTTTAAATTTTAACAACTTCAGAAATGTGCCACAAAAATTATGAAATAAAAGAGAAGGGAGGTAGTTTTATGTAGAAGAAAGAAATAGATAAAAACAGAAAAATGAGAAAGGAAAAAAGAAAGACATGGAGTCTGCAAATAATGGAAGTGGCTTGGGAAATTGGCCAAAAACGTCCCTAACGTATGGATTCGGTGCGCAAATCATCCTTACCTTTCAAATTTTGACAATTACATCCCTTACCTATCCATATAGTGCCCAAATCATCCTTTTGAACGGAATCCATCCAATATTCCGTTAAACATTTGGAATTTTGGGGCAAATGGTCCATAACCTTTGTTCTTAGTGTGGAATTGGTTCCTAACGTTTATGTTTTGGCAAACAAGTCCATAACCTATGTGTTTTAGTACGAAATTGGTCCTTATGGGATGAAAAAGACAAATATACCCTTAGTTTTAATTAAAAGAAATTGTATGTCGATTCCTAATCATTACAAAATGTACAAATAAGTCCAATACTTTTATTTTTTATAAAAAAATTAAAGAAAACTAATGAATTTTTTTAAATTAACACTTTAGTAATAAAAATGTCAAATAAAATTATTATTTTTATTATGAAGTAATAAATAGATTATTTAAAATTAAAACTTTTAATTTATTGTTATATAAAAAAAATAACTTTGTCACAAACTTGATGTTCAAATACTTTTATTTAATTGAGTTATATGTTTATTAACTACAAATATTAGAAATTCAACTATATTCTTTATATTTTAATTTATCGTTTTATTTTCATTCAAAAATAAAACACATAATGTGTAAATTAATTTTTATTAGTATTTTTATGTTAAATAAAAATGTAATAAGATTAGTTCAATGTCATAAAATTATATAAGTCATTTTGTTATTTATTTAACTTAATTTTTAAAGTAAAGAGGGAGAAAAAAAATTATAAGTAAAGAGGGAGAAAAATGATTTCTCACAATGATTTCTCACAATGATTTCTCTTTATTATTTAATAATAAAAATAATAAATTTATTTGACATGTTTATTACTAAAGTGTTAATTAAAAAAAATTCATTAGTTTTCTTTAATTTTTTTATAAAAAATAAAAGTATTGGACTTATTTGCACATTTTGTAATGATTAGGAATCCACATACAATTTTTTTAATTAAAACTAAGGGTATATTTGTCTTTTTATCCTATAAGGACTAATTTCGCACTAAAACACATAGGTTAGGGACTTGTTTGCCAAAACATAAACGTTAGGAACCAATTCCACACTAAGAACAAAGGTTATGAACCATTTGCGCCAAAATCCCAAATGTTTAACAGAATATTGGATGGATTCCGTTCAAAATGATGATTTGGGCACTACATGAATAGGTAAGGGATGTAATTGCTAAAATTTGAAAGGTAAGGATAATTTGCACACCGGATCCATACGTTAGGGATGTTTTTGGCCAATTTCCCAAGTGGCTTTGTAACTTTGCTTGGAATCTTTCCTCTTTTGTTCTTCTTTTGTTTGTCAATAATATTCTATTTTTCAAATACTATTTCAATACAAACGGACCACTTTAGTGGTGGGTTTGTTGAATTCTTAAAGATTTAACTTGTACATTGCATTATAACCAGGGACGGATCCAGGAATTTTTTGAGCAAGGGTTACTACTAAAAAAAAAATTGTACAAGCTGTTACCAAGGAAAAATACTGTAAAAAACGACTTTTTTGGAGGTGGGCCCGGGAATCCGCCCCTAATTACAACCAATGTTCTAAAAATGCGTTTAAGTGATTAAGTTATTTAAAGAAGATCAAGTATTTAACAAATCAAGTGAGGTCATGAAGCCCAAGAATCAAGCCATGTGGCTTCTCATCTTCAAATGGTGAATGGTTAATTATAGGATTGTGTAAATACAGTGTAGATAAAAACTATATTTAACTAGTTTGATCAACATAAATTATAATTGAAGCTGGTTAAACTGGTCAAATATATTTTTTATCAACACTTTTTGTAGGACTAACAACTTACAACTCACTTTTTATCCATACATTCTATAGAACCCACAAGTTATAAGCACTTAAAAAATAATTCTAACATTACCAAATATACATTAAAGTTAATTTCATGAATGCTAACTCAAGTTCGTAACCGATCCTTAAAGTGTTTCCCTGACTTATTTAACATTATACTATTAGTCTTCGAAGTAATTTTTGATTTATGTAGTCACTAAAGTCCATCAATGTACAATCCGACGTGATGCCCATTAAATGTTGATGTTGAGGCACTAATCACCCCACGAAGCACGTGCTATATTCGAAACGAAAAATATCCATGATGGAAAACCTAGGAAATTAATTTCAGTAATATAGTGAATAGTGGTGTAACGTTAATTAACTTTAACCACGAAATAGGTCAAAATAATACTATAAACTTATGGTGTAATATTGAATAACTTTATTGACTAAATAGTTAGAAAATATTTTAAAAGACCAACTTAAAATTTCGCACAAATATCAATGACGATATGTGAAATGAACTCAACAAATCTGGTGTGTTAGAATACAAAAAAAAATTACAAATTGAATTTAAGAGTGCAAAGTGGATTAAATTTTGTGACTAAAATGCGCATGTTTTGTTAAGCTTGAAAGATTTACTTAAAAAGAAAATAAATAATTTTTATTTTTTACTTAACTATTTAATTTAATATAGAATAATATTATTCATAGTCATTCACTACTGGTAGTCAGCAAATATGAATAATTACTCTGATTGAGTAATGCCACGTAGACTAACTACCGATAGTGAACGACTATGAATAACATACTTTATGTATATATTTTCCAAAAAAACTTCTAATGAATACTTATTAATGGGCTTTTTAAATAATTTGATTTAAAGATTCTAAGTTCTCAACTTATTTTAATTTATGAATATGAATTTTTTACTTGACGGAAACTGTGAATATTAATATTAAAATTACTTCGAGTTTTCACTTGACTTAAAATAAAGAGTCAAATTGTCAAACCACTTAGTATATCTAACTTTAAGTGAAAAGAATACTTTCTTCAATCGATAAAATATTTGAACAATTATTGTCTGAAAAGAAAAAAAAAATGTATATGTGGACAATTATAGTCTACACACACCCGCATTCCTCTAAAACACTGCTACTGCTCATTAATGTGTGCTGGCCCACCTAAATGATACGTTAGAAAAAGAGTCTATTTCTTTTTATTTTTCAAACTAGAAGGCTAAAAAGTGATTAAATTAAATAAATCATCATATAAGTTGTTAATCACTTATCAATAATTTCTACTGTGATGTAATCTTTGAATAGTGGGGAATTTTTGCTACGGAATAAGAGGGAATCAAGATACGTGTCCTTGTCGTTTTCTACTTGTAATATTATTATTTGATAGGACACCTGACCTCTCTCTTATTTTCATTCAACATAGTACGACACCACGCCCTATTGTTTTCATAGGGTCTAAGATGTAGACATTCATATATTTAAGACATTCATAGAGTTTTTGTCAAATATAATTTCGAGCTCAATAAATAGTACGAACTAGTGTTTTGGATTTATTTCAAATATTCAAGCTATTAATTTACAGCCTAGATAAAAAAATGATAAAATCGGGTATAATTCAGTCTAATCGAATTAATTGGACCGATCTCCATGTGAACTTTTTAAAATCTTATCAACTTCACGAGGTTTCAAGTCAACTGGCAAATTGGGAAAAATCAACTTCAGACAACTCCATTTACCAAAATAGTTACAAGCAACCACACGTTGCCGAAAACTCGGGTTGCAAAGTAACGAAAATGAAAACGAGAAACACAATGCCACACAACTCTTATAAACAATTTCTGAAAAAAATAAGACACAAAAAGTTGTGAGAATGTTGTACAAAACATTATAATTCATTTTTATAAATTAAATATTTAGTATTATCACTTGTTACTTTTATTATAGTATAAAAATAAAAACTTGAAATTAAAAACTCTTAATTTAATTCTTTGTTGAAGAGCACACAAATCCATAATAACGTGCAGTTCTTAATCAAAGTTTTTATTTATATTGATCAAAAATTTTCTACACGTTTCTATAAAATTTTCTTAGGAGGGTGTCCTCAACTCATATTTTAAAAGATTTGTTAATATTTATGAATTTAAATGGATTTCATGAATTTGAATAGAATTTCACATAATTTATAAGATTTCAACAGAATTGTATATTTTAAATTTCAATATATTCTTATGGATTTCAAATAATTTTCATGGATTTGCGGTCTTTTTGTTAAAAATAGTAATTTTACATTGTTTTTATTCTAAATAGTTCGAGTGACGCCGCCCTACATAAACAAATATTTTGAGTAGAATTTTGCAAAGATATTTTTTTTTTGAAATATAAAGAATTAAAAATTCTTTTCGATCAAAGAGGTGAATAATTCGATAGATTAGGAGGTATCCCAATTCAACATCTATATCAGCTAAGCTCCTAGAGAATAAACTAATAAATAGGTCATCCGTCCTCTCTAAGCTCGAAACGTAATTAGATCCATTGTTTTGGGGGATTCACGTTAGTATTATCAATTTCCTCAGTTTTGAATTTAAAAAAATTGATTAAAGAACAAAACTTCTTCAAAAAAAAAAAAAAAATTAAAATAAAGTTTATTTTTTACTTTCTTTCTACTTGTCCTTTTTTTATATAATCCTCTCTTTCATATCCGAGACTAAATGATGGATATTTAAGATTCATTCTCTTCCAAAATCAATTGTTTAACCATCTTGTATAAAAATTTATTTTATAGCTTAAAAAGATAATTTATATATATCCCATTTGATGAATAAATCTTTCAAAATTCAAAAAAGAATTTTTAGTGCTATACTGATTTTATAGTCCAATATCTAATTGTCATATATGGTAATTATTTAAATAATATTTACCAATAGATTATTTATATATTTCAGCCCAATTGTTTGATTTAATAGATGGTCATGGAGCATCAAGAATGAAAATTTTAAAGATGATGTTTGACAATTGTACAAAAAGAAATATTAAAATAAAACATTTAATAAATTTCCATGCTAATATAAAAATTAAGAACAATAGTTTATTACAAAAATTTGTGGCACAAATTGAAGAGAGAGGCGAGAGGAAGAGATGCATAAGAGAAGAGTTGAATTGAAATTTTGAGGGTGGGGATAAAATTCCTAAAGAATTTGTTATTCATATTTATGAGCTCGAAATCCATACAAATCTGTTTAAATCTTCTAATTAATGAAATCTTCAGAAATTCACTAATAATTGGGGACACCTAAATTTCTAAAAAATCTATTTAAATCTGAGTTGAGGACACCCAAATTTCAATTGAATCTATTAAAATCTAAGTTGATGACACCTAAATTTCAATTGAATCTATTAAAATCTGAGTTGAAGACACTAAAATTTACATGTATTTTTAAAATCTATTCAAATCTAAGTTGAGGACATCCCCCTTAATTGTTCAGGAATTTTATGGAAAAATAAAAACGATATGATTTACAAAATGTGTCCTGAACAGAAAAGTTTTTTTTTTTCAAATTTCCGTCCAACCTACCAGAAAACAAATGGACCTTGTAACAAATTTTTGTTTGAGAAAGCTAAAAGCAGAAAAATCTCGTTGTCGTTTTCCCCCATTATTTTGAATGGACATCTGCATATTCTTATTTATTTCTAGTCCACATATGGTACAACACCATTTATGTTGTTTTCACTGGCTCTGAGATGTGGCCATTTATATATTTGAGTAATGATCTCCTATATATTTGAGTACTATATCTGAGATCAATACTCTTAAATATTTTATTTCATAACATAGACATGTACTTAAATTGCAAACTTTAGTTGAGTCACTCGTAGCGATTTCTGTAATTTTTTATGCATATTGTCGTCAATCTTATTCAAATAGTTTTTTCTATATTTCATGCTGAGATTAGAATTTTCTGATTATTTTGTGATATATTGTATAATGTATTCTAATTGCATTTTTTGTCTTTTAATTTGCTTCTATAAGTTTTATCTGTCAGTTGTCTCTTTCCATGTTGCAAAATCAATTCAATCTTCTCTTGCTCACTTAAAATATGAAATCAGAAAGCAGTCTCTGTGCAATTAATTAAAGTGTTTTTGCTCAACACGGGTCCAAATTTTATGCATTTTGTAGAATAGGTTTTTTTTAATTATGTTATGTGATTGGCTCGTGAATGTGCAAAAAAAAAAAAAAAACCATCATGGAGCTAGTCACTCATTAAAAACTCATACGTATGCGCTGATGTAAATTGCATTGTATTTAAAGTAACAATATTTATTATTTCTTTTGTTTCTAAGAGCCCATCTTTGGAGATACTGTTGGAACTGGTTGAATAATTCAATTTCAAAAAATAGTAGGAAAATTGAGTTGGGGTAGGATCAAATGGATTACTGTGAGGACAACCCAGGATGTAAGATGGATCGACTGAAAGAGTTGCAGAGCGGTCTGCCCATCAGGCAAGTCCTTACTGTATGGATAACTGTGCTTGCAACAGGTAAAATGTCTTGTTTGTTTGAATGCCAATGCTGCATTTTCTTTTCCTTTTTGTATTTAGAATTAGATACTCAGAACACACATACACGTACTATGTGCTGTTGTACCTAGATTTTGAGGTTGAGATTGAGACTAAACAACTTCATGAAACTTGAGGTTCATCAATTAAAGAAGAAAGTGCATAGTTTATGGTCAAAATCAAGATTGGTAGATATAAGAATAGTCTACAAGTATCAGAAAAGAATTTTGTTCACATATTCAGTTGTTATTCAACCAATCATTTGCCTCTTGATTAGTTTTCGAAACATGTATAGAAATAAATTGAGGGAAATATTCTTTCAACATAAAACGTCGATAAGTACATTTTTTTAACTGTTTGCAGTGACTTTTATTTGTTGAATTATCATTTAAGTATTTTTTTGAATGACACAAAAGCCAATCGTTTTTGTGGGTTGCATATTATAGTCAAAGCACAAGTGACATATTAGCGTTTGCAATCGCCAGTTTTCTTTGTTCTCTTTCTAATGTAAAATTTATATTAGTCAAATGTAAGTAATTATTTGCAACGATTATGACATCATCTGGTGTTCTACATTTTGTGTCATGTACCCTTTGTTACTCAACTTCTATGGGCAATAGTGATAATTGACACTAATTTTTTATCTTGTTGATACTTGCAGCTTTGACAATATCACATCTCTTTCCATTCCTTTATATCATGGTAAGTACTTCCTCATTGCTCTGAGCTTTACTATGCACTACGAGATATGTAAGGCATAATTGATATGGAAATCGTTATCTTCTTTGTACAAATGTGTGTTAGTAATCTACAGATTTCACGTTAACATATTACTATATATAAATCTAATTTTATCATCTTTTCTTATAACAAAAAATAGAAGAGGAAGAAGTTTTTTCTAGTCGCTGTGTACTATTCAACCTTGATTTTAAAACTCGACAATGCAAAGTCCAAACCAGCTCGAGCCTTTAACAAACCAATCTGACTGGCCACCTTAAGTTTTCTACTATAATCTCTTTGAATGGTGGAGTCCAAACAATATTAAAAAGTAAATCGACTCTCTTTGTTGGACTGAGTTTTTTCCAGATTAAAGGGAGCTCAGAATATTTGTTTAGGCTCTAAACAAAATTGAGTGTCCAAAAGCAACTAGACAACCAGAACAGGGCATATCCATAGCAGGATATTTGGTCCACGTATACCACCATGAACATGGCAAATATTGGTGAATTATTGATATGTAGGACATTTTGACCCTTGTGTCCAATTTTTTGTGTCCTCCTCCATGTATTACAACTTACACATACAAACATGCATTGTAAATTTGGTCCTACGTCTGTTTATCAATAAGAATAAGCATAAATGACCATTTCAATCCTTCAATTTTTGAACAGAAAAGAAGTTAGAGATTAACTTCACCGCTTAAGGCCTGAGGAACTACACCATTGCTTTAGAGCCTGTGTGGTTTATCTTTTTCATATATAAATCTGACATTATTTGACAGTATCACTAGATAAACAACATTTTATCACTCTCATTTAGAAATAGATGTGAGATGGACAGACCATATAATATTTGACATCTGTCATGTGGGGGGGGGAGGAGCCATTGTTGATAGATTTGGTTGAAAACCTGTGATAATTATAGGTACTGACATAGTGTTAGTGATCACTTATGCTTTTTTGCTCTTAAATATGCTTATTTTAAATGTCACTGGACTTGTTATTGGTCACTTCTGTGCTAATCAGCCATGTCTTAATCACCTTCAGGGTTGTTTTCAACACTCTCTTTGGACTTAGTACAAACTTTTGGATGGCCATCTCCATGAGGTTTCTTCTTGGGAGTTTGAATGGTTTATTAGGACCAATAAAGGTATTATGTAATCATATTTCAAGTATGTTGAATAAAATTAATATATAGTACTACCTTTCATCAATGGTAACTCGTTTACCTTTAATTTTTATTTTATATTCTGGGATAGGCATATCAATTTTTTAGCATTTTTTACCTGACAAGTTAAGTAGTTTGGATAGAACACCAATATGTAGAACTTTCAACAGTAAGCATTAGTATTATTATATTATTTTTAATATCTTTACGATATATTGTTTGACAACTTATCATGAAGGGACTTAATACGGGATACTAGACTATGTACACCAAAACTATGAAGAAAAACATCATTGTCTACATGTTCCACTCAAATTTGGGTGGATTAGAAATATTGAGTACTTAGAAGGCTTTCTGAACACTTTAAAGCTCAGATTCATCAACCAGTAAAAAAAGACAAGTTGTATCCTTTATCATATTTATCCCTTCTTTTACTGCTAGATGCCACTACTGAAAAGTCAGCTTCTAGCTATCTACTATTGCCATTTCATATTAGTATAAATTTTTTAGTTTCTTTAGTCTCAGCAATATGATGATTAATCAGCACAGAGATATATCAAGAACTTAAGGATGGAAATATTTAGGAATTACTTTTGTAAAACAAAAAACCAAAGAACTTCAAGAATAGACGATTTTAGCTGTCCAGAAGAATTTTAATTTAAAAAATAGGGTTCATATACAGGAGAGGGGAGAGGGAGAGTGTTGGTGGTACCTGTTACGTGTGGTGAGTTTGGTTCTGTTTATACCATTTCCTTTTGCCATTGCCAGACTCCACCAACTTAGACCCGAGTTCGTAGCATTTGTTCTTGGTTGCCGCGATTAGGCGTACTGCCTCTTCCATCACCGGCCTGACCAAGATAATTAAACACAATTGCCTTGAAATTCGTGCAACCACCCACTAGCAATAGCTTCATATCTTTGTCCCATCTAGTAAGAATTTCCCACTTGTTGGATGTGTAAAAATGAAATTCGCAAGAAGATGAAAATCCTACTAGCCATTGCTATAATTAAAGATATAAAAAAGGAGTTATGATAAGTGTATTTTGTGTACTTATTCGGGCCTTTAAATAAGTTTTTATTTTGTTATTTTATTGATTTTCTACTTTAATTTATTGTATTTTCCTTTCTATTTCAGTTTTGGATCTATTTATAAGCCATTGGAGAAGAATTGACAGAAAGAGCAACAATTTGGTGAAATCGACGAGTAAATAAGAAGAGATTGAGTTTTTGAAGTAAATATCAAGAGTCAAACATTGAAAGATGATAAAGAAGATAAAATTAACAAGTTTAAGGTGTGTTGAAGTAACAATAAAGAGTTGAAGCAAAGGATCAAACACGTGAAAGCCAAATAATCGAATTGAGAAACTACCTACCGACGCATGTGGGAAAATTAAAGCATAAATTTTGGTCTTAAAATCTTCACAAGGCAAATAATATATAATTGGAAAGATAATTGAATTACAAGTCCAACACTTTTTACGTATTTCAATTTGGAGTTTCTTACAAAAAGTTATGGCCATATGAAAAACAGTCACCGCAAAGAAAAAGCTTAAGCTGGGCGATCGCTCGGCACCTATTTTCGCCAGCAGAATGCAAATTAGTATACATGGGCGATCGCCCGGGTTTGCTGCAGAAACGGAATTTTGTTGCCTTTTTGAGTTCTAATTTAATTAGATAACCTTTTGGGACATGATTTTAATGATTTTTAAAGATCTTTTGGGACATTATTATGGAAATATAAATATGAGTTATTAAATCATAATTAGGGAGCCGATTTAGAGTCGATAGAGAGCCGATTTAGAGCAGAATTTGAAGAGAGAAACAAGAGACAAATGAAGAAACGAAAATCAAGATTCATCATTTCAAAAATTAAACGAAGATCGAGTTCCAGATTTTATCTTTTGGGTTTCTTCCTATTTGGGTGATGGTTTCTATGTTTTATTTTCCTTTTTATTTTCTTCTTCTTAGTATGTTAGTCTAAATTCTTTTAGTGCTTAGATCATGACGAAACTTGTATTATGATCCTTTAATTATTTGAAACTAGTTTTTGATATTTAAGCATGGTTTTAATTTTGAATAATTGATATGGATTTCTCTTCATCTACAATTATGTGCGCAATGATTCTATGATTTTTGTGGCTTATTTTACCATCGAGATATTAAAAACAGGTTAAACATAATATCAATTTTTGTAGAGTTCGATAGGGGATAGAGATATACTGCTATGCTTTACGTGATCTCTAAGTATTCACAAATTCTAATTTATTCTTGTATGTTCGCATCCGTCATAAAAATATATTCGGGTCATATATAGGGATATGTTAATTCTATTCGAGAGAGATTGTTAAATAAAGTAGGAATATTGATCTTCATACTTAAATCATGTTATCAAATTCAACGGTTCGGGTTAAAGGGAATTTGTATAAGTGGATTTAGGATCCTAATACGCTTTTCTTTTCCAAAGTTAAAGTAATTCTTATTTAATTTAATTTCTTATTTGTTTCAATTATAATTATTTATTATTTTTAGTTAAGATTTTAATTAGTTTAAGAAACAAACTTTCAAAAGTAATTTGATTCGGTTAATGCTATTATAATTGAATTAAACTATCTAAATTCTGTTGGTATGATACTTTGACTCATAATCTACTTTATTACTTGTGTGATTCGTACACTTGCGGAATATTAAACCTAGAAATCGCTGACAAGTTTTTGGTGTCAATGCCGGAGATTTAGTTTTAGTTCTTTTTTAGTTATTTTAACACTAATTCGAACTTCATTTATTTAATTTTTTTATTATTATATATTTTTTCATTTATTTCAGTGTTCGATTTGTATCTTTTCAGACCACGACACAAGATGGAAGACCAAGAGATTAATGAAGACAATATGTTAGTGGGAGACTTTATGACTCCACAGATCATCTAGAGTCAATCTAGCATTGATGAGGACAACATGCTTGTTGGAGATTTCATCGCAATGCACCAGGCTACTATAGCGAGATATGATGCAACTTCTGAGATTGATGAGGACAACATGCTTGTTGGAGATTCCATCGCAATGCAATAGGCCAATATAAACGAAATATGATGCAACTTTTGAAATTGATGAAGAAAACATGCTTGTTGGAGACTTCATCGCAATGCACCAGGCCAATATAGCGAGATATGATGCAACGTCTGATATTGATGAAGACAACATGCTTTTTGGAGGGCGTAACCATCCAATTTTTTTTGGAGGGGTGATCAAAATAACAACAAACTACAGGTTTCTAAGTATCAGCAGCCAGAAAAGAGAGTTTCACTGGAAGACATGTTTAGTAAATTTATGGAGAAAACTAAACATTACATGGAATCTAATAATCAGTTCATGAGAAAGACAAAGACCATTCTTCAAAATCAAGGCACTTCAATAAAGAATCTCAAGACACAAGTGGGTCAGATAGCAGTTGATATATTAGGTAGAGTGCCAAGTACGTTTCCAAGCAATACAGTGGTGAATCCCAAGGAAAATGCTACAGCTTTTTCTACCAAAAGTGGGGTTCAATTACAAGAAATTCATGTAAAGAGGCCAGTTGTAAATAAAGAAAATGTACTATCCACTGATGAGGATGACTTGATCTTGGAAGATATATGGGAACTACCGGTCACACAAAATTTTTGTCCCTACTCCTCCACCTTTCCAATCGACATTGAAGCCAACTTAATGGAACACGTGCCAAGCATTACAACAAGGAGTGGAGAGAAACTGTTCGAGATTTTGGATAATAGACCCGATAAAGTACCAATTAAAGAAGAAGATTATGAGAAAGAGAAGATGGATCCTAAATGGGCAAAATAAAAAAGTGACATTATATTGTGTTGCACTTATCAAGCAATTCTCCGACTCTCTTCTTTTTTCTAAAATCGATTTTGTAATCAAGATCGATGAGGAAGTTGAAGTTTCGTAGTTGTATTCAAGTAAGGTGCTAAACTAAAATCATATTTTTATGAAGAACACAAATTCAAATTTTTGAAGATAAACGAAAAATGGTGCAAAGTCAATAGATGCAAGCAAAGCAAGTCATCCAAAGTACTATTTAAAGTGCTGTAAAGCAATCAGATAATAAGTCAAGCTAATGACTATAAATAAGCGCTTAATGGAAGGCAACCTATTTTTATATCCTTATTTATTAATTTAGATTAAATAATGCATTAGTTTTCTTTTCATTTATTATTTATTACACTTATAAAGCCTCACCATGTCACTGCAGGATGCTCCACTTTGCAAGGCGCATGGATGATATCTATGACATGATATTTCTACCATGAGTCCCTTCCCACTTCAGTCCACTTTCAGTTAGTCCGTCTTATCAGCCCAGACCATCTTCTCCACATCTACCTCCGGAGAGTAATTGTTCTCTTCCCTCCTTTATTTTTTCTCTATTTTGCTATTATATTGGAGACAATGTAATATTTTAGTTTGGGGTGGGATATGTATCAGGATATTTAATTGATGAATTTTGAATTTGCTTTTATTCGGGTCTAAAAAAATAATAATTAAACAAAAAAATTATTTGTCTAGTTATTGTTGAAAGGCTTGCCACCAATGATGGTACTATTTGTTTGAATTTAAGTACTTTTTAGTTAGAATATTGGACAACACTTACACTGTGTTTTTACTTGAATACTTATCTATGTTAGATTAGATTAATGGAGCACGTAGCCACTATTGAATTATCACTTATATGAAAACATGACTTGAGTGTATGGATTGATATTGTTGACTTAGAATTGTTGAGAAAAATCTCGTTCCCAAATCCTTAAACTAGTAACCAAACTATTTGAGAAAAGTTTGGTGGTGTTAAAGTTAGTACATATGTATGTAGAATTATGTAGAATTTTGATGGTTTGAGTTTTCCAGATCTCATCTTTGGTTGAATAGGTTGTAGTCAAGGAATCTAATCGAGCACTATTCACTATTGATAAAAATAAAATAAAATGTTTAACTCGAGCAATTAAGTCTGTTAGAGTATTTTAAAACCTGGTGCCCTATGGTTATCTGACTTGGGAGTCATCGGCCCAAAGCTCGCTACATTGGTCACTAAAAAAAATTACATCTTCATTTTTTTTTATAGCCTGTTGTGGGACTCGAGTAATTAAACCTGTTAGGGTATTCTAAAACTTGGTGCCCTATGGTCATCTGACTTGGAAGTCATCGGCCCAAAGCTCGCTACATGGGTCACATAGAAAACTTACGGGAAAGAAGTATTGCACTTAAGATGTAAGACTGTTTATATTAGTTAAATAAATAAAAAGAGTTATAAGTGCTTGGTAAGGATTGCTAGGTTAGAACCTTGGAAACTGGAGATGAGAATTTGGAAGTCACTCACCATCCTATTTCTAGGAATACAAGTTTCTAATTTTTACCACCTTATTTGAAAAAGCATTGTATTGATCAATAGGAACCAAATTCGCTAGAACACCCCAGAATTGTAGAGAAAAGCATTAGAAGTGTGATATTTTACAAGAGGTGTAAAGAATAAATGACTACAAAGGGTGCAGAATTATAAAAACAATATCAACAACACAATATTGGTCGTGATCTGATACAGGTGTAAGTTCAATATTTGGCTAATCACACACTTACTAAAGATCGAGCATCGGATAAGTGAAAATTTTTGTGGTGTTGTTTAATATCTTTTTAAAAGTGTTGTTTTATATTCAAATATGAAGCATTTGGTAAGAAATTTAACATTAGCTCCAATTTCCATGATTTTCTTAGCTTAGTTTAAATTTATATTTTAGTTTTATTTTTGTTCGAGGATGAACAAATGTTTAGTTTGGGGGTGTTTGATAAGTGTATTTTGTGCACTTATTCAGACCTTTAAACAAAGCTTTTATTATGTTATTTTATTAATTTTGTACTTAATTTATTGTATTTTTCTTTGTATTTCAGTTTTGGACCTGTTTATAAGCAAATGAAAAAGAATTGACGGAAGAGCAACAATTTGGTAAAATCGACTAGTAAATGAGAAGAGATTGAGTTTTTAAAGTGAGTATCAAGAGTCAAACATTAGAGGATGAGAAGAAAATAAAATCAATAAGTTTTAAGTGTGTTGAAGTAACAATAAAGAGTTGAAGCAAAGGATCAAACACCTGAAAGTCAAATAACCGAATTGAGAAACTACCCACCGACGCATGTGTGGAAATTAAAGTACAAATTTTGGTATTAAAATCTTCACAAGGCAAATGATATATCATTGGAAAGATAATTGAATTACAAGTCCAACACTTTTTACAGATCTCAATTTGAAGTTTCCTACAAGAAGTTATGGCTATTTAAAAAATAGCCGCCAGAGGAAAAAGCTTAAGTAGGGCGATTGCCCGGCACCTATTTTCTCCAGAAGAATGCAAATCAGTATACCTGGGCGATTGCCCCAGGGTATTTTCGGTAGAAACGAAATTTTGTTACCTTTTTGAGTTCTAATTTAATTAGGAAACTTTTTGAGACGCGGTTTTAATGATTTTTGGGATTTTTGGGACATTATTATGGAAATATAAATATGAGTTATTAACTCATAATTAGGGATTCGATTTAGAGTGGAATTTGAAGAGAGAAACAAGAGATAAATCAAGAAACGAAGATCAAGATTCATCATTTTAAGAATTAAACGAAGATCGAGTTCAAGATTTTATCTTTGGGGTTTTCTTCTTATCCAAGTGATGGCTTCTATGTTTTATTTTCCTTTTTATTTTCTTCTTCTTAGTATGTTAGGCTAAATCCTTTTAGTGCTAGGATCATGATGAAACTTGTATCATGATCCTTTATTTCTTTGAACCTAGTTTTTGATATTTAAGCATAGTTTTAATTTTGAATAATTGATATTTATTTCTCTTCATCTACAATTATGTGCGCAATGATTGTATGATTCTTATGGCTTATTTTAAGCTTGATCCTTTAATTCTTTGAACCTAGTTTTTGATATTTAAGCATGGTTTTAATTTTGAATAATTGATATTGATTTTTCTTCATCTACAATTATGTGTGCAATGATTGTATGATTCTTGTGGCTTATTTTACCATTGAGAGATTGAAAATAGGTTAAACATAGTATCAATTTTTGTAGAGTCGATAGGGGATAGAGATATACCGCTATGCATTACGTGATCTCTAAATATTCACAAATTCTAATACATTCTTGTATGTTCGCATCCGTCATAAAAATATAGTCGGGTAATATATAAGGATATGTTTAATTCTACTCAAGAGAGATTGTTAATTAAATTAGAAATATTGTTCTTCATAATTAAATCATGTTATCAAATTCAACAGTTCGGGTTAAAGGGAATTGGTATAAGTGGATTCGGGATCCTAATGCGCTTTTCTTTTCCAAAGTTAAAGTAATTCTTATCTAATTTAATTTCTTATTTGTTTCAATTATAATTATTTATTATTTTTAGATAAGATTTTAATTAGTTTAAGAAACAAACTTTCACAAATAATTTGAATCGGTTAATGTTATTATAATTGAATTAAAATATCTAAATCTCTATGGGTACAATACTTGGACTCATAATCCACTTTATTATTTGTGCGATCCGTACGCTTGCAGAATATTAAACACAGAAATCAGTGACAAGTTAGGTAAGCAAACATCAAAGTTCAAATCATTAGTAGTTAATACTTGTGCATCTTTGAATCTATCCTCGGAATGAGAGTATTACAAATATCCCATTCGTTAGGTTTGCTAACAACCCAAGCTTACCCGTCACTAAGAAAATCACCTTTATCTTGCATATATTGCCTTCATTATTAAAGCGTTATTATTTCTAGGTTATGTCACATCACATACAAGGTTCTCACAAGTTTAATTTCCTTTATTTCAGGTTAGTACAGCATGGGGCACTAGATTAATCATTTGTCCAGCTTTAGAAGGATCCTTTCTAGAGAAATGATATAGCGCCTATGGTGGGTAATAATTATGGTACCCACTTAACATATGACATCATCACATTAGTCACTTTTTAAAAAGTTTAAAAAGTTATGAACAACTTTTTAAAAAGTAACCAATATGGTAACGCCACGTGTCAAGTGGGTACCATAATTATTACCCACCATGGATACTATATCATTACTCTTCCTTTCTAAGTACTTGCATATTACACTCATTTTTTTATTGTGTCTATTGAAACAGAGCTGTGAGTTACTAGTTTTTTACTCTTTTGCTTAGTTATTATAATATACATTCTAGCTAGGGAAAGGGTCAACCAGAGAATAACTGTTGTATAAACTCCATTTAATCAAATAGAGATTGCGAGTTAAATTATAAATAGTTGTAAATAATCCCTTATTATTTTCCCACCCCAAGGACAAGTTATATCATTTCTCAATAAGCAAAAATAGAAGCACAATACATAGAGACTATAAATGACAAACACCACTTTAGAAACAGAAAGGCCTCGGGGAGGGGGGGTACAAACCTCATCATTAGCTCACTAAGTGTGGTAGATGACTTCAAATTTTACTAAATTCATGTTCCACATTTTAACGAGCATTTGAGGTGCTAAGTATGGATCATTGGAGTTTGTCAGTAGGGCTACAAGAATAATTTTGCTAGGATTCTTTTCCCCTTGTTCTTCTTTGGAAAAGGAAACATTATTATCTTCAAGTGGGGCTAGCCAGGCAGCCATCCTAAACATGTTTTACGTGTACAATCTTAACGCTAAAAATAGGGAGTGTCAAGCCCCAAAAAAAAAAAAAACAAGAATTTCAATTGTCAAGTTTCTCATACTTTATTTCATTTTTTATTTTTTAAATTCTCAAAAAAAAATTTACATTAAAAAAATTTCGAGCAGAACTTGTAGACAGCTCAACTCGGCCCATGAGGCCCATGGGCCATGGATTGAACCGAGCTGTTCTGTGGGAGACGAGCTGAGTTCTGGGGCCGAGCTGGAGGAACTTGTGGGTGTTCAAATTTACTTGTAAAGAAAAATGAATATTTATTGTTGTGTGTGTAACAATAACGATTACTTTTGCCTAACACAATGAGAGTTGAGACCTTTAACCCTATGAATTTCTTTTGGGTAAATGTAATAAATGGCTACCAAATTAATTGGAGGTTACTACTTGCTTACTCAACTTGAAAAGGTTTCCAATAGCTCACCCAACTTCCTAAATAGTTTACTATCCATCACTTATTGAGAAAACGTTAAACTAAGCAGACAGAAATTACCACATGGTGAATGAAAAGATGATGTGGTATAATTAAATTATTAAAATCGTCAACATAACAAAATCGTAATAGCCAAACACGCATTTAGATTGATTTAAAAAATATTTTTCCAACTTTATAAAGTCTTTAGCTTAGAGAAACGTCATTTAAAACAAACTAAATGCGTGTTTGACTATTGCAATTTAGTTACGTGAATGATTTCAACAATTTAATTATGTCACTTCAGTTTTCGTTCACTATGTGATAGTTTCCATCTGTTCAACCTAACGTTTTCATAATGAGTGATAGATGGTAAATTATTTGAGAAATTAAGTGACCAATTGAAAATATTTTTAAGTTGAGTGAGCAAGTAAGCAAGTAGTAACCGGTGCCGTTTATTAAATTTACCCAATTTCTTTTTAGCCAATAAGCTTCATTTTCAGGTTTTAAGATCACAAGTTTCCAGTCTTTTGTTCATAAATTCTGTTGTTTTTCTTCGTCAATCCATCGGATGAACAAGAGGAAAACCCCTCAACGCCTCGAAAAATTAACACAACTCACAAATCCCACAAAAACCATCGAAAAATCCATTAAAGTCAAACACAAACTAAAACGGAAGAACAATTCAAATATTAAAGATAATGGTGCAATGATACCTTCAGCATCACAATCACCATCGTCTTTTTGCTACGAAAAATGGGCAATCTTGGCTCCTGATTTCTACCAAATTGATGCCCTTGACCTTGCCCCATGTTTGCTGGGCAAGTTTCTCAAGAAAAAATGATGTTGTTCTTGAGATAACCGAGGTGCTATTTCTATGTTTTATTTTTCCTTTTTTTAAATGTGTTGTTCATTTGAAACTATTTTTTATATATATATTTGTTTTGAATTGATTTGGGATTAAATTGTGTATATATGTATGGATTAATGTACATAATAAGTGGAAGCTTATAGGCTAATGATTCCTCTTATTTGGCATTACATCAAGAACCGCCTTGTTGTAAGACGCTACTCTTATTTCCATTCTACTTTACTTTTGTTTTTCTTCATTTACTTTGACATTTTATAATTAGGGAAACCATTTAGGGCTAATTTTGGAAATGGCATCTCGCATTATTATTTTTTATTGATATTTGCAGAAATATAATGTAAACCTTTCCATAAATGAAAAAAAGAAAAAGAAAAAATCATTTTGATTTAATGAGCTAGGAGATATAAGGTTGATAGAAGCAAATTGATGGCTACTGATGGTGTGATCCTAGGACCTGGATGCTACAGTGATTGACTACGAATGCCTCCTTCATGAGACCTAAATGCTTTAGTTATATATAAGAAAACGAAGTTAAAAAGGATCCCATGAAATCCATGAATTGGGATCGTGATGCATATAGATACAAATGGTCCAATGGGAGCAAGAATTTCCAGGAACATTTGGGAGATGCGCGGCACTGAAAACATTGTAAATATATAAATCCACTAGTGTCCTTGCCGTTTGTGTTTATTTTTCCTCTTTGGTAATAATGGTGGCACAAACAGAGAAATTCAATCAGAATAAAATATATCAGAAGCTTCATTTAGGGCCTTAAAGGTCACACTTCATTGTGGTGTGCATACGCTGCATTGATAATTCAAGACATGGCCAGGAGAGTATCAGTCGCTGAAAAGTATTTGATACAACAATATTACAAATGACTTGTATTCTTTGACGTACAAGAGGTTGATTATTGCAAATTTGCAATGCATATTGAAGCATATATGATAAATTTAATACCTCGTAATTCATTACCATAATAGTTTGGACCAGGAGGACACACGTATGTTTATCTTTGCTATGGTCTCCATACCATGCTTAATGTTGTGGCAGACAAGGAAGGAGTTGGAGCTGCTGTCCTCATCCGTTCATGTGCTCCTGTTAGTGGTAATTTTAGATAAGCAATTCGGTGAGTAATGTGGGCAACTATTTCCATGGATCTCAATTCTGGGAAGTATCATTATTTTAGTCTTGTATAAAAAAAATCTTTATTAATATTGTCTCTCTGCTTGAAAAAAGTTTCTGGTCTGCAACAGCAAGTTTTCATTCTTTCCAAAGTTTATTTTGATAAAATTTCATGGCTAATATTTCACTAATGGATTTCTTTTTATTTAAGGATTGGAAATAATTCAGCAGCGTCGTGGTTTAAAAACTGAAAAGCCAGTTCTCCTTACAGGGCCTGGAAAGGTGAATCATGACCTTATCTCCACATGTATTGTTCGTATCTTGATTCGGCCACATATTTTTTTTCTTCAACCAAGCATCAAATCGGATGAACTGATTTGCTATTCTTTATTAACAAATTTTTCCTCTAGTCCTTTCATGCTGGATCTTATTAGTAATCATGCCATGGTACGTTCTTTCTGGTATATTACTCGTCTCCAGTTTCAAGAAATAGTAACAAAGTCTCTGACCATGTCTGACGGCTCATGTGGGATTAAAAGAGGTGTGAATTTGTGATGTTTTGCATAACTTTCCTCATAATCTCTTGGTCCTCATGGAAAAGGGCGAAGAAGATGCTTACTCAAATTGAGCACCGTATTTCTGATATTGGGACCCTCAATTGTATTTAATCTTGATGAAATCCCTCCATGTACGAAAGCTAACTAAGTCCCCAATCAAAATGAAATAGTTGTGGAAGTCGCTGGTTTTCATCCTGTTTGAGTTTTGCCCAGAACTTGTAAACCTGCTAAGAGACTCTTTCATTATGATTACTCTTGTGATTAAAAGAGTCGTTGAATCATTTGTAAGAGCTAATCAAGAAACCATTCTTGATGTATATACAACTGAATTTATACCTCCTTGTAATTTATTTATGTTAAGGATAATTTTCTCCCTTTACATCTTATTATGGAGAAGGCAATACAACTTATCTTTGATTTATGCAAGCCAGTAAAAGTTGATATAATGATTGATTTGTTAAAGTATTGAAATGGGAGAAAATTCAGTAGACTTATTTTGTTTGTTATCTATAGAATAAACATATTTCTTGTATCTGAAGTGATAGTTACTGAATTAACCATTATCATCGATTGGATTCACATTCTTTCTTTCCGGCAGTTCTTTAGTGCTTCATTTGTATTCATTGATCCTATTTGAGAACTATCATCAGCTATATATCACTAGGAGGCACTCGCAGTGTTCATATCCCTTAAGTTAATACGTAATTGTTTTATTTTGTTAGAAAACATTCCACATATGCCTTTGGTATTGTTAACATGTGTTTATTTGACTATTTCACTTCCTTTCCTAGGTCGGTCAAGCATTAGGAATTTCGACCGAGTGGTCTAACCATCTTCTTTTTAATCCTGGTAAGAAATATTTCTGAACTAATATTGTGTTAAGGAATTCTCTGACTAAACTGAAAGAGATTTGGCTTTAGGTGGTTTGGAACTCCTAGATGGACCCAAGCCAGAAAAGATACTTGTTGGTCCACGAGTTGGAATAGAGTATGCATCACCCGAGCATGTCACTGCATTGTGGAGATTTGCAATGGCTGGTACTCCATGGATAAGTGCACCTAAAAACACTCTCAGAACTCCCTAACTTTTAGGGCTTTTATGATTAAAATGATGAATGAACAAGGTAAAAGAAATGAGAGAATGTAATTTACTAGAATGATGCATGTACCAATGCTTTAAATTAATTCGTGAAAAGGACGTGTAATTGTTCTCTTGGCCAATCGTTCATTTGATAAATGGTGATTCTGTGTAAATATACTCGATAGAGCTTCTCTTAATATATAATTCGGTACATTTTTATAAATCTATGGAACTTTAGGCCTGTAAACATTTTCAAAGTTGTAAAGGTCACAATGTTCAAAGAATACTAGACAATAAGAAACTATTTTGGTTCCAAATGACACTTTTGAGATTGTTAAAAGATAAAACAGACAAACATTATAATAACCAAACAATTTTCACTCATGTCTTATAAGCAAAAGCCAATACAAGAATATGCTAGAAACAACAAGGCAACAAACAAAGCAATCATGAGTCAGTATTTCACTAATACAGAACTATGTTGCAGATCTACAAGCTCAAGCTAGACAAAAAATTGACCCACTAATAGACAACCCAATACAACACATGTAAACTAATTAATAGTGCGACAAGCAACATCATACCTTCAGTTACAAGTAAACAAGAATGAAAGATCTTCAACCAGATTCTGCCTTGGGGAGTTAAAACTTTATACTACATTACCTACTTGAAATAAACACTATACAAGTGCCAAAAACTGGTGTAAGTGCACATGCCACACATCATTCGATGAACAGAAACATGATGTATGTACCTTTGACATGTCTAACACGTTGTGTGACTCAAGTGCTAAAATTACAGCTTTCTTCCTGTGCTTTGTCTCAACTCACTGTAAAATTTAGTGAAGTCAAGTCTGAACATGAGGAACTTCAAGTCCACATGTTGTTGGATGGCCAATTGAGAAATAAAACCCTAAAAAACAAATGAGTATTCTTTTGCAATTTTTTCTAAATCTTGACCCATTTTTCGCAAATTCCCTAGCATGTCTTGTTAAGTCCTTCCCACCTTCACCTAGCCATGACCCAGGTTCTCAAGATTTGTTATTTGATTGCCTTTGTGATTTGGCTTTAAACAGAGAAGGGAAAGAAAAGTCTATGGTCCTGCTCCTGCAGTTTATGACAAACAGAAGAACTAACCAAAAACATAATCTTTTAGAGTTGTTATCAATTTTACTACTAAAACAAAAGGATGATGGCGAGAAAAATCAACCTTGATAGGAACTCATAAATGCCTTCATATAATCTATCTGCTTGACTTCGGAACCGTATTATGACGTCAAACAAAATAAAGAGGGTCTTGTTAAGGTTTTGGGATTGTTCTCCTAGGAAAGACTTTTCAACTATTGAATAGAGGTACTTCTCATGTGCTCTGAGCAGCTCGTCAAGATCTTTAGCTACTTCCGTTTCCTTTAAGAAATTAGACCATGATACCTCCAAGACTTCAAACATGAAGTAGTACTGACAAAATGATTCATTTCCTCCCAGAGAACTTGGCACTTCCTTTGATGTCAATATCAACTGCAACTTAACAGCATGTGGCAAGTTACCAAAGAACTAAGAAGTGACACAGTTCGGTTTCATTGTTTTCCAAGCACAAATTAGTGCATGCTCTATCCTTCTAAGTTTCCACAAGAAGTTTAAAACTTGTAGATACCTTGACATAACAGATTCAGTAAACATAGTATTTAGCAAAACTATTGCATCGTATTCCAATGAAAATACATCCCAGCCTCTATCCCCAACGTTATGTAGCATCATCTTCACCCTCAATCTATCCAGTATATCAGGATCATCAAACTGTGCATTTGACGACCTAATTGCACTTTCCAATAATCCCACAAGCTTGAATGAGCTGATAGTGTTGGCTGGCTCAGACAGCTCTAGACCAACATTATCCATTAGATACTGAACAAAATCACCTTGCCCAAGAAGTAGATATCGCTTGATTGCAAGGTAATGATCCTTGAACTTGTACTGTTTGTTCAAAACATCCAACAAATGCTTATCTATCCTTTTTGCTGCTTCTGTTATTAAAGATTCCAGTGCATCTATTTCACCATACCCAAGACCCCATCTTCTAGTTGTTGTCCCGGCTGCTGCTGCCGCTTCTGTTGTAGCATCGGACCAACCACGATCGTCACAACAGACTCGAAGAAAATTAATAGACTTCCCAGCCCTTAAGATATGCTCGGCTAGAGATTAAGATATAAAGGATGGAAGCATGCAGCATGGAGCTGGTAACCTTGATCACCATGTTGTGCATGCATATGAATTGCCCCAGCCATGGCCCCACCTTTTAAAACCTTACAACAATCAACTAAAACAGCCATTAGCCCCATCTTCACCATTGGTTCAGCAAACCAAACTGACAATCTCCTCAAGGAAAGAGAGTTCCCTGACCATGCACTTTCTGAAACCAACGGAATAGGATTTATTGCCTGCACTTTGAGCACGGCCAATAACTTGTAATACTCAGACAACTCGTCTTGCAATGCAGCACAAAATGCCTGCCCAACAGTCCCAACATCCTCGTATGGAAACTGAGCCATACTTTGTGTTATATATCCCTTCACTTTCCTAAACAACCACCCAATTTCACAGAGCTTTTGTACCATAATCCTAGTAGCCCTTGGCACCTTGTTGAAATATGGCAAGACATATGCATCTACCTTCTCGTCAAACTTCAGGTACATCCCGTCAATCCCTTGACATGCATATAAGACATCCCTCACCAAACTTCTTCTAAAACCTCATTCTCTTCCTTTACCAAGTCTGCAAATTTCCTATAAGTTATATTACGAATATTTTCTGGGTCCTTGGATACCATCAATACCCCTCCCTTCAATCCCGTTTTGACATTCTCTACTTCCCTTAACCCACTTAAATTATCACCTAATCCCTTCAAATTACTAGAATAATCCCCAATATTCCCTCACCTAGATTTTTCTCAAATTCTCCCAAATTACTCAATGATGGAAAATTATAGCCCAGACCCATCAAATTATGAGGACTATCATTAAATGCCTCATTGCTCAAATTCTTACCCAATTTTCCAAAAACCCCAGAATCATTATTAAACTCAGTGTTTTCAAACAATGTAGGCAAACCACCGGCCAAAGCATAGTCTAATAACCCACTAGAAATTATATTCGCGGATTGGTTTTGCTGAGATTTTATGTCCTTCGATATGGTCTTGAGCAAATAGAGGACAGCCCATTTGTTCTTTACGCTTCTGGGCCAGGATTTTAGTGAAAAATTGGAATAAAGGTCGACAAAAGTGAGGGCTTCGGAGGACTTACCGGTGGTGACAAGGTTGCATTTGAAGGACTCTACCATAGAGGATTCGTCAGCAACGATCGATGGGGTCAAGCAGTTGGAGAGAATGCGGAGAGAGTATTTAAAAGCTCGAATGTATTTATGTTAAATGGGAACTGTAGAGGAGGAGGAATTAGGGATTTGATAAATGTTGAGTAAGCGATGCACTAGCTCTTTAATAAGATCTACGATTTTTTTTCCCGTCGTCTTCCATGGTGAATTGTAGGGACTAGGGAGGAAGAAGATGGAGAAGCTAATGTTATGAAGGTTTTTCACTTTTTCTTGTTTTTTATTTTAATTTTACTATGGGCGGAGAAAGTGAACCCCACCGTGTGGGGGGCCAGGGTAAGGCGGATGGATGCCCGCCTGCCCAGTAAATTACATTCAATTGAAAATCGTGTCGATTTCATCCTCGTTTAATTATCTTTTCTAATAATTTTGTCTTTTTAACTTAAACAAATTAAAATACCAAAAAAGAAAAAAAATTGCAGTTTCAAAAATATACGGTATAGTCGTAAACTTTCTAATCCTAACACTAAGTCCCAAAAAATAAAAATAAAAAAAAATAAAAATAAAAAAATAAGTGAAAAAAAAGAAATAACTCAACAACAAGAAAACCACCATGTGTTGCGGCCGCAACTGCTCTCCCCATCAGTCACCTCCACATCCACCCATCAACCACCACACTACCACTAAAATACTCAAACATACCACCGCCATCTTCTACTCTCACCTCCTTACCTTCTTGGCACTCTCCCTTGTTCTCAAGCGACTCGATTAACCGTCTCCACTCAAAACAACCCATTCACAATAAAACATGTGCAAAACACAAATCTATCCTTAATAACATTAAAAACTTTCCTTGTTCAATGCCCCAATTAAACCCAACACTTTTCTATACAATTTCAATAAGTGGCGTAGCATGTATGCTAAAATCTTTAACAAAACGCCTATAAAAGCTAGCTAAACCATGGAAGCTTCTCACCTCAGTGACACTTTTAGGCGTTGGCCACTCCTTAATGGTTTTAATCTTTTCATCATCTACCTCAATCTTGTTAGCACTAACAACATAGCCAAGAAAAATAAAATTTTTCATGCAAAAGGTACACTTTTTAATATTAGCATATAGTTTTTCATTCCTTAAAACATCAAGCGCACAACGCAATTGATCAATATGCTCATCTAAGTCCTTACTACACACTAAGATATCATCAAAGTAGACTACCACAAATTTGCCTATGAATGCACATAAAACATAGTTCATTAATCTCATAAATGTGCTCCAAGCATTAGTTAGACCAAAAGGCATTACCAACCACTCATACAATCCATACTTAGTCTTAAAAGCAGTTTTCAATTCATCTCCTTCTTTTATTCTTATTTGGTGATATCTATTTTTATGATCTATTTTACTAAACATACATGATCTATGTAACTCATCAAGCATATCATCTAATCTAGGTATGGGATGACGATACTTTACCGTTATATTGTGGACTGCCCTACAATCAATACACATTCTCCATGTTCTATCCTTCTTAGGCACAAGTAGCACATGGACTCATGCTTTCACTCACATACCATTTGTCCATCAACTCCTCAAATTGCCATTGAAGCTCCTTTGTCTCATATAGATTACATATATATGTTGGTCGGTTTGGAATAACAGCTATGGGTACAAAGTCAATTTGACGTTCAATGCTTCTAATGGGTGGTAATACACTAAGCATCTCTTCAGGAAACACGTTCTCAAATTCTTGCAACAAAGAAATAGCCAAACTAGGGAAAGATTTGTTAGTTTCGCCAAGTACAATGAAGGATTTATTGTATACTAGTAAAATCATTTGTTGATTTTCCATGAGAGCCCTCTTAATCTCACTTTCTTTTGCAAAGAAACTCACTTTTGTAGGCTCTCTATCTTTTTTGTCTCGTGATTCTACTTATTTTCATTTTCACTCTCTTTTTTTCCTCCATCCTTTTCTTTCCTTATACGTATACCTCACGTTTTCTTTTCTGCTCTGCCTCACATTTTAATTCCATTCGATCCTCATAGACTTGTTTTAGTGTTAAAGAAACAAGAGTAACCAGTTTTCCATCTTTGACAAAGCTGTAAACCCATCATGCAACACCTTCATATCGTACTGTCATGACATCTCCAACAAAAGATGGCTAGCATGCATATGAACGACATCACACAACACTTCATCACTATACCTCTCAATAGTAAAGCTCAATAAGACTTGCTTTGTAACCTTGACCTTTCCACATTCATTCAACCGTTGTAACTTATAAGGTCTAAGGTGCTTTAGTAAAGACAAGCTCAATTTCTCAACAAGGATGGTACTAACTACATTGGTGCAACTTCCTTCATCTATGATCATACTACACACTTTATTCTCAATATAGCATCTAGTATGAAATATATTTTCTCTCTCTTGCTCCATAACATCTACCTTAATTTGTGCATTAAGAGCAAGCCTTGCAACTAGAACTTCACCTTGTATAGGGTACTCTACACCAACATCCTCCAACTCAGGCATCTCATCACTATCACACTCATCTTCAGTCTCCACTTCTCCATTATCACGCAAAATCATTGCCCTTCTGTTTGGTCATTGTGAGGCAATGTGCCCGAAACTCAAACATTTAAAACATTTGATATCCTCGTTCTTAAATGGTTGAAAATCTGACTTGGGTTTATTGTTTCTATTTACCTCATCTTTTTCCTTAGGTGGTTCGGTCTTCTCCTTTAAAATAACTAGGGATGGCAATTTAACCCGCGACCAGCCCCATTTTAGGCTGCCCCGCCCTGAAAATTCAGGTTGTAGGGACGGTATGAAAAATCTACCCCGCCTATATATATATATATATATAATTTTTTTTAATAAAAAACTAAAAATCTAGAAAACAAATGGGTTACTTGAGAGTCGAACCTAGGTTGCAAAGATAAAATAACAACACTAAACCACCACACCACAACCTTAATATGAATGTTTTTTTTGTTTACTAAATATATTATAACAAATTCATCAATTCCTTTTTCTACTAAACCTAATTAATTCATTTCATTTCCTGAATCCTCTCATTTCTACAACACAAGCACAGCAGCCATCAGTGTCTGCACTTCGCAGTCAGATTTCCTAAATCAACTGGTTACCACCCTCTAATCCATTCGAACCGCGGTCGCCACCGTCGATTCACCCCCGTGCCATCTCCAGCCGCTTGAAGCTAGCAAGTTTTAACTTTTAAGGTAACTTTCTTTTCATATGGTAACCAAGGGCTTTCATTTTCCAAATCTCACAAAAGAAGATAAATAGACAAATTAACCGCGCCTTCTCCAGCTGTCCTCGACGTGAATATTGCTCCTTGTTGTTAGATATTCATCCAAATTAAAAAGACAAATTAATTCCATTGCAAATTAAACTTGTCTTTTCATTTGGATGATTATATGGCTTAATGCCGAATGATATATGGGGCTATTAGATATTATACTAATTTATTTTTGTTGTTAGATATTCATCCAAATGAAAAAGACAAATTAATTCCACTGCAAATTAAACTTGGCTTAATGCCGAAGGCTACACACTTAATAATAATTAATATTATAGCCAAATATTTATCCAGTTTTAAGTTTGAATTGTATATATGAATCACTAAAATATACGGGACCATATGATAAAATGATTTTTTGAGTTATCTGTATTCATGGAATCATGGTCAACATCCAGACTAATGTTAGATATTATATTAATTTATTTTTGTTTTGATTTGATCACTGGTTATCAATGAAAAATTTAAGGTGAATATTGCTCCCTGTTTTGCATTTTTACTCTAAGCATTGTCATTACATGTTCATCAATTAAACTAATAAGAATTTTTGTTGTTAACTATAGATTTTAGATAGCTTTTTTTAGCTTTATGTAATCATAATTTTTTATTGTATTTGTAGATGTCAGAACAAAAACGTTGTTCAATAGGAAGTACACATGGTACTCCGCAAGTACCTTGCGATACTTCAATGCCAACAACAACGGCAAATACTAGTAATCCTCCATCATTATCGGTGGACCAAAATTCAAACCAAAATCCAATAAGCATAGATTCGAATGGAGATCATACAATGACTCTTGGTGTAGTGGGTAGAAAAAGAAAGTTGACATTTCAGGTATGGGACCATTTTAAGCTCAAAATGATTGACAACGAGATCAATGTTGTTTGTAATTATTGTTCAGAAAAGTTGGTAGGTCATAGTAAAAATAGGACAAATCATTTGAAAAAACATCTAGATAGATGTGCACTTCGTAACTGTAAGCAAACTGATATTAGATAGTCAATATTGAACCCTACAAAGCAAGCGACTGGAAAGGTGGTTATGGGGACTTACCTTTTTGATCAAGAACATGCTAGGACAGAATTAGGCAAAATGATTATTTTACATGACTATCCGCTTTGTATGGTTGAGCATATTGGGTTTAGGAGTTTTGTGAATATATTCAACCTCGATTTAAAGTCGTGTCTCGGAATACCATTAAGAATGACATTTTGAAGATTTATGACTTGGAGAAAGTGAAAATGATGAGTGTATTGGAGGACAACAAGAGTAAAATTGCCGTAACCACGGACTTGTGGACTTCAAACCAAAAAAAGGGTTACATGGTCATCATTGCACACTTTATTGATGATGCTTGAGGCTTCAAAGCCGTGTTATGAGGTAAATACTAAGCAATTCAAAGTACAATATGTTCATTTTTTTTCAACTTCTATTTAATATTGTTGTAATTACTTTGTTTGTTTTTGTATATAGGTTCATATATGTTTCTTGTCCACATATGCAGAATCTCTATCTGACACCCTGTACGAAAGCTTATTAGATTGGAATATTGATTGTAAGTTATCTACTCTCACTGTTGACAATTGTTCAACAAATGACGCTATGATCAATATCCTTTTAGATAATAAGTTTTCTAGTGATTCACTTTTGGCAAATGGTGATTTCTTTCATATGTGGTGTTGCGTGCATATATTGAACTTAATTGTAAATGAGGGTATAGAAAATATTGAGGAGAGTGTTGAAAAAATTCGAGATAATGTATCTTTTTGGACTTCAACACCAAAAAGATGGGAAATTTTTTGAGAATACTGCACGTTAGCTTAAAATTAGTTGTAGTAGAAAGTTGGTACTTGAGTGTAAGACTAGGTGGAATTCTACATATATCATGCTTGACAGTGCTTCTGAGTACATTGATGTTTTTTTTTTCGTTTGAAGCAAAGAGAAACCCAATATAAGTGTTTGCCTAGTGATCAAGACTGGAAGTTAGCCACATAAATTTGTGATAGGCTAAAGTTATTTTATGTGGTAACTGAATTATTTTCTGGAACTAATTTTGTAATCACCGTATCATGCCTATTTATCATATCCCTCATCGCGTTATTGTTATCGCTCATCTAGTCAAACATTATATTCATTCGCTTAAATTGTTGTTGTATGGCTTTTAACAAAAAGAATTGGTTGTTCTCATCCCTAGGTGTTGTTTATTCGTGATTAGACATTTTGGGTATAAAAAAATAGAAAACTTGGTATTGAAAGAAATATTAACCTCACATGTTTACACTTGTGTTTCACTCTATTTGACATTTTCCCAATAATAATCTCACCACTCTTGCCTTGTACGTCTTTTTGTTTTTTTTTTAGCCAAGTTCTCTAAAGAACTAACTAAACTCAATCAAGAATACGGTTTTCGCAACGTTCAAGAAAGACAATAGAAAAGACAACGAGAAGGACCCAAGAAGAAAATCACATGAAGAATAAGATTTAAAGATTTAAGCACTTGATGACAATATGGAATGTATGCTTCTTGCCAAATATAATACAATAATCTCAAATGATTTTATTTCCTATTCCGTTTTTGAACTCTATTTTTGTTAAGTTTCTACTTATTTTCTGAATTAGATTAGGTTTTTATTGATTTTTGCTTATTTAAATGCTTCTTATTGTAAACAAAACAACATTGATTATTGAGACATTAAATTAAAGTGAGAATCACTTTTCTTCCTTGTTCTTAATTTAAATAACCAAACTTATCAAAGATTTCACAATTCTTTATGGTGTTTATTCTAACTTGGTTCTTGGATTCAAGAAATCTGTTACCACCCAATTTTGGTAAGGCCCACACGTCAGCAAAGACCTTATAGGCCCAACGAAGGCCTCAAAGGCCCAGCGAGGACCTCGTAAATTCAAAGAAGGCCTCGATGGCCCAACAATATCTTAGCATTCCTGAATCAAGTACAGCAAAGCCCATAAAGGGCCTCGACGTTCATGACCAACCCAGGGTGCTTCGTCGGTCTTCGAATTCTATATAATCCACAGACAATCTGATATTTTGGGACAGTTAAAGTGATATCTCAAGGAAGATTGTGTTTGATTGTCACATGAATACCTACAAGAAAATCAAATCTCAATCTCCTAATGATTAGACAATGTGATATCGAAAATTCATAAAGATTAGGACTGAAATCTAGGAGATTGCATTGACACCCAATTATCCCTTATCTCATAAGGAAGGAGAATCTCATCAGAGGTCTAATTAATTGCTTACCTAAACTAATTAGAACTCTGAAGCTATAAATACAACATCTCTGGCTATTCTAAGATACGCATTATTCTCACTATTAAACTCTATTCAAATATCTGATTGCTTGTCTCTCCCACACCCAAAACACTTCTCCCGTATTATTCTTGTATTCCAGTAGTTAACTTGATCGTCAGAGTACCAACGATCGTTGGTCTTGTTTTCTTCGGTGATCTTAGTGCCTAACGATTGTCCTAGTGTACAGGTAACATATAGGCTAACAGAGGATTGACTGGAGATCTGTTGACACATAGATAGTGTAGATATCGAAGTCAACAGATTGTCACCGTCTGTGGAAAATAAAAATACGTTATACAACCAAAATGCTTGTGGTAAAATGTGTTTTCTACCAGAAAGAGCATGGCGACAGATAACTCTCAAGAAGACGAGATTGATTCTCACCACATGGACCAGCAGCAGGAAAGCATTCTAGATCTCCAAAATGTGACTTGCCACTGAAAAAGGTAACATCAGCAAAAGCGGACCACTGAGCAGGATATCCAAGACCTAAAAAATGAAAATGCCAGGATGAGGTCTATGATCGAGAGATTGAGAAATCAATCCCCCCAATTTGGACACAAGCATGATCGCGATTGGCAAAGCCCTTTGAGGTCTGGCTCAATTGAAAGCCGTCAATATCAGGATGACCCGCCAATCCTAGATAGATGGAACCTTCGAAACCCAAATTTGAGGCCCTCGCACGATGACTAGTGAGAGAAACATCTCTCGTTACTAAAAACAAGCCCATCGCATCTGTCTACGTATTTTGTAGGTTAGGTGTCAGGTCCTCTGCTGTACAGCCTCAATCATTAAGTAGCAGGCACAACGAGCATAGCAAGGCTCGCCCAGAAGGAAAAAGAGACCCAAAGGTTATGAATGTGAGGCCAAAACGATGGTATGACCTCGAAGACGATGACGAGAACCTCCCATTCTCCAAGGAACTGATGGCTAGATAACTCCCCAACGAATTCAAAATGTCCTTTATAGAGAAGTACAATAGGAGAGGTGATCCCATGGATTACATCAATGTGAATAAGACAAGGCTCCAAGGATATATCCTAACAGTCAAGTGCAAGAACTTTCACACAACCTCGTCTATGATGAAAAGAGGTGGTACAACAAGTTGAAGTTGGAGAGTATCAAGAGCTGGCCATAGCTGAAGCAGGAATTTATCAATACTTTCATTGGCAATTGAACAATGATAACAGATGTGGCCTAGCTCTATGACATTTGAGAGGAAAGGAGAATCAGTGAAGGGGTACTTCAAGAGGTTCAACAATGTCATCAACAAAATCAAGAACGTCACCGATGATAAGGCGCTAGATGCACTGGTAACCGGGCTCTACATGCGAACCTCCTTTTGGATAGACGTCTAAAATAGGGAGCCCAAGATCTATACTCAACTGGTGGATCTGATCCAGCAAGAGATTCGCTCTGAAGAGACCATCGAGAATAGAGAAAAGGCAAAAAGAGAGAAAGGGGATCGCTAGGGTGGGGCATGGGTTGGGTTGTGTTGGTTCAATTTTGGGCCCAAACTGAAACTGAACTGACCACTTCGGTTTGGTGTTTCTCCCAAATCGAACCAAACCACTTTGTTGGGCAAATCGATCCAAACCAAACCGACTAATCATGGTTCGGTTTGGTTTGGTTTGGTTTGGTTTAGGCGGTTTGGGCTTGAATGGTTTGGGCTTGCATTTGTATTCTAAAAAAATAACAATAACTTCCATTTCAAAATTTCTTTTAGACATGCAACAAATTATTTACAAAACATTTAAATATAACTCCCATTTACAAATTAACCAACATTTACAACCTTTTTTTGGACATGCAAGTTATTAATTTTTGGACATTTACAATCAGGTTTAATTTAATTTTTGATTTTATAAGTTATAATTCGGTTTGGTTCGGTTCGGGTTGGTTTGGTTTATTTATCACAAACCGAAACTGAACCAACCCAAATTTATTTTTAGCTTAGTAAACCAAACTAAACCACCAAGGTGTGAAAAATTGAACCAAACCGACCCGAATCGGTTCAGTTCGGTCAGTTTAAGTGGTTTAGCAGTTTGGATGCCCACCCCTAGGGATCGCTACCACCGAGAAGGATGACATTCTCCTAAGCCTCACACCTACCACTATCGGAGGTTCAATCAAACTAAGGTAGTCTCAAGACCACCGCCTAGACCACCAGCAGCAATCCATCAATCGTCGATTTCTTCTTCCAAGTTCTATCATATACACCAGACTGTAATTATAACATAGAAGACTGTCTGGATGTGTGAGAACTAATTGATCAAAATAATCAACGACAACGAGAAGAAAACTGACTGGCTCGAGAATGTCGAGGACCACCCAACCAAGGCGAAGACCTCCATCTCTACGCCAGGGCGATGGCCCTCACTACCAGAATATGAGAGATGACAGGAACTTGGATCCACCTAGACAGGACGGGCCCGTAGGAGCCCCTCCAGTTTGTGAGATCAATACCATAATTGGAAGGCCATACGTTGGAAGGCATACAATGAACTCCCGACTAAACTACACTAAAACAACAAGAAGAGAGCCAGCAGTATGCTAGCAGGTTTATGGACACTGACCCAGGGCCCACCACCTATCACGTTTACGGAGGATGATGAGGCTGGTGTCCATTACCCATATTGCGATGCTCTAGTAATTTGCGCCGTTGTCGCTAGAAATAGATTAGCGAGGATGTTGGTCGATGATGAGAGTGCCATGAACATCCTGTTTAGTAGTGCCTTCGATCAAATGGAGGTGGACCATAAGCTAACAGCTATCTCTGAGCCATTATTTGGCTTTACAAGGGACAGCCTCATCCCGTGAGGAAGGATCACCCTCACTGTGGATTTCGGAGAGCCCCCATGTTACATAAAGAAGTTCATGGAATTCTTGGTGGTAGATATTCGCTTCGCTTACCACGGGGTCCTCGAAAGGCCTGCACTCAAAGATTTACAATTAGTCACCTCTATCCACTACTTAGCGATGAAATTCCCAACATCAGGCAGGACCACAAAGGTCTGAGGCAATCAGATAGAAGTGTGGGCATGCTACATGAATACACTTTGAAAAGCAGCAACTCATAGAGACACTCCCTCTGCAGTCATGACTATACAAACTGAAGCGGTGGATATTGACCAAGGAAATGATGAGGAGGACATGGTCCTCGATGAAGGCCTTGACCCACGAATCGTAGGTTTGTATTCGTTAGCTTCACCGGTGAAAGAATTAGAAACGTTCCCAATATGTCCTTTGGACCCCTCCCAAATGCTACAGTTGGGGTAGAAACAAGAAGAGTAGATGAAAGAAAATATAAAATGGTTATTGCGTGAGAACGTTGATGTTTTCACATGGAAGCATACCGACATGGTGGGGATAAGCCCATCTGTAGCTTTCCATGCCCTGAAAGTGGACCCCAAAATTGCCTCAAGATACAGAAAGACAAATCCCTGAGCACCGAAAGATATGGCACCCTAAAAGAAGAAGTGGACAACTGCTGGCAAATGGGTTTATCCAAGAAGCAGTCTACCCCCAATGGGTGTCCAACTCTGTGTTGGTTAAGAAAAGTAACCATAATTGGAGAGTGTGCAAAGACTTCTTCGACTTAAAACAGGCGGCCCCAAAGACAACTTCTCTTTGTAGTGCATCGATCAGCTGGTCGATGCAACCACCAGTCACAAGCTACTCAGCTTCATGGACATTTACTCTGGTTCTGCAAATATCGAATGAAGCTCAACCTCTTGATATGTGCTTTTGGAGTTGCATCCGGAAAGTTCTTAGGCTACATGGTAAACCAACGTGGGCTAGAGGCCAACCCGGAGAAGATCAGAGCGCTCATCGACTTGTGCTCGCCATCCTCTCCTAAAGAGGTCTAGAGCTTTACGGAAAGGTTGGCAGCCTTAAATTGATTCATATTGAAAGCGACTGATCGATACTAGCCCTTCTTCCAGACCATCAATGGAGAGAAGCGGTTTGAGTGGACAGATGAGTATGAGAGTGCCTTTCACGAACTCAAGATCCTCCTTGAAAAGCCTCACTATTATCCAGTCAAAGACTGGAAAAAGACTACTTATCTACTTAGTGGTATCAGAAAAGGCAGTGAGTTCGGTGTAGAAATTGAATTAATAATATGTTTTAGACATTCAATGGTGGATTTTACAATTGAAGGTTGTTAAATTTTGACAAAAGTGTTGTTGATTCAACATTGAACGGCCCATATATTTTTTTCAAATATATTTTTGTGACTCCAAACAAGTTTATATTAATTCATAAAAAAATTTGGTAATTAAGACCTAATGAAATCCCATTAAAAATATGTTTAGGACATCCAACGGTTGGTTTTACTCTTGAATTGCATCAAATTTTGATTGAAATTGTACGTCATTGCAAAACGTAATAGTTGTTCAAAATGTATTTTGTTACTCCAAACTAGTACATATGTCTCCATCGTTATATTATGATGTCGAAAAATTTTGAAAATCGGATTAAAAATATGTTTTGGACAATTAATGGTTGATTTTACAATTGAATGTTATTAAATTTGACAAAAACAGCAGTAATTCAATATTGAACGGCATAAATGGTTGTTACAAATGTATTTTCGTAACCCCAAATAAGTTTATATTAATTCATAAAAGATGGTGATAAATACTTAATGAAAACCCATTAAAAGTCTGTTTAGGACCTCCAATAGTTGGTCATACTCATGAATTGTGTCAAATTTCGATCAAAATGGTTCGTTGTTGAACAATGTATATGGTTGTTCGAAACGTATTTTTTGGAGTCCAAACTAGTACATATGACTTTGTAAGTGAGTTATAATGATGAAAACAGTTTACAAATTGAATAAAAAGTACATTTCGAACATTTAATGTTGGATTTTACACTTGATTGTTGTTAAATTATGACAAAATGGTGGTAATTCAACATTGAAAGGCATGTATGGATGTTACAAGTGTATTTTCGTGACCCCAAATCAAGTTCATATTCCATCATAAAATTGTTATGGTAATGAATAAGTAATAGTTGGTTATATTCTTGAATAGTGTCAAATTTTGATCAAAATAGTTTGTCATTGAACAACATATATGATTGTTCGAAATATATTTTTGAGACTCCAAACTAGTACATATGACTTCGTAAATGTGTTATGATGGCGAAAAAAGTTTAGAAATTGAATAAAAAATACGTGTCAAACATTCAATGGTGGATTTTACACTTAAATTTTGAAAAAACGGTGGTAATTCGACATTGAATGAGCTATATGGTTGTTCCAAATGTATTTTTGTGACTCTAAAATTTTTTTTATTGCTTCATAAAAGTCTTATGGTGATTAATATGTAATGAAATCTCATTAAAAGTATGTTTAGGACATCCAACACACTACAAGAAAGTTCACTTTTAACAACGAAAATTTTCGTCTTGTAAAGTCTCTCAACGACCATTTTTCGACAAAACAACCTAAAAATGACTTTTTACGACAAAAAATTTCATTGTTAAAAGTGAAATTTCTTGTAGTGACAGTTGGTTATACTCTATAATGGTGTCAAATTTCGACCAAAATAGTTCGTCGTTGAACAATGTATATGATTGTTTGAAACGTATTTTTTGGACTCCAAATTAGTATATATGACTTTATAAGTGTGTAATGATGGCGAAAAAAGTTTAGAAATTGAATAAAAAATATGTGCCAGACATTTAATGGTGGATTTGACATTTGGAAGTTGTTAAATTTTGACAAAACGGTGGTAAATCGACATTGAATTGCCTATATAGTTGTTCAAAATTTGTGACCCCAAACAAGTTTACCTTGTTTCATAAAACTGTTATAGAGATTAAAACATAATGAAATCCAATATGAGTACATTTAGGACATCCAACGGTTGGTCATACTTTCGGATGGTGTCAAATGTCAAACAAAATTATTCATTGTTGAACAACGTATATGGTTGTTTGAAACGTATTTGTTAGAATCTAAAGTAGTACATATGACTTCGTAATTTTGTTATGATGAATACGTAATGAAATTTCATTAAAATTATGTTTGGGAGATCCAATGGTGCGTTTATACAAAGAGAATGGTGTCAAATTTTGACAAAAATTGTTCGTCATTAAAAAATGTATATGGTTGTTCAAATGATATTTTGTTACTCCGAACTTGTACATGTCTTCGTAGGTGTATTACGATGTCGAAAAATTTTGAAAATCAAATTAAAAATACGTTTGAGACATTCAATACAATTGAATGTAGAATTTTTTTGTTTTTGTTTTCATAATTTCATAATTTCATTTTTGTAGAATTTTAGAATTTTATTTTTTATTTTTTATTTTTTATTTTTCAGAATTTATATTATTTTAGAGTTTTTATTTAAATAAATTGTTTTGCTTGTTTTGAGTGTTTTTAGCGTTTTCACTCAAGACACTCCAAACGTCAAAAATGTGTTTTAAGTTTTGTGTTGTATATTTAACTTTGTTTTCAAAAATGTATTTTCAAAAACAGCATAGTAAACAAGTTTTGGGTATTTTACAAAATTGTAAACTGAAAATAGTTTGAAAACAACATAGATAATGGACCCTTCGAAGACTAAATTAAATTACAACACAAAATTCAGAACACATTTTTGACGTTTTGAGTGTTTTCAAAACAAGGAATACAAAATGTATTTAAAAAAAATTCTAAAAAATAAAAAAGAAAATTATAAAATTATAAAATTATAAAAAAAAGTAAAAATTCTTAAAAATTAAAATTCTATAAAAATGAAAATTTCAAAATACTAAAAAAAAAATTCAAGCCCTTATTGGTTATTTAAATAAAAAATATATAAAAAAATTAATTTAAATAAAAATTGATTAAAATTCTTAGTCCACATCCTTAATTTTTATTTTTTTATTTCCTATTTTGTTAATTTATTATTTGTTTGTATTTTATTTTTGTAAAAAAAATATTGCAAGATCTACTAACTTTAAAATGTATATATTATTTTATCATATATTAGGATAAAATTGTTGTATTTTACCGAATAATTAGAATCATCGAATAAAATGATATAAAACTATTTCTCAAATTCCAAACAAAATGTGTTTTCCAGTTTTCTATTTCCAGAAATAGTTTTTCAAAATGACAATCCAAACGCGTTTTCAGCAATTTTAAAATAAACTATCAAAATAGAAAACTGAAAATGAATTCTAAACTCAAAATTGAAAACTAAAATGCAAAGAAAACATGTCCAACTTTTCGAGTTACCTTAATGGAGGTTACTTCCACTCTATCATGCTTTCAACCCTTTAAAGGAGTCAATCACATATCAACTCGACTGACTTTGATCAAGCATGATATTTTCCTCTTTACTGTAAATTCAAAGAGAAATAACAGAACTTGAAGATAGGAAACAGAAAGAAATCAGTTCTTCAACGAACAAAATAAAGGAATTCGGCTCCAGCGATACTAATCTTTATCCAGCTCCATGAATAGAAGGCTCAACTAAAACACCGTTCCAAAGAAGGAAATTTTGAAGAACTTATTTCTTTGTTACCTTTTTTACTTGTTGTATTCAAATTCTTTGTTGGATTAGTCCATATTAGCTCAATCAACAATATATAAACTATCTTGTTGCTGAAAATAACAAGATAGCTTTTAATTTGTTGACTAAAAATTGTGTTGGTTTTCTTTTTTAAAAATTGTTGGAAAAATACAGCACTTTTGTGGTATTGTTATGTATATTCGTATAGAATCTAGCAGATTATGAACAATATTCTTAAGCTTAAAAACAAAATTACATACATTTGGAATGCATCCATAAGTGTTCAAAGAAGAGTTTGTTTAGGTTTGTAGATTCTTATTATTTTTATAGACACTGGAATCACAATCTCTTTGCATATTACTACAGGTTTTAAGCACAACAATATGTAGAAAATGTAAAATCTTCACCTCTTTTTTATTTTAAAATAATTCTAAATTCTATATTCAAATTAACTATATAGTTTTATACTATATAGCAATACTATTGAATGCATAATTACAAACAATTCAAGTGTATTACACGTGTTTCACACTAGTATTCATTAAAAGTGACTCCCTTTTAAAGACGAATATTTTTTTGACCAATACCTAATAAAATGTACAATTCAATTAATTCATTAAAAAAGACTATATTTTAAGGGCAAAATAATTATATTTGGCACCTAAATAATACAATGCACCAAGAAAATTGAGTTGTTTTGAAACATAATACAATGCACTGTTGTGTATTTCCAACAAATCACAATTTTTTGAACCAATCAATTTAAATATTAAACATTGCTGAAGAAAATAAAAATTCTATTAATATTCCCGTACGATGCAATTAAATTTCACATAGTAAATTGTAAAAATATTTTATTTAGGATGTATGTTCATGCTATAACCTTTTACAATATTTATAAATAAATTTGACACTCACGATCATTTTTTGTATTTAGTAATAATATGTTGGTTTTCATTCAATTTATTAATCTACTTTGATTAAACTCGTGATCTTAACCTTATCAACCTTTAAGTTCCCGAACAAAATTTATTAATTGATCACTCGTGTGTGTGTGTGTGTGTGTATTCTTGAATTGTGTAACCCACTAATTGTCTAACATTTTGTAGGAGAACCTACTCGTCGTTATGGAAAAATCATCTGAACTCTTTATGAACCTTACTTGTCCAAAATTACAAGACTTTAGATGGTATAATGATGTTTTCCTTTAAAAGGTTATGTTACGTGAAGATTGCAAATCAGGCTTCTGGAAAGAAAAGTTTTTATTGCAGGCCTTCCCAAACTTTTTGCTAAAAGAGTTTGTGGTGCTATCAAAGATGAATTTTCAATGCTGCCATATGAGGATCTTATACCTATGGTCAAATCATTGGATTTATTAATATACTTTCCCTTTGCAATGATTTAAAACTCAAAGCAAAATTCAAGTCCGATAGGATGGAAGGAAGAAGAGAACTCGGTTCCTTCTGTGAGCAATATGGTTACGAACGTATCGCTCCTCCATCTAGAAGCCATAAAAAAAGACAAAAAAGTTTTCACAACAACAAAAAGAAATTTTATAAAAAATATAATAATTCTCCAGATTATTACAAGAAACAAAAATACCCTAAAAAATTTCACAAAAGAAAATTTAAAAATAAAAATAAACCTCCCAAAGATTCTATTCGAGATCCTACAAACGCTACATGTTGGAAATGTCAGAAAAAAGGACATTATGCCAACAAGTGTCCTTTAAAGAAAAAAATCAATAATCTCCAAATCGATAACGAATTAAAAGCTCAACTTTTAAACCTTATCAATTCCTCTGATTCTTCGGAATCTGAAGATATCATCTATATATAATCTTCAAGAAGATTCTGATTATAGTTATGATTCTTCTTCCTCTCAATTTTCAAGTTCCAAATAGATCTGCAATTGCAAATATAATTGCATTTGTGAAACTAATTCAATTAATGTTTTAACTTCAGAAAATAAATTAATTCAAGAAATCATCAATCAGATTCATGACCCTGAACTTAAACAAAAATTTAATCTTTCTCGTTGAGCCGGAGGAAGAAAAGCCTCCTCAAATAAATTATAATCTTAAAGATGTTTTTGATAGGTTCAAAAAACCCAATAAACTTTCAACCAGTCAAGATCTTCGTGGTGAAGTAAATCAAATGAAATATCAAATATCTCAACTTGAGAGACAGCTTACTGATTTCAAGTTTGAAGTTTCTATCATCAAAGCTTATTCTTCTTCTCTTGATAAAGGAAAGGGAAAAGCTAAAACCTCCTCATCTTGTTGTTCTTTTTGAAGATGAAAAGGCTATCCAAACCCCTTCTTTTCAAATAGGAACTCCTATAGATGAAGAACAATCAATGAATGTCATTAGTCAAATTCGTTTACAAAAATGGTACACATTCAACAATAATAATCAATAAAGAATTCAAAATTAAAACTAGAGTTCTTTTAGACTCGGGTGCAAATCAAAATTGTATTAGAGAAGGTCTCGTCCTTGCCAAATATTTTGAGAAAACCACCGAAAACCTTTATGGTGCTAGTGGTAAAAGCCTTAATATCAATTACAAACTAACAAAAGCTCACATTTGTAATGGGAACATTTGTTTCAAAAGTAGTTTCTACCTCGATCGTCAAAGATCTTGACCAAGAGGTCATTCTTGGTACTCCCTTTCTTGTTCAATTATATCCAATTTCTATTACCGAAAAAGGATTGAAATCCAAATATCTCGATCAAGAGATAATCTTTGAATTCACCAATCCCCCATCAATAAGAGATATTAATCTTATCAAAGAACAGTCAATTACAAAAATCATTAATAATATTAATCTAAAAAAATAACACATTAAATATCTAAAAGAAGATATTAAGTTTTCAAGGGTGTTAGAACAATTAGAAAACCAACAAATAAAAGATCAAATTGCTAAAATTGACAAAGCCATTAGGACATAAGTTTATTCCACCATTCCTAATGCCTTTTGGAATAGGTAGAAACATATCGTTACTCTCCCCTATATCCCCAATTTTAGTGAAAAACAAATACCAACAAAAGCAAGACCAATTCAAATGAACAAAGAACTCTTAGATGTGTGCACAAAAGAGATCGAAGATCTCCTTGAAATGGGTTAATTAGGCCTAGCAAGTCTCATTGGAGTTGCGCTGCCTTCTATGTTAATAATCACGGAGAAATTGAGAGGGTACCCCTAGACTTGTTATCAATTATAAACCTTTTAACCAAGTTCTTCAATGGATTAGGTATCCAATGCCTCAAAAGAAAGATCATCTTAATCGTCTCCTCAATGCAGTTATTTTCTCAAATTTTGATCTTAAGTCAGTATCATGGCAAATACAAATTGACGAAAATGATAAGTATAAAACAACTTTCAATGTTCCTTTCGGACAATATGAATGGAATGTTGTGCCATTCGGTCTCAAAAAACGCCCCTTATGAATTCCAAAAAATTATGAACGATATTTTTAATCCTTATCAAAACTTTTCAATAGTCTACATAGATGATGTCCTTATCTATTCTAATAGCATAGAACAACATCTTAAGCATCTTCAAATTTTCCTTTCAATTGCTAGAAAAAATGGTCTAGCTGTGTCAGAGATTGTACTATGTCAAACTAAGATTAAGTTCTTAGGCCATGAGATTTTTAGAGGAACAATCACTCCCATAAGAGGAAGTCTTGAGTTTGCCTCTAAATTTCTTGACCAAAATCTCTACCAAACAAGTCTCCAAAGGTTTTTAGGATGTGTCAATTATATTTTTGACTTCATTCTAAATATTAGATAGATTTGTGAACCGCTTTACCAAAGGCTTCAAAAAACTTCTCCATCATGGTCAGACAAACATACCGAAACAGTCAAGCTTATCAAACAGAGTGTCAAATCTCTTCACTGCCTTAATATTGTTAACCTAAAAAGCCTCCCTTATTGTTGAAACCGACGCCTCGGATATTGGTTACGGAGAAATTCTGAAACAATCAGTTGACCATCAAAAGGAACAACTTGTTCGCTTTCATTCGGGCATTTGGCTCAGTCCACAAAAGAATTATTCAACCTTCAAAAAGGAGTGCCTTTCAATTGTTTTATGTATTTCAAAATTTCAAGATGATTTGACTAATAAAACTTTTCTTGTTAGAACGGATTGCAAATCTTCAAAAGATGTTTTACAAGAAGACGTTAAAAATCTTGTTACAAAACAAATTTTTGCCGGATGGCAAGCTATTCTTTCTTGTTTCGACTTTTCAATTGAGTTTATCAAAGGTGAGAATAATTCACTACCAGATTTCTTAACTCGAGAATTCTTGCATGAGAGAAATGTCAAAGAAACCAGTCATCAGCAGCAAGGGAAGAACCCTGAGGAATATCTTCTCGAAAGTTCTAGTTCAAAATCAAACACTCAAGCGATAACTTCATCTCAAAAGTCCAAAGGTGCCTTGGTTTCCTCGAATCCTTTTACGATTCTTGGAACTCTTCCTTCATAAACAAAAATTCCGCAAATTACAAAAATGCCCTTACACACGATATCGTCCCGAGATTAGACAAACTCCCGTAAATTAACAATCAAAATTTCAATATTTTTCTAAAGGAACAATTCTTCTTGTCACTGAATTCAAAGACGAATGGGCTAAATTCCCTTATCTTGACGACTGCCTTTCAAGAATTTTCCCTCCTTTCCTCAAAGATGACGACCCTTTCAATTTTATTGATCGAAAATACCAAGTTTTAAATGAGTTTTCTTCATACCTCGGACCATCCACCAATCGAGAATGTGGTATGAGTCTATTCTAAAAGTTATAAAATATGCGATTATTTCTCATACGGTCAATAAACCAAACACTCACTGGGTTGATTTCTCAAAAATCAAAATCCTTAGGGTTTTAACTCTTTCTCGATTGGAATCAAGAACCACAGGAACCAAAAATATTTTTCCTCAAGAATGGTCAAAAACTTTCGGCCTTCAAGTCATTCTGGTTCATCCTCTTTGATCAAAACTATCCAAAAGTCTTTCCGAAATGGTTTCAATCATGGTGGCTCTACTTTGGAGCTCGTGATGAAATCCTTCCAAGTTGTATTTATGAAGGATTTAATCTTTTCAAAAATAAAGGTCTTAACCTCACCCCCACATGAGGACCTTGTTTTTCAATCTTGCAAGACATTCAAAGTGGCGTGGATTTTTGTTGGGATTTTCAAATTTACCCAACATTTGTTGAGGCCTTCTCTTACAAATGAATATATATATATATATATATATATAAGAAAACAATGGTTATACCCCCATTTTAAATTAAATTATTAAAATGAAAATAGAAAAAAAAAATGTTATCTTGTGCAACGAATAAGATCGGGCATCAACGTCAAAAGTCGTATGCTAAAACTTTCAAAAATTACCGGTTTTTTGAAATTTTTAAATTTTGACGAATCATAATTAAAATTTTCTATCAGTTTACTTTCATATTAAAAAATAGTTTCTCAATACAAGACCGATGCTTTGAGTTATAAGGATTTTACCAAAACATCGCGAAACTAATATTGTAAAACTTTCAAAATTATCGAGTTTTTGAAATTTTCGATTTTGACGAATCATAAAATGTTGGCTCTATTAATTTATTTTACTAAGAAAAAAAATGATTTTTCAATCCTAGACTCGTACTTTAAGTTATAAGAATTTTATCAAAACAACGCAAAAGTCGTACAATAAAACTTTCAAACGTCACTGATTTTTTGAAATTTTATGATTTTGATGAATCATATACCGTTGGAATGTTGTATCAGTTTACTTTTATATTGAAAATTGTTTTACAACATAGGACCCTTACTTTGAGTTACAAGGATTTTACAAAAACAGCCTAAAAAATCGTATACTAAAACTTTTGAAAATCACTGATTTTTTAAAGTTTTTAGATTTTCATGTATCATATCATTGGAAAATTCTATAGTTTACTTTCATATTTTAAAATGTTTTCCCACTCCAGTACTCGTATTTTGAGTAATGGGGATATTACAAAAACAACGCAATAGTAGTATAATAAAACTCTTCACTGATTTTTTTGTTTTGTTTGAAATTTTCAGATTTTGTTAAATCATAAATTGTTAAAAAGTTCTATTAATTTCTTGTTTAATAAAAAAATAGGTTTTCAATACAAGACCCGTGCTTTGACTTATAAAGATTTTACTAAAGCAATGCAAAAGTACTATAGTAAAACTTCTGAAAATCACTCATTTTTTTTTTTTTTAACTTTCATATTTTCATGAATTATATATCGTCGGAAAATTCTATCATTTTACTTTCGTATCAAAAAAATAGTTTTACAGACCAGAACCTAGATTTTGAGTTAAAAGGATTCTACAAAAACAACGCAAAGTAGTGTGGTAAAACTCTCGAAAATAGCTGATTTTTTGAAATATTCAGATTTTGATGATTCATATGACATTGGAAAATTCTGTAAGTTTACTTCCGTATTAAAAAAAATTGTCTTCTAATCCTCAACCAGTATTTTGAGTTATAAGGATTCTACAAAAACAATGCAAAAGTAGTAAAGTAAAACTTTCAAAAATAACTGAATTTTGTAAATTTGTAGATCTTGATGAATCATAAACTGTTGGAAAGATCTATCAATTTACTTTTATATGAAAACAACGATTTTTCAATTGAGGACCTGTGCTTTGAGTTATAATGATTTTACCATAACAACACAAAAGTAGTATAGCAAAACTTTCGAAATCATTTATACTTTGAAACTTTCAGATTTTGTTGAACCATAAATCGTTCGAAATCTATCAATTTAGTTTCATAACAAAAAATGATTTTCTAACCACGTCCTGTATTGTGAGTTATTAGAATTTTACATAAACAACGTCAAAAGTCGTATACTAAAACGTTTGAAAATTTCGTTGGTTTTTTGAAATTTTAGATTTTGATTAATCATAAATTGGTTGAAACCTCTATCAATTTACTTTCATAAGAAAAAAACAATTTTCCAATCCACGCCCTTTAGTTTGAGTTAGAAAGATTTTACTAAAGCAACGCATAAGTACTATAGTAAAACTTTTAAAAATCCCTGCTGAAATTTTTAGATTTGGATGAATCATATACCGTTGAACATTTTGTTAATTTACTTTCATACTAAAAAATTAGTTTTCCAATCCGAAACCCGTATTTTAAGTTATAAAGATTTAACAAAAACAACATCAAAAGTTGTACACTAAAAATTTCGAAAATCACTGAGTTTTTAAATTTTCATATTATAATGAATCATATACCTTTGGAAATTTCTATTAGTTTACTTTCTTATTAAAGAAAATTAGTTTCCAAGTTATAAGGATTTTACAAAAATCACACAAAAGTAGTATAATAAAACTTTGAAGATCGTGATTTTTTAAATTTCTAGATTTTGATGAATCATAAATCATTGAAAAGCTCTATTAATTTATTTTATGAAAAAATGGTTTTTCAATTCGGGACCTATGTGATGATAAATATAAACACACTTTGCTAAATAACTGCTGCCTCCCTTGGGACCTTTTGCACAAGCACTGCCGCTTTGTCGGTCCGCCCGCTTTATATCGGTCCGCCGCCTGGCTATTCTCATATGCCCGCCTCCGAAGAAGAGACAACCATAACACATGTCTCGCCATCTAACCAATTAGGCAGTGTGTGATCTATAAAAGCGGAAGCTACCATCGTCCGTTGGGAATGTGAAACACCGGCCGGTTGAGAGAGGTGAAACGTCCCTAATTAATTCCTCATAAAGAGGGAAGATGAAAAGGCACCCACAATTAATAACCGTTGAAGGTTACATCAAGCAGTCATTCCTATAAATAGGAGACCAACCCCCTGTAAAATGACAACACACAACTCTAATACATTATATATCGCTATTTAGCACAAGTATTCTAATCACATGCGATTATCACACCGGAGTGGCCACGGGGAAAAAAGCCCGCCACCTTTTTGCAGATCTCCACCCTTTGTCGCCGCCGGTGCTCGGAGGAGGAGAAAATCAACTATCATCACTATGTTTTGTGTTATAAGGATTTTACCAAAACAATGCAAAAATTGTCTGATAAAACTTTTGAAAATTATTGAGTTTTTGAAACTTTTAGATTTTGATAAATTATATACCATTGCAATGTTCTAGCAGTTTACTTTTATACCCAAAAAATAGTTTAACAACTCAATACCCGAGTTTTGACTTAGAAGGATTCTATAAAAACAACATAAAAGTTGTATAGTTAAATTTTCGAAAAATCTTGCTTTTATAAAATTTTCGAATTTTAATAAAAAAAATATGATGTTGGATAGTTGTATAAGTTTACTTACGTATTAAAAAAAATGGTTTACCAATCGAGGACCTTTATTTTGAGTTATAAGGATTTTACAAAAACACCACACCACAAAAGTAATACAGTAAAATTTTAGAAAATCTCTTATTTTTTGAAATTTTCATATCTTGATGAATCTTAAATCGTTGGAAAGCTCTCTCTATTTACTTTCATAGGAAAATCATTATTTTCCAATACATGACCTGTACTTTGAGTTCAAAGCATTTTACCAAAATAATGCAAAAGTCGTACAGTAAAACTTTCGAAAATAACTAATTTTTTGAAACATCATATTTTGATGAATTATGTATTGTTGGAATGTTCCATCATTTTACTTTCACATTGAAAATATAGTTCACAACCCAAGACCCGTATTTTGAGTTAGAAGGATTCTATAAAAACAACACAAAAGTCGTATAGTAAAACTTTTGAAAATTAAAGTTGGTTTTTGCATGAATCATAAACCATTTGTAAGCTCTATCAATTTACGATATGAAAAAACGTTTCCAATTCAAGACTCGTGTTTTGAGTTATAAGCATTTTACCAAAACAAAGCAAAAGTCGTAAACCAAAACTTTCGAAATCACTGATTTTTTTAAATTTCATTTTTTATTGAATTATATACTGTTGGAAAGTTCTACTGCAGGAGCAGGACCACAAACTTTTCTTTCCTTCTGGGTTTAATGCCAAATCACAAAGGCAATCAAATAACAAATCTTCAGAACCTGGGTCATGGCTAGGTGAAGGGAGGAAGGACTTAATCAGACATGCTAGGGAATTTCTTCAAAAAATGGCTCAAGATATAGAAAAAATTGCAAAGGAATAATACTCATTTGTTTTTGAGGGTTTCATTTCTCAATTGGCCATCCAACAACATGTGGACTTGAAGTTCCTCCTGTTCAGACTTGACTTCACTGAATTTTACAGCGAGCTGATACCAAGCACAGGAAGGAAGCTGTAATTTTAGCATCTGAAACACACAACGTGTTAGACATGTCAAAGGTCCATACAGCATGTTTCTTTTCATCGAATGCTGCCTGTGTGGCATGTGCACTTACACCAGTTTTTGGCACCTGTAATGTAGTATAAAGTTTTAACTCCCCAAGGCAGAATGTGGTTGAAGATCTTTCATTCTTGTTTACCTGTAACTGAAGGTATGCTGTTGCCTAGTCGCACTATTAATTAGTTTACATGTGTTGTATTGGGTAGTCTATTAGCGGGTCAATTTTTTGTCCAGCTTGAGCTTGTAGATCTGCAACATAGTTCTGTATTAATGAAGTACTGACTGATGATTGCTTTGTTTGTTGCCTTGTTGTTTCCAGCATATTCTTGTATTGGCTTTTGCTTATAAGAGATGGGTGAAAATTGTTTGGTTATTATAATGTTTCTGCCTGTTTTATCTTTTAACAACCTCAAAAGTGTGTCATTTGGAACCAAAATAGTTTCTTTTGCCTAGTAAGTATTCTTTGAACATTGTGACCTTTACAACTTTGAAAATGTTACTGACCAAAAGTTCTATAGATTTATAAAAATGTACCAAATAATATATTAAGAAAAGCTATATCGAGTATATTTACATAGAATCGCCATTTATCAAATGAAGGATTGGCCAAGGGAACAATTACACGTCCTTTTCACAAATTAATTTAAAGCACAGGTACGTGCATCATTCTAGTAAATTACATTCTCTCATTTCTTTTACCTTGTTCCTTCATCATTTTATTCATGAAAGCCCTAAAAGATAGGGAGCTCTGAGAGTGTTTTTAGGTGCACTTATCCATGGAGTACCAGCAATTGCCACTACAACAAAAAGAGCCTTTTGCAACATAAAACAGGTTTATGGCAACAATCATCAAATGTCTGTTGCAATTGGTTAATTCAATTGACATTTAACAACGGTATTTAAATGAATGTTGCCAATATATCCTTTGGCAACGGTCATTGTCTGTTGTCAAAATAATTATACATTTTGCTATTCAACAATGGGCAGTGACCGTTGTCAAATAATATAGTATTTAGCAACGTTCGCGCACGTTGTGAAAGACTCTATTATAGGACATTTTGCAACGGTCAATGTCTGTTGCAAAAGATTTTATATAATAAATGAATTGGCAACGTTCCTTGAACGCGCACATTGCGAAAGACTGTATTTTAGGACATTTTGCAACGGTCAATATCTGTTGCAAAAGATTTTATATAATAAATGAATTCACAACGTTCATTGAACGTTGTAAAAGATTTGATCTCCAAATACTAACCCATTTAATTAACTCAACACACTCACCCAATTTTGCCATATACGTTTGTGTGCAAGCCCCAAAATCACATCTCTTCCTCATCTCTCCTCCTTCAAATCTCCTCTCAAATCTCTCATCTCTCCTCAAATCTCCAATACGTCCATGATATTTCTCTCAAATCTGTTAATTTGTTGGAAGTGAAGGCATAAACGGAGATTTTATATTTCTTTTAAACAAATAATAATAATTGCAGTATTACCTTGGGGATGGAGGGCGAGGTCTTCGAGGCTGAAGGAGGCGATCTCGAGGTGGGCAGTGGCGGTGCGGATGTTGTGTCTTGAAAGAAATTGAATTCAGATCAGCTTGCTCTTTTAGGGCTCTAAGTCGCTCCACGCTCATGTTCTCCATCTCTAACCTTCCATCAGTTTGAATTTTATCTAATTTAAATTTGGAGGAGGCGATCTCGAGGCGGGCGGTGGCGGTGCGGATGTTGTGTTTTGAAAGAAATTGAATTCGGATCGGCTTGCTCTTTTAGGGCTCTAAGTTGCTCCCACTGATGTTCTCCATCTCTAACCTTTCGGGTTTGAATTTTGTCTAATTTTTTTTCCAATTATTTATCCAATCAATTAATATGACAATGATGATGTTTATTTTTTCATGAATTTCCATTTCCATGGTTGTTTACCAAATTGAATTGTTTTTTTATTCTCGGTCCCTTTTTCTTTTCTTAACATAATTATAAGTTTTGATTAATATTTTTGAATAATATGTTGTTCGACTATTTTTTGAATCTTTATTCCAATTTCTTTGAGCCGTTTATGTATTGTTATGTTTCTTTGATAAGCTTTGGTACTGCTTGTTGATGTTACGTCCTAAGGAATCAACTGTTTGTTATCCAAATGTTGCTATCATGTTTCTGTAATTAAGATAATCATAAGGCCACTAAATTTTTTCCTGTTCGTTTGCTACCAGGCTGAATATGCCTGTCATTTGCTTCAACCTGTTACATAGTTTGGTTTTGAGTTTCCGTCATCCAATCAAGCTAGCAATATATAGTTTCCACCTTCTTTTGTTTAGCACTATTGAAATTAATTAGTTTGCGGATTAAATACAGGCATTATTCTGGTATGATATCAATATTTTGATGGTACTTGCACACAATTGTCTTGATTCATTTCTAGAGCTTATGAATGAGTACCATAATTATACATCCCAGGTTGTTGTTTTGACTGAATGGTTATGGCTAAAGAGTCTTGTCAGCAGTTCTCTGTATGGAATTTACCCAATTTGGACCACATGGCAATTTTACAGCTGAGGCAAAACTATAGTTTGCCATGTTTTCTATATATATATATATGTGTGTGTGTGTGTGTGTATTTCGAAATTTTGTATAGTTTGCCATGTTTTCTACATTCTTCTACATTTGCTGCAAATGTGGGTTCTTCTGATCTATATATGTATTTTGTATACAAATCTAAATGTGTTTCCTTTTTGTTTTTATTTTGGTGACAATGGGACGAAATCTGTTTTTTTCACCCGTTTTACTTATTAATGTATGTTATTGGGTTTTTTAATGGATTGAGTGCTTATTAGTAATCATAAGTTTGACCTTATGTTTTCTGAAATTCTTTTCAATGCCAGTATGATCAATTGGACACGGCGTATCACTACAATTGACAACGGCAACTTATTTTCACCAAAGGTAGCTGAGTTCAAAATTTTGCTTTAGAGGTAGCTTCGCTTGCTTCAATGACAGGCTTCAGTCATAGATTTCAGATTTTTATGCTATTTTTTTTTTGGTCGTCTGATCTTGTAAATATTTTATAATCTACTTCAAATTGCAAAATTCTGAAAAGAAATGAATATTGCAGTAATTGTGAATGTAATTGAAATTGGACAGCTTAGTAATTAAAATCTGAAAACTCAAATAAATTGATTTCACCATTTGTTTAATTATCTTTGGGCTTTAATAGCTTAAGAGTCTATGGCATCAATTTGACTAGGTTGCAAAAGAATTGATTTTATTAGATCTATCGGTAGATGTGGCTATGAATCAAGTTGATTGGCGAGAATCATTCACCAACCCTCTCCAAATTTAGTTTGTTGTCACCCTGTCTTCTGCTATTCAAAAAGCATTTGAATGTACTACTCATTTCTTTTGATACTTGGTTTACGACCCAAAACTCTTTTTCTTGTGCCCAAGATGTTAATTTCATGTTCATCTAATAAAATAGTCATTTATCTTAAGGTTTCACAATCTATAGTGTGCCTGAAAGTTTTATTCCCAGAAATTATTGAGGAAACTGAATCAAACATGAGACTAAAGACATTCTCTATGAATGTTCTTTAGAAGATTAAGATTCTCATCTATTGACTTGTGGCCAAATTATATCAGCCCAAAGCTTTCTACAAGATTCTCATCTATTGTTGAGGTAACTATTCTGTTCTCCATGCATTTATGGACTGGGTTTACTTGTGACATTGGTATCAATAAAGTCATCTCTCATATATATAGCATTTCCCATCATACTGCAATTAGGTCAAAATGGAGTAGTAGAAATCCCAATCCCTAGTATGCTAGTATAGCCAATACGTCAACTCTCACTTGTTTTACTTTAGCCATTAAAGATCCTCAATGGCGGAATGTAATTATCTCTTAGCTAATCAAACTCGAACTCTTGTTCCATTTGAAAAGGTTGTGTGGGTTATTGTTGTGAAAATATTGTGATTGCAAGTGTACAATATCGCACAAAAGTAATAAAGTGGACCTATTGAGTCCGGATTATCGTTCCCACGAAGACTATCTTATTTATATATTAGTTCACTTAATCTTTATTGATTAATTTGTAAGAGATAGTAGAAAATAAGCTGGTTTGAGAGATTTTAACCTAGAACTTTAGATTTTCCAAAATAAGAAAAACAATGCAATAACTTATTTGAAAGCGAAAATTAACAATTTAGAGAAAAATGATGGTTAAAGCATTTGGACGAACGAATTCACTTAGTTGTCATCTCTAATTCCTCCTCTCAAGATTTGTTCCTAAAGTTGTATTCGGTCGAATTCATTTAATTTATCCTAATTTACCTCTCTCGAGTTCAAATTAGGCCTATCTAAATAAGTCAACTTAGGCAGTCAGAATGGTCCTTAATTAGATGCATTAATTCTCCTAGGAATTCAATTAAGACCGTAGCAATAATAAAAGTGTATCTCTACATTTTATCCAATTACCGGATTTTGCTACGTGATCTAGATTAATAATTTGCTTCTCAATTCATTACAATCCACGAGATCAATAAAATAATGGCCAGTTATTCCAAGCATTAAGAGAAAAAGTAAAATCAAATACTTGAACAATTTATAAATCAAAACTTGAGATTCGAAATTAAAGAATTTAACTTAGGCTACATCGTTCATCCAAACTATGAATTTAGCTACTCATGATTTGGGAGAAAGACAAGATGAAGAGTTTCGAATACATAACCGGATCTTGAATAAAAAATGAGAAAAAGTTGAGTATCTTGCACCAAGAAATCTTTGTTTTCCGGCTCCAATCTTCTTGATCTTGATCGTTCTTCGTCTTCTTCGTCGTTCTTTTCTCCGTCTTTTCTTGTGTTCTCCCAAGATTCAACTCCTTCTTTTGACCAAGGTTAGGTCTTTATATAGTGTTTTACTAATTTTGGAACTCATGTACTTGAAAAGACGAAATAGGCCATTCGTTCGATGTTATCCAATACAGAGCCTTTGACATGGTGTCGTGAATTCAACTTCTCTACGAGGCGGATAGGAAATATGTCAGCATATTCTTGAACTCATGGCACATTATCTATTAATAATTCTTGAGGATGAGGTACCCAGTAAGATTGACAAGAAACCCTTAATAATCTCGCTTCTTTAGTAACTTCTCTGCCTCCAAAGTCGAGATAAATAAGCCAAATATCATCCAGACGCGATTTCCAGCAGCGTTCTTCATGATCAACAGCGGTCCACATGATTTGCAATCCGCAGATTTGATCATGGCAAACAGTGAATTGTTGCCAAATTCTGGTCCAATCTCCATATTGCATGCTTAGTCCTCCAAGGTTTGACATGTATTTTATTTGGTCATTGGTCATATTTTGTCATTTTTCATCTTGTGGTTATCTTATTTGCTGCTCAAGTCCTTCAACTTTGAATTTTGTCCTCTTTAGTCCTCTGATTTCTTCTTTCATTTCAATTTAGTCATCTTTTATTTGCAACCCAAGTCCTTTAACTTTTGGTTGTTTGCAAGTTGATCCTCATCTCCAAGTTTTCGTACACTTTCAGTCCTTTTCGCCTATTTTGCTTTGTTTTCTCCAATTCCATCCAATCTTAGGTTTTGACCTGAAATAATTAAATTAACACATAATTAAGTAGAAAATCACTTAAGAGCACTTACAATAGTCTACTTTTAATGGTCTAGATAAGTGTAAAATCACACTTATCAAATACCCCCAAACTTGAACATTTGTTCGTCCTCGAACATAACTATTTACTTAAACAAACGAACAAATAATATTAAAATATACTATAATAGATATTTTGCCGCATTTGCCTAATGTTTTTGAAACAATCAAACAATTCATAATAAAACTTCTAAATCATGCTACCAAAATCAATCAGTTTTACTTATCCGATGCTTGATAGATATATGTGTGTACGCATAGTCAATCCAATCACCATAAACCTTTAGATTGGTAATATTCTGCCCCCAATGGTCAAATATTTCCTTTCTCTCTTGTAAGAATAGACACACCCATATTGATATTCAATTTTCTCACCCTGGTATTAGCTCTAGAGTGATTCTCAAAATACTTATTCTTTTACTGCTCAAAATTTGGTTAGGTCTAGCCAATACATTAGCTATCTAGATCTGTGATGATTCTCCCATCATTGAGTGCTTCGACCATCAAGTTTTCACTAGGTAAGTCAAACCCACTAGTCATCTATATCCCCAAGTTATGCGCACAATGGCTCAATCTTGCTTTTGCTTCAATAATAATTTTTTTTTTTTACTATATGTTGATATATATCTTATGTGTAAGACCTCACTCCCTTAAGCTTTCTAGATGACCCTTGTAGCGAGCTTTAGGCCGATGGCTCCTAGGTCTGATAAATCGTAGGGCACCAAGTTTTGAGAACTCCAACGGGCTTTATCACTCGAGTCAACTAGGCTACGAATAGAGGTATAAGATAATGCAAGTGCCATGCCTTTTATTTTTTTTTTGCAAGATAAATAAGCGGGGATTAGATTCCTAGCATCTGGTCAGTACCTAGATTCCACTTGGTAGCCAAAATACACTCCATACATATATTACTCAAGCACGGAATCAACACATATCTAAACGACACGCATTGGTTTAACCACCATCAAACTATTCTCTCAACTCGGTTAGGTAATTGAGTTGTCAATTGGTGGTTTTGGTTTTCACAACTTACTTTCACAATTCTTTCATTGTATTCTATTCAATATACCAACCCAGCGTAGTGACAATCATGACTATTTTGCCCACACTTAATCATCTCTCACATGGATAAGTATAGTCTATAAAAAACAGCTTAAGTAGCATAACCTAGTCATATTTCATGAATTGACAACAGTTTCAAATAATATCATCGTAAGTCGGCAAGGCTATCCAACATACACACACACACATAACAAATTTTATTTTATTTTATTTATTTATTTATTTTTAGCACACCCAAAAATAATGAAAGTAATTAAAGTCACCCCCAAGCTTAAAGTTCACATTGTCCTCAATATGACAGAAGAAAGCAAAGTAAATAAGAAATAAGGAAAGAGACAACCCGAATCAAAAGGTGTGGAGATAACAATCGGACTTTTAGCTCATTAGTACGCATTGGATTGGAATGACGATGTGCAACCTAAAATATGAAAAACAATAATGATTAAATATACTTAATCACTAAAAAATGGGAAACATGCTCTACTTCCTAATGCAGTCCTAAAATTCTACATGCAATGCGATAAACATATAAGGGATAGAAAAATGGGTTGCCTCCTATTAAGCGCTCGATTTATAGTCTAGAGCTCGACTTATTGCAAGTATCATTTATGGAGGCTTGAATTGGGCTTTCGAAGTCTTGCATTGGTTGCAATTACCAGCTTTGCATGATTTATTCTTTGCTCTCCATATTTTAAATCGGCTTTTTTCATCTTTAATTGTTGTAACTAGTCCACCTGTATCTGGTTTGCAGTTTTCTTGGCCAATTTTCATCACTTCATCAACTCTAAAACACTCTTCGAGGTCAACTGGTTGCTCGGGTATGGTGTACATACTGAATACTATTCGTTCATCCTGTACCCTTAAGATTAGCTCACCTTTTTCAACATCAATAAGGGCTCGACTCGTCGCTAAGAATGGTCGTCCCAATATGACTGGCATATTCCGGTCCTCTTCGATATCAAGGACAATGAAATTAATCGGAAAGAAGAACTTATCCACCTTGATGAGCACATCCTCATCCACACCCTGTGGATACTTGATTAATCTATCAGCAAGCTGCAGCGACACAGTTGTTGCTTTAACCTCTCCCAAACCTAATCTCCTATAGACAGAAAGGGGCATCAAATTTACACTTGCACCTAAATCACATAAAGCATTAAAATTATAAAATTTTTCAATTGTGCAAGGTAATTTAAAACTCTCTGGATCTTTTAACTTCGGAGGCAACTTATTTAGCAGAATAGCACTACATTCCTTAGTTAAAGTTACTGTCTCGTATTCATCTGGTTTTCTCTTCTTGGACAACATTTCCTTCATAAATTTTAAATATAGTGGCATTTGGGCTAACGCTTCGATTGAAAGGAATGTTGATGTGCGTTCTTAAAACTTCAAGAAATTTTTCGAATCGCTTGTCGAGTTTGTGCTTCTGCAACCTCTGAGGAAATGGAATTGGTGGTACATAAGCTTTGATAGGAATTGGCGCCCTCACTTTTGACGATTCAGCAGATTCTTTTGAAACTTCTTCTTTTTATTTCGCATGTTTTTGTTGATTTATCTTCCTCAATTACCAATTGTTCATCATTTTCTCTCGGTCTTTTCACGTGAATCTCTGGCGCTTGTACCCCGCTCCTAGTAGTGATTGCATTTACACATTCTTTTGGATTTGTCATCGTATTGCTAGGCAAAGTACCGGTTTCCTATCCGACAATTGTAGGGCTAATCGCCAATTGAGTTTCTAATTTTTCCGATAGATGCATGTTGATTTTATTTGTTTGTGTCTAGTCGCTCCAAAACTTTATCGACTTTTTGTATATATCTGTTGGAATATCTCTCCCAAATTTGGTCCTCTTTCTTGCTGAGCATTATAGGTATGGCCACTTTGTTGATTCTCAGACCACCTAAAATTTGAGTGTTGCTTCCAACCTGGATTGTATATTTGTGAATATAGATTATATTGTTGATGTGTATTATTCTGCATAAAATTGACATGTTCTGGATAGGCCAATAACATACAATTTGACGTTGAGTGGTTAGCCCCACAGTTTTCGCACGTGATGGTTGCTTGGAGTGCATTCACTCCTTGAGATTGTGTTCTGACCAAGAGCTCTACCTGTTTTGTCAAGGTAGCAAGTTGTGCATTCGTAGCTGATAGACCGTCAATCTTATGCATACCTGCTACTTTTCTTGGAGTGACACGATCAGATGAAAACATCGTATGCGTGTTGGCAATTAGCTCATATAGATCCATTGCTTCGTTTTCATTTTTATTCGCAATGGACCCATTCGCAGAGGAGTCTACTGTTGATTTGGACTAAGGCGATAACCCAGAGTAAAAATAGGCCCTTTTTAATGCCATGGTTTGGACATTTTCTGATTAACTCCTTGAATCTGTCACAAGCTTCATGATATCTTTCTCCATCCAGTTGCTGAAAAGTAGAAATTTCTAGCTTCATCTTGGCTACTTTAGCGGGTGAAAAGTATTTGTTGCGTAATTTTCTAGCCAAGTCATCCCACGTTGAAATACTAGCATGTGGTTACGAGTCTAACCATTCCGAGCCCCATCCCTTAAAGTGTAGGGAAATAACTAGAGTCTAATGACATCTTCATTTACTCGTGAAACCGAAAATTATGGAGCATACGTAGGAATCTAGAGAGATGAGTATTAGGGTTTTCAGTCACCTTTCCATAGGACTACAGGTTGTTGCTGAAAAGATTAATCATATCAACTCTTAGTTAGAAGTCGTTCCAACCAAAAGTCGGATAAATAATGCTTGAACGATCGGGAGTCACGTGCGGAGTTAGGAACCGAGCCATTGTCATGTTTCCATCGTCATCTTCTTCCTGTTCTTCATGTTGTTGAATTTGTCGAGTCGCCATTCGGCCGCTTCTACAACATCTGACCTCTTGTTCAAGCTCTCTTCTTATTTGTGCATTTGCCATCTGATAGAAAGAAACAAAGAAGAAAGAAATATAGTAATAATAACAATAATAAAATAAATCAGTAATAATAATAATAAAAAAAAACTAAGACTAACGATTAATCTAAACTAATATTAAATAAGAATAGTCACCGGCAACGGTGCTAAAAACTTGTTGTGAAATATTGTGATTGCAAGTGTACAATATCGCACAAAAGTAATAAAGTAGACCTATTGAGTCCGGATTATCGTTCCCACAAAGACTATCTTATTTATATATTAGTTTACTTAATCTTTATTGATTAATTTGTAAGAGATAGTAGAAAATAAACTTGGTTTGAGATTTTAACCTAGAACTTTAGATTTTCCAAAATAAGAAAAACAATGCAATAACTTATTTGAAAGTTTAAAATTAACAATTTAGAGAAAAATGATGGTTAAAGCGTTTGGACGAACGAATTCACCTAGTTGTCATCTCTAATTCCTCCTCTCAAGATTTGTTCCTAAAGTTGTATTCGATTCGAATTCATTTAATTTATCCTAATTTACCTCTCTCGAGTTCAAATTAGGCCTATCTAAAAAAGTCAATCGATGCAATGAATGGTCCTTAATTAGATGCATTAATTCTCCTAGGAATTCAATTAAGACCGCAAGAATAATAAAAGTGTATCTCTACCTTTTATCCAATTACGGATTTTACTACGTGGTCTAGATTAATAATTTGCTTCTCAATTCATTACAATCCACGAGATCAATGAAATAATGGCCAGCTATTCCAAGCATCAAGAGAAGAAATAAAATCAAATACTTGAGCAATTTATAAATCAAAACTTGAGATTCGAAATTAAAGAATTTAACTTAGGCTACATCGTTCATCCAAACTATGAATTTAGCTACTCATGATTTGGGAGAAAGACAAGATGAAGAGTTTCGAATACATAACCGGATCTTGAATAAAAAATGAGAAAAAGTTGAGTATCTTGCACCAAGAAATCTTTGTTTTCCGGCTCCAATCTTCTTGATCTTGATCGTTCTTCGTCTTCTTCGTCGTTCTTTTCTCCGTCTTTTCTTGTGTTCTCCCAAGATTCAACTCTTTCTTTTGACCTAGGTTAGGTCTTTATATAGTGTTTTACTAATTTTGAAACTCATGTACGTGAAAAGACGAAATAGGCCCTGACTTGAATTAAAAATAAGCCAAAAATCACCAGACGCGATTTGCTGCGTCATCAATCAACCGCGGTTTGACCATGGCAAACAGTGAATTGTTGCCAAATTCTGGTCCAATCTTCATATTGCATGCTTAGTCCTCCAAGGTTTGACATGTATTTTATTTGGTCATTGGTCATATTTTTGTCATTTTCCATCTTGTAGTTATCTTATTTGCTGCTCAAGTCCTTCAACTTTGAATTTTGTCCTCTTTAGTACTACGATTTCTTCTTTCATTTCAATTTAGTCCTCTTTTATTTGCAACCCAAGTCCTTTAACTTTTGGATGTTTGCAAGTTGATCCCCATCTCTAAGTTTTCGTACACTTTCAGTCCTTTTCGCCTATTTTGCTTTGTTTTTCTCCAATTCCATCCGATCTTGGGTTTTGACCTGAAATAATTAAATCAACACATAATTAAGTAGAAAATCACTTAAGAGCACTTACAATAGTCCACTTTTAATGGTCTAGATAAGTGTAAAATCACACTTATCAGTTATCGTTTATAATCTCCTTCTCTCATGAACAATTACAAACCTTGGAGGATAAAAGTGAGCTGTTACTTCGATTGCTAATGCTTGATTGTCTTCCCCTTCTAAATGTGCAAAGATGCTTGAAGCATCAAAAACCAATGCTAATTGTAAGTTTTCTTTTTTCATCTCTATTATATTAAGAATTTTTTGGCTATCATTGGTTTTGAAGTATTCAAATGATAGCTTATAAAATGCCAATACTTCTATAGGAGAAGATAGAGTTACAAAGATTTTCACTAGGTTTTCGTCCTCCTATACTTGGACTTCATGGAACCATTTGGACAACTTCAGGCAATTTGCTGAGCATCTTTAGTTCACATTCTACAAGTTGAACAACCGTATTTGAATTATTAAAAAAAAGGAAAAGATTAATACTTCTTTTTTATCTGAACAGTGCCTAAGAGTCCATTCCATTTTCGTGTATTTATTATGGATATGGTATGCTTTCAGGAATTTGTTTCCCAACTTTTTCTTTGTATATTGGCAATTTGAAAATATTGGGTAAAAGAGCAACTCATTTTGATAATTATGGGCATGAACAACTCATATTGTATTATCAACCTCCTTGCATACTTATGTCAACATGTGCTAGGCGTTTGCTTTCATTATACATTGAAGTGTTTAAAGTATGTTCACTTTACCATGTGTTTCATTGGAAATCACTTCATGGATGACAACCGATTCATTATTGCTCAACTATGCATTTTATTCAACATGTTACTTTTTCCAAGTATTTTAGTGAGTTGATTGAATATATTTTCCTTGCAGCAATCTTGATTTGGACATTTGTGATCAGTCAGGAGCTGTGAACTTAAATCTTGAGACAATAAATTTTTGACGTTACGGATTCGTTGATTCGGGGTGTTAGTTATCAAGTTTGTTTTGCTATATTTTGGTAGATTAAATGTACAACATTGTAAGAAACTTTTAGGACGTGTTTTGCTAGGTTTGGTTCAAACTTTGTATGTTTAAAAAAACTTGTAGGTTATATTTTGCATGACAAATTTCATTAATATTATATAAATTCCAGTTAAGAGTTGATGTGGTGTATGAATTGAGTTTTATTATATCTACAATGTAATTTGTATTTAAATGATTGATAAAGTAAATGCACAGTAATATATATAAAATATGTTTTAAAATTAATAGATAAAAACCCAAGAAAAGACAACGTGCACAAGAAAGTTATTGAAAATGAATGCTTTAAATATACATTCCTAAAACTAAATGACAACGAGCAAAGAACGTTGCTAAAAATTAAATGACAACGGACATTGAACGTTGTTAAAGAGATATCACAACGAACAAAAGAACGTTGCTGAAACTAAATGACAACGAACAAAGAACGTTGCTAAAAACTAAATGACAACGGACATTGAACGTTGTTAAAAAGATATTACATTGAACACAAGAACGTTGCTGAAAATTAAACCACAATATGCAGCCGAACGTTGTCAAAATACCACTGTTCATAAACGACAACGCACATTGAACGTTGTTAAAAAGTAAATGGCAACGCACTTTTATTTTTAACAACGTGCAATGCCTGTTGCTTTAAATGGATATTTTCGGCAACATCAAAGGACATAACGTCTGGTGAACATTGCCAAAACTCTTTGGCAATGTATTCGACCGTTAGAAAGACTCTTTTCTTGTAGTGTACGAATCTCCACAATCTTTGTGACATGCTCGGGTGATGCATACTCTATTCCAACTTGTGAACCAACAAGTATCTTTCTTGGCTCTAGTCCATCTAAGAATTCCAAACCACCTAAAGCCAAATCTCTTTCGGTTAAGTCGTAGTATTCCTTAACACAATATTAGTTCAGAAATAGCTTACCCAAATTAAAAAGAGGATGGGTAGACCACTCGGTCGAAATTCCTAATGCTTGACCGACCTAGTAAATGAAGTGAAATAGTCAAATAAACACATGTTAACAATACCAAAGGCATTTGTAGAATATTTTCTAACAAAATAAAACAATTACGTATTAACTCAAGGGACATGAACACTGCAATTAGTGCCTCCTAGTGATAAACAACTGATGATAGTTCTCAAATATGAGCAACTAATACATATCGAGCACTAAAGAACTGACGGGAAGAATGCGGATCCAATCAATGATAATGGTTAACTCAGTAACTGTCACTTTAGATACAAGGAATATGTTTATTCTACAGATAACAAACAAAATAAGTTTATTGAATTATCTCCCATTTCAATACTTTAACAAATCAATCATTACATCAACTTTTAATGGCTTGCATAAATCAAGATAAGTTGTATTGACTTCTCCAGAATAAGATGTAAAGAGAGAAAATTATCCTTAACATAAATAAGTTACAAGGAGGTATAAATTCAGTTGTACATACATCAAGAATGGTTTCTTGATTAGCTCTTATAAATGATTCAACGACTCTTTTAATCACAAGTGTAATCCTAATGAAAAAGTCTCTTAGCTGGTTTACAAGTTCTGGGCAAAACTCAAACAGGATGAAAACCAGCGACTTCCACAACTATTTCATTTTGATTGGGGACTTGGTTAGCTTTTGTACATGGAGGGATTTCATCGAGATTAAATAAATTTGAGGGTCCCAATATCGTAAATACGGTGCTCAATTGAAGTAAGCATCTTCTTCGCCCTTTTCCCACCAAGAGATTATGAGGAGAGTTATGCAAAACATCACAGATTCACATCTCTTTTAATCCCCACACGAGCCGTCCGACATGGTTATCACAAACTTTGTTACTATTTCTTGGCGGAGATGAGTAATATGCGGAAAGAACGTACCATGGCATGATTCGATAAGATGCAGCATGAAAGGACTCAAGGAAAAAATTAGTAATAAAGAATAGCAAATCAGTTCATCCAATTTGAGACTTGGTTGAAGACAAAAAATTAGGTGGCCGAATCAAGATACAAACAATATACATGGAGATAAGGTCATAATTCACCTTACACAGCCCCGTAAGGAGAAGGCGGCTTTTCATTTTTTAAACCATTTATACATTGAATTATTTCAATCCTTAAATAAAAAGAAATACGTTAGTGAAATATTAACCATGCATTTTTATCAAAATAAACTCGGAAAGAATGAAAACTTGCAGTTGTAGACCAGAAACTTTTTTCAAGCAGAGAGACAACATTAATTAAGATTTTTTTATACAACACTAAAATACTGATACTTCCTGTAATTGAGATCCATGGAAATAGTTGCCCACATTACTCCACGAAGTCGTCGAATATAGGATGTTCATGTCATTGATTGCCACGATGCATCAAATTAGGTACAAAGATGAAGCAGAATAGGCAAAAGGATGAAAATATCAAAAAAGTGATAGAATTGACCGAATTGCTTATCTAAAATTACCACTAACAGGAGCACATGAACGGATGAGGACAAAGACTCCAACTCCTTCCTTGTCTGCCACAATATTAAGCATGGTATGGAGACCATAGCAAATATAAACATATGTGTGTCCTCCTGGTCCAAACTATTATGGTAACGATTACGAGGTATTTAAAAAATTTACCATATATGCTTCAATATGCATTGCAAATTTGTAATAATCAACCTCTTGTACGTCAAAGAATATAAGTCATTTGTAATATTGTTGTATCGAGTACTTCTCAGCGCTGAAACTCTCCTGGCCATGTCTTGAATTATCAATGCAGCGTATGCACATAGCAATGAAGTGTGACCTTTAAGGCCTTAAATGAAAGCTTCTGATATATTTCATTCTGATTGAATTTCTCTATTTCTGCCACCATTATTACCAAAGAGGAAAAATAAACACAGAAGGTAATGACACTAGTGGATTTATATATTTACAATGTTTTATGTGCCGCATATCTCCCAATGGACCCAAATGTTCATGGAAATTCTTGCTCCCATTGGACCATTTGTATCTATATTCATCTGGAACCCGATTCATTGATTTCATGGGATCCTTTTTAACTTCGTTTTCTTACATATAACTAAAGCATTTAGGTCTCTCAAGGAGGCATTTGTAGTCAATCACTGTAGCATCCAAGTCCTAGGATCACACCATCAGTAACCATCAATTTGGTTCTTTCAACCTTATATCCCCTAGCTCATTAAATCAGTAGCCATCAATTTGGTCCTAATTATAAAATGTCAAAGTAAATGAAGAAAAACAAAAGTAAAGCGAATGGAAATAAGAAGAATAGCGTCTTACAACAAGGGCGGTTGTTGATGTAATGCCAAATCGAAAGTGTGGCCCGAATCATTAGGCCTATAAGCTCCCACCTATTATGTACATTAACCCATACATATATACACAATCACATTAATCCCAAATCAATTCAAAACCGAATATACGCACATATATACAAAAATAGTTTAATCGAACAACACATTTAAAAAAAGGAAAAATAAAACATAGAAATAGCACCTCGGTTATCTGAAGAACAACATAATCTTTCTTGAGAAACTTGCCCAGCAAACGTGGGGCAAGGTCAAGGGCATCAATTTGGTAGAAATCAGGATCCGAGATTGCCCATTTTTCCTAGCAAAAAGAAGATGGTGATTCTGATGCTGAAGGTATCAATTCATTGCACCATTAGCTTGATTATTTGAATTGTTTTTCCATTTTGGTCTGTGCTTGACTTTAATGGATTTTTCGATGGTTTTTGTGGGATTTGTGAGTTGTGTTAATTTTTTGAGGCGTTTAGGGGTTTTCCTCTTGTTCATTCGGTGGATTGACGAAGAAAAACAACAGAATTTGTGAACAAAAGATTGTAAATTTGTGATCTGAAAGCTGAAAATGAAGCATATTGGCTAAAAGAAATTCATAGGGTAAAAGGTCTCAACTCCCATTGTGTTAGGCAAAAAAGTAATCGCCACGCAATTCATTTTTCTTTACAAGTCAATTTGAAGACCCACCTGCTCGGCCCGTTGCCACCGGAACTCAGCTCAACCCAACTGCTCGTTCCCCTGCAGCCCGGTTCAGTCCATACCCGTGGGCCTCATGTGCCAAGCAGAGCTTTCACGACTTATGCTCAATTTTTTTTTTAATATAATTTTTTCTGAGAATTTAAAAAAACAAAAGTAAAATAAAGTATGAGAAATTTGACAATTGAAACCTTTTTTTTGGGGGGGCTTGAGACTAGCTATTTTTAACATAGGCGGAGTTAAGATTGTACATGAACATGTTTTACATGTACAATTTTTTGTAAAATTAAGAAAAAGTAAAGAAATTTACGCACACAATACTTGCAAATTATGTAGTCAACTATTCAATTTTTTCAAATATTATTCTGTCAATTTTGTCTTGGATTTGAGGTTCTATCTCCTCCTAGTCCTCTAGACGCTAAGCTCTCTAATACGTGTGCTTTAACTCTTGATATGTAACCAGATAGAACCCTGCACTAAAAACACCCTTCGATGCTATAGTAGATACTTGAGGTATTAGTATATCACGTGCTATAATAAAAGCAATTGTGTATTGACGTCCGTTCTCTATCCACCATCTTAATATATCAAAAAAAAAATCTTCTTCATCTACCATACTAAACATTATCGTGAGAAAAATACATAACTAACTCTAAATGTATGTCACTAGTATTTGTTCCGACATTCGTAATAATCGGAAAGGAAAGAAGAACTACTACCATGTTAAGTTTTCCTAATCGAACTAAGGTAGTTCCATAAATGATTAGAAAACGAAGAAGCCAATCATACATGGGGTCATCTAACATTCCTACGTTTCTTTTGTGTATAACTTGTACATCTCATATAATTTTTTTTTCCTAAATTATCATACGTTAATGTATTCCCGTAAGTTAATTTATTTGGAATTGTGGACACATTGTGTTTTATACCCTCCAAATTTAATTAAAGATCCATTATTAACACTAACGAAAATAATATAGGCAATTCCTCCCAATATTTCATAAACTTAACCTCCATATCTATTACAATATTAGAAGAAATCAAAAATTTCTAATATTTACTAAAATTATTAGCAATAAATAAAAATAGTTGAGAACGAATGGACTAGTCAGGATAGTAACGTCCCCAAAACCTCATGTACGAGGCTATAGTACATATCTCCTATTCTTATCTTCTAAAGTCCGAAAGTGGACTAAAAATGTAGAAGTCTAGATGTTATTCTAAAAGCTTACAAAAGTGACTTATCAACTATAAGGACTTTAAGGTTGAGGTCAAGAAACTTTAATGGATTACCTTAAAGTTGAAACTTATAGTTAATTTGATTAAATGATAAGTTACAGTCCTTTGATTTCTTATGCATAAAACGAACCACCAAAACTTATCCTTCTAACACATACTGAAATTTCATAATTTATTAAAAGGTTAAGGTCACCTAAACATGATGCAAAATTCACTAAAAACAAAACTAGACACTTTTCAGTACTCAAGTTTAAGTCTGATTTTCCCTAACCAACAGACCTTGAAAAATTCTAATATTCTTAGGGACAAAACATAATATAATTTATTAACTCATATCCAAAATTTAGAACTTAATAAAATTCGTAAGGTCTCCAAATTAATCTTCAAAACATGTAAGGCGGATTCCCGTGATGAACTTTCATCGTTACCAAAACTTTCATATCTTGTTATATAGATATCCAAAAGAGGTGATTACAAGTTTCAAATGACCAAAATTGATAGGTAATCAACCCCATCAAATTTTATCTCAAAACCTAAAGTATACCATTCTTGACATCTGGACTTGCAAGCTGGAAATTCTGGACACTTTTCATTCCGATCATCATTCAATTATCTAAACATTTCTAATACTCCAAAAATTAGAAACCATATTACATAGAGTCCGAAGCAAGTTTATTACAAATAATATTTAACATTCATAACAAAAATCATCTCCTACATATAAATTTTAGAATTTAAAACATCATAAAAACAAACTGCTATTTATTCATCTTCTTCACCAAAGTCTTTTTCCTTGGCTTAATCCCCCCTCCATTCAACCCTACAATCAATCTATGAATGGGAGAAGGGTGAGTTTGGAAAATCAATAGGAATATCAACATAATATAATGCAAACCACAATTTATATATTGGAAAACATGTAATAAACCATACAAACGTCTAATTCTGATGAGCTCAAAGGACCGAAACCCCAAATTCTTTCTTAGGTCTCATTCCGAAGGATTTAAAACCATAACCATCTTTCTTATTCATCCAAAATAGGATGAACTTCTTTTCTTGGAATGCTTTCTTATCCGGATGGCCTCAAATTAAATTCTTTAGCATAGAATATACACATAATTACAATACAAAAAAATGGGATTAGGGGGATGGGGCTAATTTTGAAGGAAAAAGGGAGAAGCAAGGAGGAAAAAGCGAGGATTTTGGGGTTTACTCCATCTTCTTGCATGCACTTACTTATTTGGAATTTGGTAAGTTTTTAATATGGTAAAATTACCATACTTTAAAACATCCTACAAATCTTTCCTTTTATAGAAAATATTTATAATAATTAATAAATCTCAAAAATCATAGGAAAAATTCTCTAGTAGACTTTGGTCGTTTATTATTATTGGACTTCGTTTGGACTTTAGACAGACTGTGACCACAAATATTTGCTAAGAGTTTTACTTAGTCTGAAATAAATTCTAAATTTTTGGGGTGTTACATCATCTACTCCTTATAAAAAAATTTATCGAAATTTACCTTATTATGGAAATAGGGATAGGTACTTGGCTTTGATCTCTTTTTCTTTCTCCCAATTAGCCTCGTCCACTCCATGATTTTGCCATTGGACTTTGACTAACGACACTTCTCAATTTCTCAAAACATGAACCTTTTTGCCTGAAATATGGATTTGGGGTCTTCGCATATGTTAGATCCTTCTGCATTTCCAAAGACTGTAGTCTACCACATGTCTGGGGTCATCAATATATTTTCTGATCATAGACACATGGAAGACATTATGCATCATTGAGAGTTCTGGAGGCAAAGCGAGACGATAAGACGATAAGCAACATTACCGATTCTTTCAAGTATTTCAAAAGGTCCGATGAATCTAGGTCTTAATTTTTCTTTCTTACCGAAATGGAAAACGCATTTCATTGGTGCTACTTTGAGAAAAAATTTTCGCCAACTTCGAATTCCAAAACTTTTTCTTTTTATCTGCATAAATTTTACGTCGGTTCTAGGCGATTTTATTCTAGCTCTTTATTGTATCGATAGCCTCAACTGTTCGTTTCAAGGCCCATCATTTTCTATTCTCCAACTTCATCCCAATGTACCGAGATCTACATTTCATACTATAAAGTGCCTCATAAGGGGCATCGTGGCTTGGAAGCTGTTGTTGTAAAAAAACTCCACCAACGGCAAGTGAGACTCCTAGTGGCCGCCTAAGTCCAAAACACATGCCTGAAGCATGTCTTCTAAAATTTGAATAGTTCGCTCAGACTGTCCATCAGTCTAATGATGATAAGCAGTACTGAAGTTAAGCTTGGTGCCTAAGGCTGTCTACAAACTCTTTCAAAATTTTGATGTCAACCTCGGATCCCTATCCGACACTATTGATAAGGAGGTTCCATGCAACACGAAAACTTCTTTAAGGTATAGTTCCGCTAATTGATCCATGTTGAAAGTCATCTATACTGGTAAGAAGTGGGCCGACTTGGTCAATCGGTCTACTATAACCCAAATGGCATTGTGACCTCTTGCTAAGTTCAAAAAACCTACTACGAAATCCATGTTTATGTGTTCCCACTTCCATTCTGGTATTTCTAATGTATTCAACGACCCCGGTGGCCTTTGATATGCGACTTTGACTTGTTGATAGACTAAATATTTCTCCACAAACAACCATATACCTCTTTTCATGTTTTTCCACCAAAAGGTGTCTCGGAGGTTACAATACATCTTCGTTAAACGTATTTTTAATTCGATTTTATTATATATTAATATTTAAAACACATTATTAAACTTATATATATATATATATATATATATATATATACCAAATTGGAGTCACAAAACACATTGTGAACGATAATATCGGCCGTTCAACGTCGAATCACCACCGCTTTTTTTTTTCAAAATTGATCATAATTTAAGCATAAAATCTCATTGTTGAATGACTAAAACGTATTTTTAATTCGATTTCTAAATATTTCTCACATCATAATACACATATGAAGACAAATTTACTATTTTGGAATGACAAAAATATGTGTGAACAACCATATAGGTTGTTCAATGTCGAACAATTTTGGTCAAAATGTTACCAAATTCACGATTACAACCCACCGTTGGATGTTCTAAAAGTATTTTTAATTTGACTTCCTTATGTATTAATCAACAAAACACTTTCGTGAAATTATATATACCAATTTTGAAACTATATATACCAATTTGAAGTCATGAAAATATATTTTGAACGACCATATCAGCCGTTCAACATCGAATTACCACCGTTTTTTTTCAAAATTGAATATAATTCAAACGCAAAATCCATTGTACATATCCGAGATGTATTTTTAATTTGATGTCCAAATTATTTTCACATCATAATACACATACGAAGACAAATATACTAGTTTGTAATCACAAAAATACATTTTTAACAATCATATAGGTTGTTCAATGTCGAACAATTTTGGTCAAAAGTTTACTAAATTCACGAGTATAACCCACCGTTAGATGTTCTAAATTCCTTATGTATTGATCATCAAAACACTTTTGTGAAACCATATATAACAATTGGAGTCACGGAAATACATTGTCAGCAACAATAGCAGTTGTTCAACGTCGAGTCACAACATTTTTCCCAAAATTGATTTCCTTATATACTAACAATTAAAACACATTTGTAAACATATATATACCAATTTGGAGTCACAAAAACACATATGGAGCGATAATATCGACCGTTCAACGTCGAATTGCCACTATTTTTGTCAAAATTGATCTTAATTCAAGTGTAAAATCACTGCTCAATTATTGAAACGTATTTTTAATTCGATTTCCAAATATATTCTATGTCATAATACACATATGAAGAAAGAAGTACTAGTTTGGAACTACAAAATGCGTTTTGAACAACCGTATAGGTTGTTCAATGTCGATCAATTTTGGTTAAAATTTTACAAAATTCATTGAGTATAATCTATCGTTGGATGTTCTAAATGTATTTATAATATGATTTCATTATATATTAATAATTAAAACACTTTCGTAAACATATATATACCAATTTGGAGTCACAAAAACACATTTTGAACGATAACATCGGTTGTTCAACATCGAATCGCAACCGTTTTTGCCAATATTGAACATATTTCAAGTGTAAAATCTATTGTTGAATGTCCGAAACGTACTTTTAATTCAATTTCTAAATATTTTTTACATCATAATATAATACGAGGACTTATGTACTAGTTTGAAATCACTAAAATGTGTTTTGAACAATCATATATGTTGTTCAATGTCGAACAATTTTGGACAAAATTTTACTAAATTCATGAGTACAACCCACAGTTAGATGTTCTTAACGTATTTTTAATTTGATTTTCTTATGTATTAATCATCAAAACACTTTCGTGAAACTATATATACCAATTTGAAGTTGCAAAAACACATTTTGAACTACAATATCGGTTGTTCAACGCCGAACCGCCTTCGTTTTTTTCCCAAAATTGAACATAATTCAAGCGAGAAATCCATTGTCGAATGGCGAAAATTATTAGTAATTCGATTTCAAAATATTTTTCACATTATAATACACATATGAAAACAGATGTAGAATCACAAAAATACGTTTTGAACAACCATATAGGTTGTTCAATGTCGAACAATTTTGGTCAATGTTTTACAAAATTCACGAGTATAGCCCACTGTTGGATATTCTAAACGTATTTTTAATTTGATTTCATTAATATTAATAATTAAAACACATTAAGTAAAACTATATATATCAATTTGGAGTCACGATAATATAGGCCGTTCAACGTTGAATCGGCACCGTTTTTTTCAAAATTGATAATAATTTAATCGTAAAATCCACTGTGGCATGACTTAAACGTATTTTTAATTCGATTTCGAAATATTTTCTATGTCATAATACACATACAAAGAAATGTGTATTAGTTTGAAACCACAAAAATGCGTTTAGAACAACCATATATGTTGTTCAATATCGAGCAGTTTTGGTCAAAATTTTACAAAAGTCACGAGTATAACCCACCATTGGATATTCTAAACGTATTTTTAATTTGATTTCCTTATGTATTAATCATCAAAACACATTTGTAAAACTATATAAACCAATTTGGAGTCATCAAAACACATTTCGATCAACAATATCAGTAGTTCAACTTTGAATCGCCATTATTTTTGTCAAAATTGAACATAGTTCAAGGGTAAATTCCACTACTGAATAATTAAAATGTATTTTTAATTCGATTTCTAAATATTTTTCACGTCATAATACACACATGAAGATACGTATCTTATTTTTGATTCATTTTGAACAACCATACGGAGTTGTTCAATGTCGAACAATTTTGGTCACCGTTAGATGTTCTAAACATATTTTTAATTTGATTTTTTTATATATTGATCATCAAAACACTTACGTGAAATTATATATACCAATTGGAGTCACGGAAACACATTGTCAACGACATATCAGCCATTCAACGTTGAATCGCCACTGTTTTTCTAGAATTGAACATAATTAAAGCGAGAAATCCGTTGTTGGATGTCCAAAATATATTTTCAATTCGATTTTGAAATATTTTTTAGATCATAATACACATACAAAGACAGATGTACTAGTTTATAATCACAAAAATATCTTTTGAATAATCATATAGGTCGTTCAATGTCTAACAATTTTGGTCAAAATTTTAAAAAATTCACAAGTATAACCCACCGTTGGATGTTCTAAGCATATTTTTAATTTGATTTTATTATGTATTAATCATTAAAATACTTTCATAAAACTATATATACCAATTTAAAGTCTCGAAAACACATTTTGAATGACAATATCGGTTGTTCAACATTGAATCGCCACAGTTTTGCCAAAATTGAACTTATTTCATGCATAAAATCCATTGTTGAATGTCCGAAACGTATTTTTAATTCGATTTTCAAATATTTTTCACATCATAATACACATACAAATACAGATGTACTAGTTCGAATTGACAAAAATATGTTTGAACAACCATATAGTTTGTTCAATGTCGAACAATTTTGGTCAAAATGTCACAAAATTCATGAGTACAACCCACCGTTGGATGTTCTAAACATATTTTAAACTTTATTTCCTTATGTATTAATCATCAAAATACTTTCATAAAACTATATATACCAATTTGGAGTCACAATATTATAATTTGAACTACCATATCGGCCGTTCAACGTCGAATTGCCACCGTTTTTTTTTTAAATTGAACATAATTCGAGCAAGAAATCCATTGTTCAATGTCCGAAATATATTTTTAATGTGATTTCCAAATACTTTTCACATCATAATACACATACGAAGACAAGTGTACTAGTTTGGAATCACAAAAGTACGTTTTGAACAACCTATAACAATGTCGGACAATTTTGGTAAAATTTTAAAAAATTCACTAGTACAACCGACCGTTGGATGTTCTAAACATATTTTTACTTTAATTTCGTTATGTATTAATCATTAAAAATCTTTTGTAAAACTATATATACCAATTCAGAGTCACAAAAACACATTTTGAATGACAATATCGGCAGTTCAACGTCATATCGCCAAAGTTTTTGCCAAAGTTGAACTTATTTCATGCGTAAAATCTATTGTTGAATGTCCAAAACGTATTTTTAATTCAATTTTCAAATATTTTTTACATCATAATACACATACGGAGACAAATGAACTAATTTGGAATCACAAAAATATGTTTTGAACAATCATATATGTTGTTCAATGTCGAACATTTTGGTCAAAATTTTACCAATTTCACGTACAACCCACTATTAGATGTTGTTAATGTGTTTTTAATTTGATTTTCTTATGTATTAATCATCAAAACACTTTCGCGAAACTATATATACCAATTTGGAGTCACAAAAACACATTTCGAACTACAATATACGTCGTTCAACATCTGATCGCCACATTTTTTTCAAAATTGAACATAATTCAAGCGAGAAATCTATTTTTGAATTAAGGAAATATATTTTTAATTCGATTTCCAAATATTTATCACATCGTAATACACATACAAAGACAAATGTACTAGTTTCGAATCACAAAATAGGTTTTGAATAACCTTTAACAACGTCAAATAATTTGGTAAAATTTTAAAAAATTCACAAGTATAACCCACTATTGAATGTTCTAAACATATTTTTTTATTTGATTTCATTATGCATTAATCATTCAAACACTTGCGTAAAACTATATATACCAATTCGAGTCACGAAAACATATTTTGAATGACAATATCGTAGATTAAACGTCGAATCGCTAATGCTTTTTCCAAAATTGAATTTATTTTCATACGTAAAATCCATTGTTGAATGTCTAGAATGTATTTTTAATTCGATTTCCAAATTTTTTCCACATCATAAGACACATACGAAGATAAATGTACTAGATTGGAATCACAAAAATATGTTTTGAACAACCATATATGTTGTTCAATGTCGAATAATTTTGGTCCAAATTTTACCAAATTCACGAGTACAACCCACCGTTGGATGTTCTTAACGTATTTTTAATTTGATTTCCTTAGGTATTAAACATCAAAACACTTTTGTGAAATTATATATACCAATTAAGTAGTCGAAAAACATATTTGGAACTACAATATCTATTGTTCAACGTCGAATCACCACCGTGTTTTTCCAAAATTGAACATAATTCAAGCGAGAAATCCATTTTTGATTGTCCGAAACATATTTTTATTTTGATTTTCAAATATTTTTTACATCATAATACACATATGAAGACAGATGAACTAGTTTGGAATAACAAAAATATGTTTTGAACAACCATATAGGTTGTTCAATGTCGAACAGTTTTGGTCAAAATTTTAAAAAATTCAAGTGTATAACCCACTGTTTGATGTTCTAAACATATTTTAAATTGATTTCATTATATATTAATCTTTAAAAAACTTTCATAAAACTATATATACCAATTCAGAGTCACGAAAATACATTTTGAATGACAATATTGGCCATTCAACTTCAAATCGCCACTGTTTTTGCTAAAATTGAACTTATTTTAAGCGTAAAATCTATTGTTGAATATCTGGAACGTATTTTTAATTAGATTTCCAAATATTTCTCACATCGTAGTACAATACGAAGACAAATGTATTAGTTTTGAAATAAAAAAAATATGTTTTGAACAATCATATATGTTGTTCAATATCGAATAATTTTGGACAAAATTTTACCAAATGAACGAGTAAAACCCACCGTTAGATGTTTTTAACGTATTTTTAATTTGATTCCTTATGTATTAATCATCAAAACAATTTTGTGAAACTATATATACCAATTTAGAGCGACAAAAACACGTTTCGAACTACAATATCGGTAGTTCAACGTCTAATCGCCACCGTTTTTTTCCAAAATTGAACATAATTTCAGCGAGAAATCCATTGTTGAATGTTCGAAACATATTTTTAATTCGATTTACAAATATTTTTGCATCATAATACACATATGAGTCAATGTCGAATAATTTTGATAAAATTTTAAAAAATTCACGAGTATAACTCACCATTAGATGTTTTAAACATATTTTTAATTTAATTTCATTATATATTAATCATTCTGTAAATCTATATATACAAATTCAGACACAAAAACACATTTTTGAATGACAATATCGGTAGTTCAACGTCAAATCGCTACTGTTTTTTGTCAAAATTGAACTTATTTCATGTGTAAAATCTATTGTTGAATATCTAGAACGTACTTTTAATTCGATTTCCAAATATTTCTCACATCATAATACACACACGAAGACAGATATACTAGTTTAGAATCACAAAAATACGTGTTGAACAACCATATATGTTGTTCAATGTCGAACAATTTTGGTCAAAATATTAAAAAAATTCACATGTATAACCCACCGTTTGATGTTCTAAACATATTTTTAATTTGATTTGATTATGTATTAATCATTAAAACACTTTAATTAAACTATATATACCAATTTAGAGTCACTAAAACACATTTTGAATGACAATATCGACAATTCAACATTGAATCGCCACCATTTTTTCCAAAATTGAACTTATTTCATATGTAAAATTTTGAATGTCCGGAACATATTTTTAATTCGATTTCCAAATATTTTTTCACATCATAATACACATGCGAAGATAGATGTGCTACTTTGGAATGACAAAAATATGTTTGAACAATCATATATGTTGTTCAATGTAGAACAATTTTGGTCAAAATATTAGCAAATTTACGAGTACAACCCACAATTGGATGTTCTAAACGTATTCTAAATTTTATTTCCATATGCATTAATCATCAAAACACTATCTTGAAACTGTATATATCAATTTGGAGTCACAAAAACACACTTTGAACTACAATATTAGCCGTTCAACGTTGAATTGCCACCGTTTTTTTTTTCAAAATTGAACTTAATTCAAGCTAGAAATCCATTGTTGAATGTCCGAAAAATATTCTTTATTCGATTTCCAATTATTTATCACATCATAATACACATACGAAGACATGTGTAGTAGTTTGGAATCTCAAAAATATGTTTGGAACAATCACATAGATTGTTCAATGTCTAACAATTTTGGTCAAAATTTTAAAAAATTCACGAGTATATCCCACTATTAGATGTTCTAATCATATTTTTAATTCGATTTTATTATATATTAATCATTAAATCACTTTCGTAAAACGATATTTACTCAGAGTCATGAAAATGCATTTTGAATGATAATATCGACAGTTCAATGTCGAATCGACACCGTTTTTGAAAAAATTGAACTTATTTCATGCATAAAATCCATTGTTGAATGTCCGAAACGTATTTTTAATTCGATTTCCAAATATTATCACATCATAATACACATACGAAGTACTATTTTGGAATCATAAAAATATATTTTGAACAACCATATATGTTGTTCAGTGTTGATCAATTTTGGTCAAAATGTTACTAAATTCACGAGTACAACCCATCGTTGGATGTTCTAAACATATTTTTAATTTGATTTTTTGATGTATTAATCATCAAAACACTTTCGTAAAACTATATATATCAATTCAGAGTCACGAAAATACATTTTGAACGAGAATATTGGCCGTTCAACGTCGAATCGCCACCGTTTTTTTGCCAAAATTGGACATAATTCAAGCCTAAAATCCGTTTTGAATGTCTTAAACGTAGTTTTAATTCGATTTTCAAATATTTTTCACATCATAATACACATAAGAAGACATATGTACTAGTTTGTAATCACAAAAATATATTTTGGACAACCATATATATATTTCAATGTTGAACAATTTTGGTCAAAGTTTTACAAAATTCATGAGTATAACTCGTCGTAGATGTTCTAAACGTATTTTTAATTTGATTTCGTTATATATTAATTATCAAAATAATTTTATGACCAATTTGGATTTACAGAAACACATTTTGAACAACAATTTCAGTCGTTCAACGTCAAACCACCACCGTTTTTGCCAAAATAGAACATAATTCAAGCGTAAAATCCTTTGTTGAATATTTGAAACATATTTTTAATTTCATTTTAGAAATTTTCCACATTATAATACACATATGAAGACATACGTACTATTTTGAACAACCATATAGGTTGTTGTTCAATGTTGAACAATTTTAATCAAAATTTTACAAAATTCACGAGTATAACCCACTGTTTGATGTTCTAAATATATTTTTAATTTGACTAATTATGTATTGATCATTGTTACCACCCAATTTTGATAGGGCCTCCACGTCAGCAAAGGTCCAACGAAAGCCCCATATAGGCCCAAGAATGGCCTTGCAAATCCTAAGAAGGCCCCGGAGGCCCATCGACATCTTAGCATTCTTGAACTAAAATACAATGAGGCTATGGAGGGCCTCGGCACTCACGGCCGATCCATAGGGCCTTGCCGGGCTTCGTATTTACAATAACCAGCAGGCAGCACGATATTCTAGAATGACCAGAGAGTGAATGGAAGACAGATTGCGTTGCATTGGGGCACAAATCCTTACAAGAAAACCGAATCATAATCTCCTAAAAATTAGACAACGTGATAAACTCAAATAAGGTAGATAATCTCGAGAGATTGCCTTGACAATGAATGATCCCTATCACATAAGGAAAGAGGATCCGATCGGGTATCTGATTGATTTGTTTCCTAAATCAATCAGGACTTTTGCGCTATAAATACGTCTCTGGTTGTTCCAAAGTACGCTTTTTCTGCACTTAGAATTTCACCCTAAACTCTGCTCAAATCTCTACCTGCTTGTCCTTTCCACATCCAATTACTTTCGCCTCCCGTGTATTATTCTTATACCGGCAGTTGACTTGATCGTCGGAGTACCAACGATCGCTGGACCTTTTTTCTTTGGAGATCTTGGTGCCTAACGATTGTCTGAGTGTGTAGGTAACATACAAGTTGGCAGAGGAGTGACTAGAGATCTGTTGATTGGACGATTAGACGTTGTAGGTTACGATGTCAGATTGGCGCCCGTCTCATGGAAAAAGCAGCGTTACACAACCTAAAACTTGTGGTAAAAATATGTTTTCTACCAGGAAGAGCATGGCAACCGAACATTCTATGAAAGAAGAAGTCGAATCCCACCATACTGACCTGCGGCAGGAGAGCGTTGAGCAGGAGAACCAGGACCTGAGGTTGGACAACGCCTGGATGAAGGCAGCGCTCGCATTGTTGGAGAATCAATCCCTCCAACATGGACCCAAGCGCAGTCGTGCCTGGAGAAGCCCCTCACAATCCGGCTCAATGGAAAGTCGTCGAACTCAAGATGACCCACCTGTTTCAAACGGTCGAAACCCTCGGAACCTCGCTCAGAAGCCCTCGTAGGATGACCTGAGGGGAAGAACCCTTCTAGTGCGAGACAACTGGCTCGTTCCTACTGCGAGCGTGTTTGACAGGCTGGGGATGGGATCCTCCACAACACCGCCCCTGCCAACATACAGCCCAGTGCGATGAACGCAGTGAGGCCCGCATGGAGAAAGAGAAGGGCCCGAAACAAAATTACGCGAGACCCGAGGAGGAGAAAAAAAGGCTAGAATGCTTTGAGGACGACGATGACGAGAATCTCTCGTTCACTTATTACATGAAGGCAATGGAGATACACTGTGAACTTTCGGATGCCCCTTATGGACAAATATAATGGGAGAGGCGACCCATCGGATCACATTAACACATACAAGACAAAGCTCTAATGCCAATCCCCCGCAGTGAAATGTCAGAATTTCCACACCATGCTCGTATCCGATGTGAAGAGATGGTACAATAAATTGAAGCCAGTGAGCATCCAGGAGATGGCCTCAGCTCAAAAGAGAGTTTGTCAATGCCTTCATTAGCAATCAGATGATGATAGCTGACATTGCCCAGTTAATGACATCAGACAGAAAGAAGGAGAAATCGTCAAGAGCTACTTCAAGAGGTTCAGTAACGTTATCAATAAAATTGAGACCGTAACCGATGAAAAAGCTTGGACGCACTCGTGTTGGACTTCACATGTGCACTCATACGGAGAGGCGCATGAGCGATCGACCAAAGACCTATAGTCGGTGGTAGACTTGGTCCGGTGTGAAATTCGATCGAAAAAAATGATCAAAAACAGGAAGAAGGCTGAAAGAGAAAGAGGAGATCGCTACAGAAGAGAGGGGCAACGCTCCCCTGAACCTCGTTTCAACCGCTTTCAGAGAAGACGTTCCCCGGTACCGCCGAACAACCATTACAAGAGGTTCAACCAGACGGAGGTAACCCCTGTCCCCCTTCCTAAAATGCCCACGGTGGCTACCTTGCCAACAACAGTACCACCCAAGTTCTGTTGCATACACAGGACTAGGGTACATAATACGAAAGATTGCCCAGATGTGAGAGAACTGATCAATCGCAGAAATCGAGGGCATGGAGAGGAGAATCGACACATGCGAAGGCGCTCAGGGGCCGTCCAACCAAGGGCAAAGACCTCCTCCTCGATGCCAGGATAATGGATCTCACCGCAATGACAGAAAGAATGACAGAAATAGGGACCCACTGAGGGAATAAAGACCCGTAAAAGGCCCTCCATTCGAGAAATAAACACTATCATAGGAGGGCCCTATGTCGGAGAGCATACCATGAACTCGCAGTGAAACTACGCAAAGGCGAAGAAGAGAGGAGCCCATGGAAAGTCCATGCGGTCATCACGAGGAGCGGACTAGGACAGATGTTGGTCGACAATGGAAGCACCGTGAACATTACATTCGGTGAGCGCCTTCCGACTAAAAGGGCGTGGATCATGAACCCGACGGCCATTTTCGAGGCTGCTATTGAGGCCACGGAAGATAACCTTATCTCGTGAGGAAGGATTACCCTCGCGGTGGACTTTGGAGAACCTCCATGACACCTCGAAAGTTCATGGAGTTTTTGTTAGTGGAGTCCTCGGAAGACCCGCGTTGAAGGATTTGCAGGCGGTCACGTCCATACACCACTCAGCCATGAAGTTTTCGATGTCGAAAGGGGTTGCCAAGATTCGTGGCAGTCAGACAGAGGCAAGGTCATGCTATATGAACGTCATATGAAAAGTTGCGAAGCTCAAAAATGCCTTCTCGGTAGTAATGACCATACATTCAGAACCAATGGACGTTGACCACGAAAAAATAGAAGAGAAAATGAAGCTGGACGAGGGCCGAGACCCTCGGATCATTGGCTCGGACTCTCTTGCCTCCCTGGCCGAGGAGCTGGAAGCATTTCCAGTGAATCCTTCAGAACTAACACAAGTGTTGCAGGTGGGAGAGAAACTTGATGAGAAGATGAAGGAAGAGTTGAAGCAGTTCATGCGGCAGAACACTGATATATTCGTATGGAAACACAGTGACATGGTGGAGATCAACCCATCTGTGGCGTGTCTTGCCCTAAAGGTGTGTCTTGCCCTAAAGGTGGATCTAAAAGTGCGTCCCAAGATACAAAGAGAAGACCTTTGAGTCTTGAGAGGTACGACGCTACGAAAGAAGATGTCGACAAGTTGGTAGCTAACGGGTTCATCGGGGAAGCAGTCTACTCCCGATGGGTGTCTAACCCAGTGCTGGTGAGAAAGAGCACTAAGAAATGGAGAGTGTGCATAGACTTCTCAGACTTAAACCAAGCGTGTCCAAAGAGCGACTTTCAGCTACCACGATCGACCCGACTTGTCGACGCGACCGCCGGCCATAAGCTACTTAGTTTTATGGATGCCTACTCGGGCTACAACCAGATACCAATGTTTACGAGAGGTGAGGATCACACCTCGTTCATCACGGACCGAGGGTTGTACTGTTATAGGATGATGCCCTTCGACTTGAAAAATGCAGGAGCCATGTATCAGCGGTTGGTAAATCGTATGTTCGCAGGACAAATCGAAAACACAATGGAGGTGTACGTTGACGATATGCTTGTAAAGTGCGTGAACGCCGAAGACCACATAGGGCACTTAAGGAGAATGTTCGAGTTCTCTGCAAATACAACATGAAGTTCAACCCACGAAGTGCGCCTTGGTCAGCGTCAGGAAAGTTCTTCGGTTACATTGTCAACCAACGTGGGATAGAAGCTAACCCCGAGAAGATTAAGGCACTCATCGATATGTAGTCACCATCTTTCCCGAAGGAAGTTCAGAGCCTGACGGAAAAGTTGGCAGCCCTGAACCGATTCATAACCAAGGCAACCGATCGTTGCCAGCCCTTCTTTCAGACCATCAAAGGAGGGAAGAGGTTTGAATGGACCGAGGAGTGCGAGGAAGCCTTCCAAGATCTCAAGACCCTCCTTGGGAAGGCCCCGCTGCTGTCCAAACCAAAGAATGGAGAAACGTTGCTCGTTTACCTCGCCGTTTCTGAAAAAGTAGTAAGTTCAGTCTTAATCCGAGAAGAAGGCCCAGTGGAACTTCCTGTCTACTACGTAAAGAAAGCTTCTAGGATGTGGAGACGAGATACCCAGACATGGAAAAGCTCGCCCTATCTTTGATCATCGCCTCACAGAAACTCCGGCCATACTTCCAGTCTCATAGCATCAATGTCTTGACAAACCTCTCTCTGAGACAGATACTCCAAAAGCTGGACACCTCGAGAAGGCTGATGAAATGGTCAGTCGAACTCAGTCAGTTCGATATCTCCTACAAGCCACGACCCTCTATAAAAGGACAGGCTTTAGCAGATTTTGTGGTTGAATTCGCCCATATCCCCGTAGGTTCGCTTGAGGCCCGGCCCCAAGAGGTACCAACATGGAAGCTATATATTGACGGATCCTCGGGAGAGGCCAAAGCTGGAGTCAGGATCTTGCTAGTCAGCCCTGATGGCCACAATCTCAATTGCGCGCTTCGCCTGGAATTCAAAGCCTTGAACAACGCTGCAGAATATGAGGCGCTCTTTGGGGGCTTGAGGCTAGTGCAAGAAATGAAGGTAGGAAAACTCTAGATTTATAGTGATTCGGAGTTGGTTGTTAGCCAAGTCAACGGGACCTTCATTTGTCATAAGCAGTCCATGGTGGCCTACTTGACAAAGGCCAAGGACTGTTATCGATTTGGGGCATACGAACTCCGCAAATTCGCGGTGGAAAATGGTTATGCGGACGGCTTCTCGAAATTAGCAAGCAGCAAAGATTCTGACCTAATGAAGGCCATCCCAGTTGAAAAGCTCAACCGACCCTCTATCGATGAGTCCCCCGCACCTATGGCCATGACAATATCTGAATCTCCTAGATGGATGAAGGAGATCATCACATACTTGACTGACTAAGTTGCCGAAGCGGACAGACAAGAGCGAACGAAGCTTCAGCAGAAGGCCACAAAGTTCGCATCTTGCGGGGCGAGATCCTATATAAAAGGGGCTTCACCCATCCTCTTCTACGCTGTTTGACGCAAGAGAAACAGTGTATGTGATGAAAGAGATACACGAGGGGATCTGCAGTAACCATTCAGGAAGAATGGCCCTGGAGCAGAAAGCCTTGAAGCAAGGGTACTATTGGCCGACCATGAAGAAAGATTCCCATACTTATGCAAAGAAGTGCGACACGTGCCAGAAGTTTGCTACTATACTAAAGCTCTCGGCTCAGAACCTTACCCTAGTCACCAATCCTTGGCCTTTTGCTAAATGGAGAATCGACTTCATCAGCCCCCTCCCGACTGGAATGGGGGTTAAATTCCTGGTCGTAGCAGTAGACTACTTTACCAAATGGTGCGAGGCTGAACCCCTAGCCAAGATCACAGAGGAGAATACGTGGAAGTTTGTCTGGAAAAACATCGTCTGTCATTTCGGAATCCCCAATTCTCTTGTTTTCGACAATGGCACACAGTTCACTAGAAGAAAATTCAATATAAACTGCGAAGATCTGGTATACAGAGGGACTTCTCCACCCCCTACTATCCACAGTCTAATGGCCAAGTCGAAGTTGTGAACAAGATCATCAAACATACCTTTAAAAGAATATTAGAATCCGCCAAAGGAGGATGGGCGGAAGAATTACCCGACACTCTATGGTCCTATCGAACCACTTCTCAGACAATAACGGAAACCCCTTTCGCCATGGCATACGGAGCGGAAGCGATGATCTCCGTCGAAATAGGGATACCCTCTCCGAGGCACTTGCATTTCGACGAAGTAACAACGACGATCTACATAGGGGCGAACCTAGACCTGCAGGACGAAAGACATGCGGACTCGCAACTTCATCTTGCGGTCCCATCGAAAAAATGGCGCGATACTACAACTCCAAGGTCAGGGGCAGGAGTTTTCACATCAATGACTTCGTCTTGAAGAAAGTATTCAAGGCTAATAGAGAGGTAGGAGTTGGAACCCTCGGGCCCACCTGGGAAGGCCCTTACAAGATAATCGAAGAAATCTAGCCCGGAACCTACAGATTAGAAGACTCAGAAGGAAGAGAGACGAGGCATCCCTGGAATGTCACCCATCTGCGACCATACCATCAGTAGTTTTATTTTGCACTCTTCAATTTTCCAGCATTGTTTTCGACGTCACTGGACACCGCGTTTGCCTTAATAAAGTTCATTGTTTTCCAAAACAAGATTGCTCCCCGTCATGATAAACAAGCAAGTAAATGCAATTCGGCAGCGAAGGAGTGTGGTTTGCGGCCAACTCTATCAACTCGCTGGATAAACATTCAACGCGTAAACAAGCAAGTAAAAGCAATTGGCAGCGATGGAGTGTGGTTCGCGGCCAACTCTATCAACTTGCTGGATAAACATTCAACGCGTAAATAAGCAAGTAAAAGTAATTCGGCAGCGAGGGAGTGTGGTTCGCGGCCAACTCTATCAACTCGCTGGATAAACATTTAACGCGTAAACAAGCAAGTAAAAGCAATTCAGCAGCGAAGGAGTGTGGTTCGCGGCCAACTCTATCAATTCGCTGGATAAACATTCAACGCGTAAACAAGCAAGTAAAAGCAATTCGGTAGCAAGGGAGTGTGGTTCGCGGTCAACTCTATCAACTCATTTGGATAAACATTCAATGCGTAAACAAGTAAGTAAAAGCAATTCAAAGACGAGGAGTGTGGTTCATGGCCAACTTTATCAACTCATTGGATAAACATTCAACGAGTAAACAAGCAAGTAAAAGCAATTCGGCGGTGAGGGAGTGTGGTTCGTGGCCAACTCTATCAACTCGTTGGATAAACATTCAACGCGTAAGCGAGCAAGTAAAAGCAATTCAACCGCTGGAGGAGTGTGGTTCGCGACCAACTCTGCCGACTCACTGGTAAACATTAAACAAGTTTTCAAACAAGCAAAGACAATTCGACAGTGAGGGAGTATGGATCGCAGCCAACTCTGCCAAACTCGCTGGATAAGTATTCAACGTGCATTCGAAGCAAACAAGGATAATGGATTTTCGTTGGCCACATGGCCGGATAAAACAATTTATATAATAATGTGTGTCACAAGAAGCTTTACAGTCTCAAACCCAAAAGATAACACTATTAAGAAAGTGCAAGATTCCTACGTCCTAGTTGAGCCCTGGGTTGCGGCATAACCGGGGCAAGTTTAGCCAATAGGCCCTGAACCTTCGACAGCTCATCCAGCGCCTCGGTCAGTTCTTTGTCTTTGGCATAAATCATGTTCTGACAAGATTTCAGCTGCGTCTCAGCCATTTTCTGAGCATCAACACATGCCCTCCGGATTGTCCTAGCTTTAATAACGTCGTATATTGCACGAGCCCTCGCATCTTCAAAAATACAAGTTTGCTCAGAGATCTTTGTTTTCCGCATGCACTGCTTCAACATCCTCATCTCCCCGTGTGGAGTGCAACTAAATCTAACTTCATCTCCAACAATTTGTACAACTCGTAGTTAGGCACGTGTTGTGAGAGGTATACATTTCACCCGATTTCAACAACTCCATCAATTCTGCGTGATCGACCGCCTTCCCAAGGCGGAAGTCCAATACTTATGAGCGGAAGCCTCGCTTTGGCGGTAGGGGTGGCGATTATCGTAAGACCATTGGGTCCAACTCTCGTCTGGCGGGACCCAATATTGATATATTCGTATTTGCCGAAGAAGAGGAGGTGTGGGGTTTGAATGCCTCCTCTAAGCTCTCGACACCCGCCTTTCTCTTTTCCAATTGTCTAGCACTTCCGAAGCGAAGGCATGGTCTCGCAGAATCGAATGGGCAAAGCACGCCGATGTCGCCCGGTCTTTGGAGGAATAAAGGAGGAGTTACCCATCGTTATCTCTGGCATCTACAACACAGTGGCTCTGGGATCAGACGCCGCGGATGGTACCGGAGGTGGAGGAGAGATATCCTCCACAACACCCCATGCCTTATCTTAAACTTTGGAACTTTGGAAAAATGAAAGCCCGACATGACTAGCAACAACCCATTGCAAGGTTGACGAGGACATCTTGTCCCATAAAGCCTCGCAAATGCGTGGTGTCGAAGGCGTGCCGAACGATAGAACTTCGGCGTGCCACCCAATGTATTGGTTTGTTCATTGCAAACCGTGAGGTACCGCTGATGCACAATATATACTATCGCTCAAGTCATAGTTGGCGACTCTAAATTGTACATGCGGCCGTGAGGGCGCCGCATGGTGTCAAAGAAGTCGAAGCCCGGACACCCCAAGCAATCCACACAAATGAAACAACCATGGGAATTTCGATACAATCGTATTTTATTCAACATAATTCGAGAATACAGGCGTAAACCAATACGCATGATAATTATCCTACTACCCCCCGCCTCTGCGGGTCGGTACATGTTGGGATATTAGATCTACTAAGCATATTCCCCGGTCTTCGTCACCCCGAGCATCATCGGAGTTGGAGATCCGATTCCACCATGATCGAGAGTCTCCCAGAATAAACATGATTTGATTTGGTGACTGATTAGGCCACACTGCTCAAAAAATGCCGTTGACACCTTTTGGTAGTAGGCTCCCAACCCCATCACCCGAATCAGGGACGCGCCGTTCGGGACATGGTTAGCTAAAGGTCATAGGGCCTAACCCCTCCTCTCCCTAGTACGTTTGGTCTCCTGAACGTTGATTAGCTGGGCGTTTGGTCCTCTGAATGTTGATTCTCCAATTGGTAGGCATTCTGAACGCTGTTTCTTTATTCGTACCTCTATAGCTATGGTCACACGACTCAAGAGTAATTACGCTGTTGAAAGCTAACTCACGTAACTTGCTGGAGTTGCGCATACATGAGGAGTACATGAAGGGCCCTCAGTCTTACTTTTGTCATATATATAGAGGCTGCATAGGTACTTGGTACAAGGCAGTAAATGCAACTGCCTTGGAGGTATTTGGAACGCCACACGACGGTGTTGCCCTCTCTACATACTGGGACATTAAAGACATTAACCCTTTGGATTCCACAAAAAAAGGCTGTTAATGCCCGAGGAGTGATTCTAGGTTCTAGGAGCTACTCCCCATGCGCAATCATTCATAAAAGTGAAATACAGAATCTAAGATAGACAAATTTAATAGCTAGTTCTGGAACATGTGCAAAAGAGATAGACAAAATCCTAAGTTCAGTAGCCCCGCCGCCACTCTAGGTGGTCGGCACATTGCGGGCCTTCCTCCACAACAGGTGGGAGGACTTGGTCGTCGGCTTATTCGGAAGGATGCTCATCATTTGGTGCCTCGGTAGGAGTCCGTCAAGGAATGAATATCCCACTGGATGGGTTTCCACGATCCGCTCTACCAATTGCTCGCCCCAATGGTCATCAAGCGATGGGCAAGGTCACGGTATTCAGGCGTGTCCACGAACACGTCCGATATGCCCACCGCGTCTTGGCCTCGGCGTTCGGCCATGACTCTCTCCAACTCCGCTTCGCCGCGGACGGCGACTTCTCATTCTCCGCGAGGGCGGTCTCTAGACTCATTGTTCGCGATGGCTAACGCGATCTCACCCAAGTGGTGCTGGGTCCTCGGCTAACCGAGCCTCCTCGGCATGCTTCGAAGCGGCAGCCCTCTTACGATCTCGGGCTTGTTTCAGACTCTCTTTGGCGACCTTCACTCAACCTCATACTTGCCCTTCATGTCCGCCTCCTTCGTCACAACCAAGTCCGGCTTGAGGCTGAAGCCCCTTTTTTAAGACTCAATTTGCGCCTTCTCGAGACTCATGGCCTTCAATTCTTTGACCAACTTACTGGACTTGGCCTCTTCCTCACCTTTGACCGCCATCAAAGCTTTCCAGAGTGCCGAATAACTCCTTAGTTATAACCAACTCCCGGATCAAATTCATCTTCGCCATCTACAGACGCTCGCATACGGTGGCCTCCTAGACTGCCTTTTCCCACTTTTTGGTCCAGTATTTGTGCACGCTCTCTCGGTCTCCTCTCCGCCATCATCGCAGGGTGGGCAGGGAGCATTTCCATCATGGAAGTTTCTAGTTCCTCCCAGTATACCGGTAGATGCGAGGCGGGACTCTCCTACTGTTGGAGAGCCAGAATTCCCAGCGCTCTCAACTCCTCCATCTTGATGCGTCGAAGGCTGTTGTCCTTCTTCAGCCCGCCTCGTCTTGCGGGCATCCCGTATAAACCTTCCCTCCATGGCAGGATTCTTCTTTTTCGAGGGGCCACATCACCCGTGTCCCCGGTAATTCCTTTTCCCTTATCTTTGGGGAGGCGAGCTAGGCGGAGGGGCGGAGGGCGAAGACGCAGGCGGAGGAGAAACGTTCGACCGGGAGCCGGAACGCCGGAGGCCGGAGGATTGACGGACCACGATGGCATAGTATCTGGACCTCTTGGGATGGACCAGACGCCTCTCGCGCATGCTGGCGCGAAAAAACCCTCCTCCGCTAGCGGGCGGGCAGAGGCAGTGCGAGGAATATTTTTGAACCGAGAAAGTCGTTAACACAAACACCAATATGAAACACGTTCAGGTAACTCTTTACAGCGATACCGATATATCGAAACTTACGGGACTCACCCATCGATCATGGTGGCCAATAAGTTGTCGTCCTTCAAGGGGCGATTCCAATCTTCGTAACCTCGTGAAAGAAATGATGCATAAGCGTGGCGAAGGCCCTTTGCATCGCAGTTCAGAATCATGACGAATCTTTCAGGAGGGTTGTCAGCGCATTCCTCTAGACCCAGAGTCCTGAGTATTACAGACGCGAAAATATCATAGGATAATCGTATATCCTCCAATTCCTCCTCGGCCGATCCTCGAGCGCCATGGACACTTCGGTGGCCGACCGCTTAAGCTCTTCATCAAGCGCCTGGGCTGCCGGGCATCCCTCTTATCAAGCGACCCCCTCATCTCAGGCACCCCGACGTCCAGCCCCCCCTTCTCCATGGTCTCTTTCGAGGGGCCGGATGGACAAACCTCCCTCCCACTTGTGGACCAGGTCGAGCGGGACTCATCAAGGCGCCGGTTCACTTCTCCCACGACCTCGGATGAGGAGGATGAAGAGGCGGATGATGATGACTCACCTCGAATGCTATGGTTTGTCCGAACATCCGATTGATTCTATGAGTCGTCATTTTCGGACGACATTATAACCCCCCTCGACCCCAGAAGTTGATACCCCTGCTATCTCCAGAATGTGTGGCAAGGTATAATCCCCGAACCGTGGAGTCAAGAAATAATCATAAAAGCAAACAACGAAACAAATCACAGCAACTCTTGACGCGCTTACCTCGGAAATGCAGTTAGAAACGTTGCAACACTTGGAATTTTGTGCTTATCGGTAGAACACTCACAATACTCACATCAGGCACAGAAGCGAGAAGAACTTGTAATGAAGGAGGGCGCCAAACTTTATAGGTTGAGCCATTCCAATCTCCACCGTCCACTTCCCACGTGTTGCATCTGAACCGTTGGCCAGTGGACGCGTGTTTGGAACATTTGCATCGAGCAGAAAGCAGAACCACGAGCGTTTCTTAAAACAAGGATGGACATGCCTCACGCGTGCCCCTATTCTCCGTTACGCGCTATTGGCATTAAATAAATGCATCCTCTCACTCATGATTGTCTGGCCATGGATTGTGACGCTTGATTGATGAGGATCACACCAAACGTGGACACGTCACCAAAGGTCTAGTCTCCTCAAGCCCTCACCCATCATAAATGTTCAACTTCGAACTTGAGGGACTATACTAGGTAAGTTCAACCGATAATTCAATGATGCGAAGACCACACTCCACGGAACCCGCTAAAACTCAAAAATTTTGGTTTTCAAAATTTCTTCTCTTACTCCCAAAGTCCCACGCCTATTATAAATAATAGGCTTGGACTTGGGAACTATTGTTACCACCGATTTTGATAGGGCCTCCACGTCAAAGAAAGGCCCAAATGAAAGCCCCATATAGGCCCAAAGCAAAGGGCCTCACAAATCCTAAGAAGGCCCCGGAGGCCCATCGACATCTTAGCATTCTTGAACTAAAATACCATGAGGCCTATTGAGGGGCCTCGGCACACTGACCAACCCATGGGGCCTCGAGGCTCAGATTTACTATAACCGGCAGAAAAGACAATATTCTGGAATGACCAGAGAGTGAATGGAAGACTGATTGCATTGCATTGGCACACAGATCCTTACAAGAAAACCGAATCATAATCTCCTAAAAATTAGGCAACGTGATAAACTCAAATAAGGTAGATAATCTTGAGATTGCCTTGACAATGAATGATCCCTATCACATAAGGAAGGAGGATCCGGCCGGGTATCCGATTGATTTGTTTCCTAAATCAATCGGGACTCTCAAGCGCTTATAAATACAACGTCTCAGGTTGTTCCAAGTGCGCTTTTTACGCACTTAGAATTTTACCCTAAACTCTGCTCAAATCTCGCACCGCTTGTCCCTCCCACACCCAATTACTTTTGTCCCCGTGTATTATTCTTATACCGGTGAGTTGACTTGATCGTCGGAGTACCAACAATCGCCGGACATTTTTTTCTCTGGAGATCTTGGTGCCTAACGATTGTTCGAGTGTGCAGGTAACATACAAGTTGATAGAGGAGTGACTGGAGATCCGCTGTTGACGAGTGGACGCGTTGCAGGTTCCGAGCGTCAACAATCATTAAAACACATTCATAAAACTATATATACCAATTGAGTCACGAAACATATTTTGAACACAAATATCGACCATTCAGCGTCGAATTGCCACCGCTTTTATCAAAATTGATTATAATTCAAGTGTAAAATCTACTGTTGAATGACTAAGACATATTTTTAATTTGATTTTCAAATATTTTTTACATCATAATACACATATGAAGACAGATGTACAACTTATATAGTTGTTCAAATATATTTTTGTGATTCCAAACTAGTATATTTGTCTTCGTATGTGTAATATGATATCAAAAAAGCTTGTAAATCAAATTAAAAATACGTTTCAGACATTTAACAGTAGATTTACACTTGAATTTTGTATAATTTTGGTAAAATCGGTGGCGATTTGACATTGAACGGACGATAGTTTTTTGAAAGTGTTTTGATGATTAATGAACAATGAAATCAAATTAAAAATACATTTAAAATATTCAACGGTCTGTTAAACTTATGAATTTAGTAAAATTTTAACTAAAATTATTCTACATTGAGACTATATGTTTGTTCCATACGTATTTTTGTGATTCAAAACTAGTACATTTGTCCGCAAATGTGTATTATGATATTGAAAAAGTTCGAAATCGAATTAATAATACGTTTTGGACATTCAACAATAGATTTTATGCTTGAAATTTATATAATTTTGGCGAAAAACGGTGGAGATTCGATTTTGAATGGACGATGTAATCATTCAAAATGTGTTTTCGTGACTCCAAATTGGTGTGTGTGTGTGTGTGTGTGTGTGTGTATATATATATATATATATATATATATATATATATATATATATATACATATACATATACATATACAATTTCACGAAAAGTGTTTTGATGATTAATATATAATGAATTCAAATTAAAAAATGTTTAGATCAACAAACGATCGGTTATACTCGTGAATTTAATAAAGTTTTGACTAAAATAATTCTACATTTTGCAACCTATATGTATGTTTAATACATATTTTTGTAATTTCAAACAAGTACATCTATTTTCATATGTGTATTATGATGTCGAAAAAGTTTGTAAATCGAATTAAAAATATATTTCGAACATTTAACAGTAGATTTACGCTTGAATTTTGTATAATTTTGGCAAAATCGTGACAATTCGACGTTGAATGGCTGATATAGTCGTTCAAAATATATTTTTGTGACTCCAAATTAATATTAACAATGAAATCAGATTAAAAATATGTTTGAAATATTCAATAGTTTGTTAAACTTGTGAATTTAGTAAAATTTGGACTAAAATTATTCTACATTGAGCAAACTATATGTTTGTTCAATACGTATTTTTTTGATTCAAAACTAGTACATTTGTCTACATATGTGGATTATGATATTGAAAAAGTTTGTAAATCGAATTAAAAATACGTTTCAGACATTCAAGAGTACATTTTATGCTTGAATTTTGTATAATTTTGGCAGAATCGGTGGCGATTCGACGTTGAAACGATCGATATAGTCGTTCAATATGTATTTTTTGACTCCAAATTGATATACATAGTTTTTTGAAAGTGTTTTGATGAATAAATAATTAAATCAAATTAAAAACACATTTAAAATAGTGGTTTAAAGTATTTTTTTCTGACTCCAAATTGGTACATATAGTTTCAAAAAAGTATTTTGATAATTAATAAATAATGAATCAAATTAAACATTTAAAACATCCAACGGTGTGTTATACTTGTGAATTTTGTAATTTTTTTTTATCAAAATTGTTCAACATTTTTGTGATTTCAAACTAGTTAACTTTTAGCCATCATACTTTCACTATGAATATTATCTTTTCATTTACTTTTAAGTTCTAACTCTTTATTTCTTAAGGAACCAATATTAATATATGAGGTCAAGTCTTCTCTTCCATATTCAAGTGCATTTCTCAGGTCTTTATACCTTTCTCCTAATGAATTTAATAAAGCCACTATTAGTTGTAAGGGTGATACCTTTTCCCCATAACTTTTAGGTCCTTTGTCAATTTTTTGAACCTATCAAGATTGACTTCTAAGTTTAAGGAGGTATCAAATTTAAAGGCATAAAGATGCTTGTACAGATAACACTTATTTTACATATTTTTTGTCTTACAATTCTGAAAGTCTTTTCCATAAAAATGCTGCTGTTTTTGTTTCCCCAACTTCTCTAGTCGGTCACATTATTAGAGATGTCGAGAAAAAGTGAACTCCAAGCTAGTTTATCTTGTTCATTCTTTTTATTTTCATGAAGATCTACTCATCACGTTTCATCTATGGTCTTTGCACATCTTTGTTCTAAAAAAACTGTCTTAATTTTTAAGCTCCATAGATTAAAATCTCCTTTGACATCCTAAATATTAACTTCAAACTTAATTGTTGTAATTATTTCTCTAAGTTTCACAAGAATAATCAACAAACACCTTTACAAAAATTTTCAAAAAAACCAAGTCAGAACACAAAGAATAATTAAACACACAAAAAGGATTAAATAGTCAAACAAACACTTGTGGTTGACGATTTCTGACAAATATACAAAGTCGTGCCTTTCATGAAAGATCTTTTGAAATCCTGATGAACCTTACTTGTCCAAAATTTTATGATTTCAAATGGTTTAAAGACATCTTCATGCCCAAAGTTGTGGCTAGAGAAGATTGCTTTTAAGCCTTTTGGAAGGAAAGATTTTTATTTGGACTTCCAAAACTCTTCGCCGAAAGAATTAAGACTACCATAAAAAAATCAAAGCAATCATACCATTACATATGCTTCCTTTACTTATGGTGAAATTATCAACTACATCAATAAAGAAGGATTAGCATTATGAAATGATATTAAACTCAAAGCTAAATTCAAAAATAAAATATCTAAAAGTCGACGTGAGCTTGGATCTTTCTGTAAGCAATATGGCTTCAAAAAGGTTATTGCTCCTTCCTATAAATTCAAAAAGAGAAATAAATTCAATAAGTCTTCTTATAAAAAAAAAACCTTTTAAACGAAGATTTTTCTCTAAGGAGGAAAATTATTATCAAAAGCCACCAAGACAAAAGTTCCATAAACAGAAGTTTCAAAAGAAAAACATAATGTGTTGAAAATGTAAACAGGAAGGACATTATTCTCATCAGTGTCCTATAAAGAAGAAAATCAACAATCTCCAAATTGAAGATGATTTAAAAAATCAATTATTAAATCTTGTTTTATCCAAATCTGAAGACTACTTAGAAAATGAGGATGAGCAAGTTTACCAAAAACAAGAAGATTCTGATTTTGAAGAAAACTCGGTTTTTTTTAATCCAGTAATAAAAAACAAGTTTGCGGATGCGAAACCAATGCTTGTTATTGCAAAATAAATCCATTAATGTCCTTACTCAAGAAGAAGATGATACGAAGAAAGTTATTAATGAGAACCACTAACCACATTTCGAAAGGACTCGTTACATATTTCGTTGGGGCCAATAACGAGATCAAGAGCTAATAAGATCAAGGACGCCATACAATGTTTTGTCCAAGCTATGTGGGCCGAAACCGACACCCAAAATACAACAAGAAAGACACCAACCTTCAAAATTAGTATGACAAAAGAAGAGCCAACTTTAGTATATTTGATTCAAGCTAATAACCATATTCAAGGCATATTGGACGCCAGTGCAAGATTGGAAGGCCAAAATGAGCATAATTCAAAGTTTGGAGATTAACTAGCATAGGGTGTAAATTAACCCTAAGCGATCGCCTAGGGTTTAATATGGAGATATCGCCCACTCTCATTTTTCCAACCCAAGACCAAATTTTATGCTCAGGCGATAATCTAACAATTTGGGACTTTTTAGGATTTTGTTTCTTTTTCTGTTTAGAACTCTATTTTGTTAAGTTTCTAGTTATTTTTTGAATTAGACTTGGTTTTCAATGTTTTTGCCTATATAAACAATTCTCATTGTAAACAAAACAACATTAATTATTGAGAGAATACATTAAAATGAGATTCACTTTTCTTCCTTGTTCTTAATTGAACTAATCTTGTGGCAAATTTTGTAGCGTTCATTCTAACTTGGTTCTTTGATTAAAGAAATAACTTTGTGACTTGATTTTAACTTTCTTTGGGTTCATTATCAACCTTTGTTGTGGGTTCCGACAATCAATCTTCGTGAGTTTGCATAAGTTATTATCCAAAAAATAATTGAAAAAATTGAAGACCCTAAATTAAGAAGAAAAATCAATCAAATACTAATTCCTCAAAACCCAAAGATCGAACTGTTCAATATGTTGCAAATTAAGAATAAGTTTAAAGAAGAATCTTCTAGTTATAAAGTTTCAAAAATGATCCTAAAGAGGAGTTAATGAAATGAAAAGCCAAATTTCAAGCTTAGAAAGACAAATGAAAGATGTCAAAATGGAAGTTATCCTCCTCAAAGTTAAACATTTAGAACAAATCAAGAACTCCCTAATAAAGAAGATTCAGAAGATGAATCTGACAAAGAAATTGATCAAAATATATCTCCAACAGTAGAGGTTCATCTCAACGTTATAAATAGAGTCCAACTCCAAAAATGGTATTGTGAGATACAATAATCGTCAACAAAGAATTCAAGTTGAAGACCATAGTCCTGATGGACTCTGATCAAAATTGTACTAGAGAAGGTCTAATACCTACAAAATATTTTAAAAAGACTACTGCCAGTGGGAAAAAACTCAGCATTCAATATAAGCTTTCAAAAGCCCATATCTGTAACTCATGAATTTGTTTCAAAAATGTTTTCTATCTCGTCAAAGATTTAGACCAATAAGTAATTCTTGGTACCCCTTTTATTGTTCAAATTTATCCTTTTCATGCCGATAAAGAGGGATTAAGAACAAAAATATTTAGTCAAGAACTTGTCTTTAGTTTCACTAATCCTCCATTCTATAAAGACATTAATGGGCAAGTAAGCTTCAATCGAAAAATAATCAATAATATACGCCTCAAAAAAAAAAGCATGCAAAATTTCTTAAGAAAGAAATCAAATATACAAGAATTGAAGTACAACTCAGAAAATCAAAAACTAAAGAAAATATCACTCAAATTCAGAAATAAATTGAAGAAGAAATATGTTCTACTATTCCAAATGTTTCTTGGGAAAGAAAGAAACATATTATCTCTTTACCCTATATTTTTTTATCTCAATGATAGGGCATGGAAGGGTGGATTATCCGTATGATGAGAGGATGAGTCAATTCAAATTAGGTCAGACTTAGTCATGTAATGAGAATTATCAAGAATAGAAAAGAATGGAATATACTCAAGAAACACAACAAAATGAGAGATATACAATTTTTGATTGACGTGATCAAAACAATGATAACTTTTTTGTCAAAGCGTAAACTCATATTGCTACGCTCTACTTTACGATGAAGAACAAAACAATTTCAATACCCCGTAGTTTCTTTATGAATTTAACATTTATAGTATGAATATGCGAGATGTTATATTATATGTTAGAAAAATATTGTTGTGCTTAATTGAAAATCAAGGACTAAATTAGAAATTTGAAAGTTTGGGGATCAAAATACAAATACGTAAAACTTCTCAATTTAAATAAAAATAAACTTGAGAAAGTCATAATAAGTGTTATGGAGAGTATATAAGCCTTAAAAATGCATTAGATGTTTTAGTAAATTTGAGATGTTTCGGACACAAAAGATAAATTTGTCATTTTGCCTACGGACGAATATTGAAGGATGAAAATAAAGTTTTAAGTCTTAAATAGTGTTTCTAATGTGGGAGGAGAACACCCAAAATTATTTTGGATTTTTGAAGGTTGTTCGAATTTTTAGAACGATGCGGGACCATAGAAGCCAATTTGAGTCTTCAAATGTTAAGATATGAAAATGAATAAGAAAAATATAAGGTTTCCAATTGTTCAAGTTTCACATTTCTACAACTAGATTTTGGTAAGGCCTACATGTTAGCAAAGGCCCCATAAAGGCCCAGTAAATGCCCAAGTTAGGCCTCGTAAGCCCAGCGAGGGCCTTCGAATTAAAAGCCTCACGTACTGAACGAGGGCCTCGTAAATACATTTAAGGCCCAAAAACACATTGGCACCCTCGAACTAAGTATGGCGAAGCCCGTGAAGAGCCTCGACATTCATGGCCGACCCTGGGTGCTTCGCCAGCAACCGAATCCATCACAAATCCACGAACATTGTGATATTCTGGAATGACTAGAGATATATTCAAAGAGAGATTGTGTTTGATTGGCACCCGAGTTCTCACAAGAAAACTAAATATCAATCTCCTAAAGATTAGGCAATGTGATAATAGGAATCAACTCAAATAAGAGCTAAAATCTAAGAGATTGCATTGCCAACTGATTGTCCTTATCCCATAAAGAAAGATGATCTAATCAAATATCTAATTGATTATTTTCCTAAATCAATTAGAGCTCTGAAGCTATAAATACAACATCTCCGGTTGTTATAAGGTACGCATTATTCTCACCTTTAAACCCTGCTCAAATCTCCACTTGCTTGTCTCTCCCATACCCATTTTATTATTCTCTCATATATTGTTATCCATTTACATATACCAGCAGTTGACTTGATTGTTGGAGTACCAACGATCGACGGATCCTTTTTACTGGTGATCTTGGTGCTTAACAGTCGTCCTAGTGTGCAGGTAACATACAGGTTGGTAGAAAATTGACTGGAGATCTGTTGACAAGTGGATAGTGTAGATTCCATCGTCAGCAGATTAGCTCCATCTGTGGAAAGTGAAAAACATTACACGACCTAAAACTTGTGGTAAAAATAAGTTTTCTACCTGAAAAAGCATGGCAACAGAAAAATCCCTAGAAGAAGAAGTAGAGTCTCATCACACTGACCTGCTGTAGAAAGCGTTCAAGACCTTCAGAACGTAACCCGCCGCAAGAGAAGGAGGCAGTGAAAAAAACCAATAGTCGAGCAAGAAAACCGGGACCTAAAGGCTGGACAATGCCTAGATGAAGACGGTGCTCGAACTATTGGAGAATCAATCCCTTCAACATGGACCCAAGCATAGCGATGCCCAGCGAAGCCCTTCGAGGTCCAACTCGATAGAAAGTCGACGATCTCAGGACGACCTACTAGTTTCAAATGGAAAAAACCCTCGAAATGTGAATATGAGGCCCTCACAAGACAACCAAAATGGAAGACCCCTTCTAGCACGCGAAAACCATTTGGTTCCCCGCCACAGGTGTGGTCGACAAAGTTAGGGTGGGATACTCTATAGCATCACCTCTATTGGCGCACAGCTGGCGCAGTGAGGCCCATACAAAAGGAAGAAATGACCTAAAGCTTGTTCCTGCGAGGCTTGAGGATAAAAAGGAAGAGTTAGAATACGATGAGGATGACGATGACAATCACGAGAACCTCCTATTCTCCAACTTATTGAAGGCTAAGGAGCTCCCCGTTAACTTCAGAATGCCCCTTGTGGAAAAGTATAATAGAAGATGTGACCCTGCGGATCACATCAACGTATATAAAATGAAGTTCCAAGGTAATACCTCCTCAGTGAAGTGCAGGAATTTCCATACCACCCTTACATCCGATGCAAAGAGGTGTTACGAAAAACTGAAACCGAGAAGCATCAGGAGGTGACCTCAACTCAAATGGGAGTTTATCAACGCTTTCATTGGTAACCGGACAATGATAGTCGATATCGCTCAACTCCACGACATTCGACAAAAGGAGAGAGAGTAGATGAAGAGCTATTTCAAAAGGTTCGGCCGCTATCATCAATAAAATTGAAAGCGTCAATCTTGACAAAGTTTTGGATGCCGGTGGTGACCGGACTTCACATGCGCTCTCCTTTCGGAGAGACCTCCAAAATAGCTAGCCCAAATTTCTATAGTCATTTGGTAGACTTGATCCGGTGAGAAATTCGATCGGAAGATATGATCGAGAATAGAGAAAGAGCATAAAGAGACTGGGAGAATCGCTATCGGAGGGAGGAGCGGCGGTTCTCTAAACCCCGCTTCAATCGCTTCGAAGAAAGTGTTCTCCCAAGCCACATAACAACCGCTATAGGAGATTCAATCAGACGGAGACGATCCCGGCCCCTTATGCCAGAGCACCCATATCGATTTCTCAGCCAGCTATTTATCCACCCAAGTTTCGTCACATACACAAGACTCAGCTGCACAACACAAAAGATTGTATCGACGTAAGAAAACTAATCAACTGAAGAAATTAGCGGCAAGGATAGGAGAACCGACCAGCTCGAGGACTTCGAGGACCGCTCAATCAAGGGCGAAGACCTCCACCCCGAAGCCAGGACGATGGACCTCACCGCAATGACGGAGAGAACAATAGAAACAGAGGATCCGCCAAGGGTAGAAGGACCCATAAAAGCTCCTCCTCGATCCGAAAGATCAACACAATTATTGGAGGGCCCTATTTTGGTGGGCACACGATGAATTCATGGCAAAACTACGCGAAGGGAGTAAGAAAAGAACCAGTGGAAAGTTGGCAGGTTTATGGGTACCGGCCAAGGGCCCTACAAATTACATTCATAGAAAAGGATGAAGCTGGTATACACTACCCGCATTGTGATGCCTTGGTAGTTCGTACCGTTGTAGCCACGAACGGGTTATGACGAATGTTAGTCAACGACAGCAGTGCCGTGAACATATTGTTCTGAAGCACCTTCGACCAAATGGATGTGGATCATGAACTAACGGCCATTTCAGAATTGTTATTCGATTTCACGGGATATAGCCTCATCCTCCGAGGAAGAATCACCATTGCGATGGACTTCGGAGAACCCCCATGTCATTTAAAGAAATTCATGGAGTTCTTGGTGGTCGATACTCGCTCCGCCTATCATGGAGTCCTCGGTAGGCCCACGCTCAAGGACCTACAAGCGGTCACCTTCATTCACCACTTGGCAATGAAGTTCCCAATGACAAGTGGAGTCACCAAGGTTCTCGGTAACAGACGTGCAAGAGCCTATTACATGAACGTGTTCTAAAAGGCGCAAGTATGAAGACGCTTCCTCTTGGTGATGACAATACATGACGATGTATGTCGACTCAAGAAAAGATTGAGGAAAAGATGATCTTGGGACGAAGGTCCGGACCTCGATTATAGGCTCAGATTCTCTAGCCTCCTGGGTGAAGGAGCTAGAAGCATTCTCTCTAAACCCTTTAGACCCTACCAAGATGTTGCAAGTAAGGCAGAAACTGGATGAAGGGATGAAGGAAGAACTGAAACAATTCTTACGGGATAACATCGACGTCTTTGCATGTAAACACAGTGACATGGTGGAGATCGATCCATCCATGGCCAGCCATGCCCTGAAAGTGGATCCGAAAATGCACCCCTAGATACAAAAAAGAAGGCCTCTAAGTACTAAGAGGTATGGTGCCCTGAAAGAAGAAGTCGACAAGCTACTAGCAAACGGGTTCATCAGAGAGGCAGTCTAACCCCAATGGGTATCCAACCCCGTGCTAGTAAAGAAAAACAACAAGAAGTGGAGGGTATGTATAGACTTTTCTGACTTGAATCAGGCATGCCCCAAATAAATATTTTCGCTACCATGCATTGACCAGTTGATTGATGCGACTGCCGCCATAAGCTATTTAACTTTATAGACGCCTACTCCGGTTACAACCAAATCCCGATGTTTGCGGGAGACGAGGAACATACCTTGATCATTACAGACCGAGGATTGTACTGCTACAAGATGACATTGTTTGGAAGAACAAGTGGAAGTTCATTTGGAAGAACAACGTTTGTTGTTTTGAGATACCCCATTCTCTTGTTTCTGACAACGGTACGTAGTTCACCGGGAAGAAATTTAACTCGAACTGTGAAAAGCTCAGCATTTGGAGCTCAGAACCTCACCCCAGTCACCAGTCCAACGGCTAAGTGGAGACCGTCAAGAATATTATCAAGCATACTTTGAAAAGAAAGTTGGAATCTGCTAAAGGATGATGGGCCGAAGAACTCTATGGTCATATAGGACCGCATCTCGGACGACAACTGGCGAAACCCCTTTCGCCATGGCATATGGGACAGAGAATATGATTCTCGTCGAGGTGGGAATACCTTCCTCAAGACACTTACATTTCAACAAGGTGATCAATGAGAATCTATGTAGGTCAAACCTTGACTTGCAGGAAGAAATGCATGCCGACTAGCAACTTCGCTTTTCAATTTATCAAATGAAGATGGCTAGGTACTACAACTCAAAAGTTAAGAATAGAACTTTCCACATCAACGACTTCATCATCAATAAGGTTTTCCTAGCTAACAGAGAAGTGGGGGTCGGAACCCTCAGACACACTTGGGAAGGACCTTATAAGATCGTCGAAGAGGTTCGACCTAGAACCTACAGGTTGGAGGAATCAGAGGGAAGGGTGACAAAGCATCCCTGGAACATCACTCATCTACACCCATACTACCAATAGTTTTTATTCTGTTTTGTTTTTTGTCAGCGTTAACTCGAATATCAATGTTTCTTTCGACTTTGTTCAGCTGCTGCATTATTTCAATAAAGTTCAACACTTTTCGAGTTATAATACTCTCTACCCAGTTGTACAATTAAAGAAAGCACGAAAGCGAGAGAGTGTGATTCGTGGCCAACTCTTTTAACTCGCTAGATAAACATCTAACCCGTATTCATACAAACAAGTAAAGAAAATACGGCAACGAATGATTGTGGTTCGCGGCAAACTCTTTTAACTCGTTGGATAAACATTTAACGTGTATTCATACAAGCAAGTAAAGAAAGTACAGCAATGAGAGAATGTGGTTCGCGGCCAGCTCTTTTAACTCGCTGGGTAAAAATCTAACGCGTATTCATACAAACAAGTTAAGAAAGCATGGAAGCGAGAGAGTGTAGTTCGCGGCCAACTCTTTTAACTCACTGGATAAAGATCTAATGCGTATTCATACAAACAAGTAAAGAAAGCACGGAAGCGATGGAGTGTGGTTCGCGGCCAACTCTTTTAAACTCACTGAATAAACATCCAACGGGCACACATTCAAAAAGCGAAAGAAAAGCATCGGACAACTACATTCATCACAAATGATGCGAAACACGGACATTTTTCATTAATGAATTTGATGAAAACAACGCAAACTAATATTACAAGAAGTCATGGTTCTGCGCCTCAGCCAAACCTTTGGGATCGGCATAACTAAAGGCCCCTAATTTGGTTAACAACTCTTTGGCCTTCACAAGTTTCACCAGAGCTTCGGCCAACTGCTTGTGTTTTGTTTAAGCCATGTCTTCGCAAACTTTGAGTTTCAGCTCAGCTTACTTTCAAGCACTAACAGACAGTCTTTAGATAGTTTTGAATTTGATTATTTTGAACTCGGCTTGTGCCCTAGCATCTTTAGAAACGACAAGCCTTGAACGGAGAATTTTGTTTTCCAAACGCAACTCTTCAATACCCTCTGCACCCACAACTGTTGAGCGCAGTTTGTCGATTTTCATCCCCAACACCTTGTATAATTTGCAATTGAGTACGTGGCTTCGAGATGTACTCATCTCTACCAATTTTAACAACTCTAGTAGGTCCATATTATCCGTAGACTTAGCCTAGACGGAAGTCCAATACTTATGAACTGAAGCTGTCGCAATGGCGGATGGAAATGGTAACTTGTCCAAAATGCGCTGGGGTTATATTCATCCTGACGAGACCCAATATTGATACATTCGGTCCAACCGTGGAGAGCAGGAATAGAGGTCTGCGTCGCACCTCGAGGAGAGAGAGGGGTTTTTCCAGTTTTCCGATGATGAGTCACTTGACTTAGTTTGGCCCTCCTGGAATCCTCCGCATAATCTTCATCTTCCATGGCCCTTTTTGGCACAACATTCTCTCCTTCATCAATGATAACCCTCTTCTCTTTGTCTAGTCGTCGGACATTTTCAGAGATTCTTCCTCTTCTTCGATAGAGAGGTAGGAAACAAGTCCATCACAGTAGGATCCAGCTCACTACAGTCGCTAGGTGATGCGAACGTGACCTTCTGGACCAGAAGAAAGGAAAGAACTCCCAACATCCCCAACCCCTCCAGTAGGATTCGGTGAGGCCTGGCAACGCTCATCAACCCGCCTGGTCTTGCGAGCATCCCTCATAAGCCCCTCCGCAGTCATAGAAGCTTTCCTCTTTTCTTTGTCTTTCAGGAAATAGGAGGCGGAGGCGGAGGCGGAGGCGGAGGCGGAGGCGGGTGTGGAGGCGGATGAGGAGTAGTCTGATATGGGATATTGGAGGCCAGGGGGTGAATCGTCCTCAATGGAACCACATCTTGTACGTCTTGCAACGACGGTACCTCTTGCTGAGATTCTGAGCTGGAGAACTTGATTCTCTCACACCTCGGACAAGGTAAAATTAGGAGACATTCTTGAATGTTATGCATGACTATTCAAGGCTCAGAATGTCTATTTCCTCCACAACAACCAAGGCTCAGAATGTTACGCATGACTATTAACACAACTCCTATAAAATTCAAGTCATGGGGCTTACCCATTAGTCGAAAATGGATTAGTAAATCGTGGTCCTTAAGCAAGTTGCTAAAACTCCAGAAGTCGCTATCGAGCGCGCGAACTTTACCCACTTCAACCTCAAGTCACCCTGATCTCTCTTCAAAATTGGCGACTTCCCACAATCTGTAAAGATAAATGAAGCATTAAGTCAGGGACGAAGATCATAAATCACACAAGGTAATAAAATATATCGATCTCTCCAAATCGACGAGGGCTGGACACATTTGGGAGGGATCCTCAGGAAAAAATTCTCATTTTCCTCTCACGAAGAAGAACATCTCCTTCCAATTATGTACTTTGTTGGGATGGTTAGTCACCATCCCCCATCTCTGTCCTGGTCGGGATGATATATTAAACCAACCCGCAGACCGACAAGGTCGATAGATCGACTCAAATTCTCTCATAGATAAATTCCCACCGGCCTCAACAACCCTCCACAACAAGTAGGCCGCCACCATATGGCCGCAACTATTCGCCGCAACCATTCGGTGTTATCTAACATGGAGCCAGATTCTAATCTCGTAAAACCTCGTGAAAGAAAGGATGCATGGACAAACAAAGACCTTGTTACATTGCTCGTTTGTAACCTAGCTCCTCATCAAGTTGTCTGGTAGCAGGGGCATCTTTTTTGTCTAGCGACCCTCTCATTTCAGGGACCCCAGCACCACGTTGTCTCTTCTCTACCTTCGTCCTTGGCGACATATTCAAATTTTCTTCTCTTCCACTCATGGATGCTGGAGGAGACAAACAACGGTGGGCCCCTGGTCAGCTTCTTCTTGCCCCTCGACAGAAGGTGAAGACGAAGCTTCACCTATAACGTTAGGATTCGTCCTGGCAGCCGACTGATTATGAGAATTGTCGTGTTCAAACGACATTACTACTTTTCTCAATTCAAAAAGAAGACATCCCCACCATCACCAGAAAATATGGTAGAAGCAGCATCAAAACCAAGAAACCGCAAAAATGGTACACGAAATAAAACACAGCAATCTCTATAGTGTTTACCTTAAAAATACAGTTGAATTCCTCAGTTACCAAAATCCCTTGAACTATCTTGGTTTTCGCCGGAACACTTAATCGATTTCAAGAAAGACGTAGAGGTAAAAGAAAAGTAAGTGGGAATTAACAGCGATTGATATAGATGAGCCCATCGCAACTACCCATTCACCATACACGTGTCAAAGGCGGGACAAAAGGCGAGAACCAAAACCCTATGCATTTAATGAAGAGAAATGACGCGAGCTCCCAAACGTCTACCACGCTCCAGCAGCAATGATGACGCTAACGCCTCTTTCATCATTCCTTACCTGACAACACTGATTGACGGCTTGGTCAGAATCACACTTACCCCAGACACGTCACCTGAATACAACCAATCAAAGCCCTTATCAGCTATGAATAAACAGGATTCGAGCTTGAAGAAATGTACTGAGTAAGTAATTCAAGCATGCATCCGTGAAGAACTCTACCAAACAATCTCAGATTTCACGAAGGCCCACCATGAAATCCCACGCCTTCGTTAAAGTCCCACGCCTACTATAAAAAAAAATCTTCTCTTACTTCAAAGTCCGACATCTTCCATAAATAATATGCTTGGACTTGGAGGACTATTGTTACGACCAGATTTCAGTAAGGCCTCCACGTCAGCAAATGCCCCATAAAGGAGGCCTCGTAAGCCTAGCGAAGGCCTTCTGGATTTGTAAAAGCCTCACATACCGAACGAGGGGCTTGTAAATGCATTTAAGGCCGACAACACATTAGCACCCTCGAACTAAGTATGGCGAAGCCCGTGAAGAGCCTTGACATTCATGGCCGACCCTGGGTACTTCGCCGGCAACCGAATCCATCACAGATCCACGGACATTGTGATATTCCAGAATGACTAGAGATATATTCAAAGAGAGATTGTGTTTGATTGGAACACAAATTCTCACAAGAAAACTAAATATCAATCTCCTAAAGATTAGACAATGTGATTATAGGAATCAACTCAAATAAGGGCTAAAATCTAGGAGATTGTATTACCAACCGATTGTCTTTATCCTATAAGGAAGGAAGATCCAATCAGATATCTAATTGATTGTTTTCCTAAATCAATTAGAGATCTAAAACTATAAATACAACATCTTTGGTTGTTATAAGGTATGCATTATTCTCACCTTTAAACTCTGCTCAAATCTCTAGCAACTTGTCTCTCCCACACCCATTTTATTATTCTTCCGTATATTGTTATCCCTTTACATATACCGACAGTTGACTTGAACATCAGACCCTTTTTCTTTGGTGATCTTTGTGCCTAATGGTCATCCTAGTGTGCATGTAACATACATGTTGGCAAAGGATTGACTGAAGATCAATTGACACGTAGATAATACAGATTTCGACTTCAACAATTAGTAAGAAGGTTAAATGATGATTTTTCAGTTTCTTTGTGATACTCAATTCTACGCCTAAATTTATTTATAAGTAAATGAGTAAATTTTAAAAATAAATATTTTTCTTCTTATCACACTAATTATAATTTATTTGTTCTGACAATAATACTATAGTTCTTCTTGAATGAATAACTTTTACGTAAAAAATTGCTTATTCGAATATTTTGAAAATATAATGTTAATTGAAAAGTAACTTTTATTTCTTTTCAAACATGACCAAACATGATGTTATTGGGCATTTTTTGCTAAACTTAAGATGTACACTTTATAAGTACACAAGTTATAAAATAAATAAATATTTTTTTTTGGTGAAAGTCATAATAAACAAGTTATTTATTATTACAACAAAGAGTTTGAAAGTCATAATAATAATAATAATATATTTAAATATGTTTAGAAATCACTTGATACAATTCATATGTTGTTGAAAAATGTTTATTATATAGTATATGATATTATTTCAAACTAATAGACCCGACGCATACCGACTTGGGTTGGTTGGGATCTATTTGTGGCAAATTCGGGTCGATTTATCCAACCCAAAACTGACTCGATTTAAAAATAAATAAATTTAAAATAACCTTTAATCGGACCTGAAATCAAAAACTCGAACTAACTCGAATCGGTTCGGGTCGATTTGGACTCGAATATTTTCAATTGGGTTGGTTTCGAGCCAAACCGAATTTTTGCCTATTTGGGTAGGGTTGGGTTGAACACCGACCCAACCCGACCCACCCCCACCCCCACCCCCACCCCCACCCCCACCCCAATTAATCTATGACCAATTGCTCGGCTAATGATTGTCTAAGCTCATCTTACGATCTCGAAGGTTTAAGATTTTTTGTCATTTGAATTTGTTTAAAAGTTAGTATTTTAAAAATTAAATTAAAACTTATAAAAGACAAGTTTTAAATAAAATAAATAATGTAATAATTTTGAAAATAATATTTGATTAAATAAGAAATTTTAAAGTAAACGTGTTAGAATTTGAATCCTTATAATTTAATTACATTACACTATGTAATACTTTTATTCTCGAAATAAAAGAATATTTAAAGATATCTCCTCAATTTTTCAAAAAATAAAATTTATATTGCCTTTTTTGTAAAGAATATAAATTTTTAAAATTCAAATAACTTGTTTTCTTTTTGTATTTAATAACAAATTTTGTTCTAGAATAAATGAATAATATCAACTATCACTTCATATATATATATATATATATATATATATATATATATATATATATATATATATATATATATATATATATATATATAGTTCCACGTCCATCACTCTTGGTATGAGAGCCTTCTTGAATATTATAGATAACATCTTCGGAATCAGAGGAACTAGAAGAATTGATGAGGTGAAGTAAATGATTTTTAAGATCTTTGTCAATTTGAAGATTATTTATTTTTTCTTTTAAAGGACATTTATTTGCATAATGACCTTTCTTTTGACATTTCCAATAGGTGGCATCTTTGGGATCGCGAGGCTTTATTGAAGATTTTCCTTTGTTTTTGGAGTCTTCACGTTTCCTTTTATATTTGTTACATTTATAGAACCTGTTTGGATTTTTGTTTTTCTTGTAATATTCAGGAGAGGGATTTTTATAGAATTTCTTATTTTTGAAAGGTTTTTTCTGTTTTTTGAAAATTTTCGAAGGTGGAGGATTGATACGCTCGTATCCATATTGCTCACAGAAGGAACCAAGTTCCTTACGACCTTCAACTCTTTCGGATTTGAGTTTTGCCTTGAGTTTGAGATCATTGCAGAGGGATAAACCTTCTTTGTTAATAAAACCAATGAGTTGACCATATGTGAGAGAGTCATATGGTAGAGTGGTGTATTCATCTTTGATTGATTCACGAACCTTTTTCACAAAGAGTTTTGGGAGACCAGCAATAAACCTTTCTTTCCAAAAGGAAAAATTGCAGTCATCGCGAAGCATGACTTTTTGGAGAAAGATATCTTTGTACCATCTAAAATCTTGAAGTTTTGGGCAAGATAGATTTATAAGGATATTAGAGGCTCTTTCCATGAAAATGGAAGGCTCTCCAATAAAATGTTTGAGAATGGTGAAGAGTAAAGTATTTACCGCATCTTGTTTGGAAGAATCAAGAGGATTATCTCCTTCAGTTTTGATAGATTGAAGAATATTGGTACGATCGGCAAGGGAGAGGTAGTTAAACCACCAATTTTTCAATTGACCAACGAAACCATTTGCAATGTTGGTTGCCGCAACAAGATGAAGGATTTGATGTTCTGTTAATCCATCAATATCCCAAGCAATGACTTCATTACCAGTAAAGGTAGTCCTAGGCATCCTAGGCTCTTCATGAAGCATATTTGGAAAGGTTGGTGATGATAGAAATGAGGAAGATTTTGATTAACATGTTTAAGTTTGTTGATTTGTAAATCTTCAAACTATTCTTGAATTTCTTGAATAGAATCAATAACATTGATTTTACTAGATGATTCTTTATTCTGAAGATGTTTGACGATTTCTTTTAAAATATCAGAGGAAGCCGAACTGGAACCAAATTGAACTTTATTTTCAATTGGTTTGAGAAGGGTTTTTGTAGTAGGGTTAGGTTCAGATTTAGGAGTTTGAACTTTACCCTTTCCTTTATCACTTTTGGAAGGAGGTTCCATTTTGATAGGCTGATTAATTTGATTGAGTTGATTCGCAACAGAACCATCTCATCACTATATAATCAAAATTTCGTCCAATAACTAGTCATATCTTTTTTTTTTTTTTTTTTTTTTTGAAAATTACATCAACTACTAAGCATTATTAAAATAACTAGTATATCACCCGTGCGATGCACGGCACTTGTTTTTCATGATAGTAATTTTAAAATATTTTAAGAGTATATTGTTTATTTATTACATTCAAATAAAAAAAAGTATTATATAAATAACATTTGATTATTCATTGATATTGGAAAAAAATAACATAGCTAATCCAGATTTTCAAAAGGCCTATTTGAAAACCACATTTGTGGTCGAATTGGTTGGCACTTCATCCTTATCACAAATCAACATCTTCAATCCCGTGCGATTTACAACTCTAGACAATGTAATATAAAGTTGTCCATGACTAAAAATTGGTTTTTTCAGATATAATCTCACACATGAGAAAGATTGACCCTAACTCTTATTGATAGTCATAGCGTATGAGACAATTAATTAATTTTTTGCGCAAGTATATTATAATTTGAAGATTAATTTTCTAAATTGTAAAGATGTAGATTGTATTAATGATATTATGGAAATTTATTGTTTTTCTATTTGTAGACAATTAATAATATTTACATACTCTAAATCTTATATTGATTAATTATTGTAGCATTTAAATTTGTTATTACTAATAATTGACATGAATTTATCTTGTTCTAGAAGATGTGTATTTTTTAATTGAAAATGTCAATTCATAATTTTATTCAATTTTACCGAGTATCATAGAAAATTCAAAACATTTGGAAGATGAACCGGCGGTACTATTTACACTGTATTGGAATATTGATAATTAATTAACTAGAGTTGGGCAATTACTTAATAAATGAACCATTGGAAATCTCATCCGGGCTGCATTATTGTTTCATAAGCGTTCTTTTCCTCAGTTGTGAGATTATAAACAAAAAATTTTCTTTCTTCAACCATAGCATTTCTATCATAACGCAATTCATCTTTTATGAGTCTGTTACTTCGAATTGAAACATCTACATTCTCAGGGAAGGGCATTGTTTGAAAGTCTCGAAGACTCTTTCCACTACTCCGCAATATTTTTTCAATCTCTGCGAGTGTATAATTTTTTATTTCTTTATCACTCAATTCTAAATCTGTAAATCGAGACAAACACACAACTATAATTAATTTAAAAGACAAAGTAATAATAATTATTATTATGTAATAAAAAATCGAGGAGCTAGAATCTAATTATTTAACGTTTTAAGCATATGTGATAAAATATTAATAAAATTTAATGTTGATTATTTAACGTTCTCAGCCTATCCTTTGTCTGGAATCCTTTTGAGGAGCTAGAATTGAGGCGGTCTTTGAATCGAATTAATTTAATTTTAAAATTATCATATCTAGTTTATTAGTTAATCGACTTATTATTTTTATTCAATAAATTAGATGCTTTGATAATAAAATACAATTATATGTTTTTCGTGTATTGATATTTTTTTTTAATTACAACCTATTTAAACCCACTATAGGAAGCATAAAAAATTTGTGGGGGAAAATAAGTCCATTTTCGAAAAACTATTGCATTATTGCCAATAGTTATCGTGCATGCATTGATGTTTTTTTTTTAAAAACATAACTTATTTAAATCCCTGTATAAATTAAAACATTGGAACAAATAACATCACCTGTTTTTTGTTTTGAAGTGAATTTATATTGTTCTCGAAGATGTGCATTTTTAAAAAAAAAATGTTAATTCTTAATATTATTCATTTTAATCAAGTATCATAAGAAATTGAAACATTGTAGAGCTCATCCTGATTAAATTGTATTGAAATACTGATTATTTATATTGGAATGCTTATGATTAATTACTCGAAGTTGGATAATTAATTAATTAAATTAATTAAATTTTAATATTATAAAATATTAAAATTCTATCATTTGATTTAATTATATTTTTTGCTAACACTGCGTAAATATAAATAATAATAATATTATTATAAAATATAAAATAAACACTTCAATATTATTTAATATATAATATAAATAATATATTATTAAAACTTATTGAGTAATTTTCTATTATAATTTGAAAAATAATTTTTGAGTATGAACAGATGAGTTTTTTTAATAATTGACACAAATATTATTAGATTGATTTATTTTTCAGTTACAATAACAATTTAAATCTTATCATTTGTTTAAATAAAATGAATGTGTATTCGTATCTCAATTTAAGAGTCAGATTGTGTATTTATATATATTTTGTAAATTGCAACTAATTTTAATTGTTTATTAGTTAACGTGAAAAAAATAGAATTTAGGGGAAAGCTTGATTATCATTTTCTAATTTTTAAAAAGTGCTTTCGGCAAAAATTTTGGCGCAACTCATTAAATAACCCACTAATTTTTATATTATAATTTGAAAATTGATTTTTTAAATTGTAAAGATACAGATTGCGTTAATAATATTCTGCAAATTTATTGTCTTTTTATTTGTAGACAATTAGTAATATTTACATACTCTAAATCTTATATTGATTAATTAATGTAGCATCCAAATTTGTTATTACTAATAATTAAAGTAAATTTATCTTGTTCTGGAAGATGTGTATTTTTTAATTGAAAATGTCAATTCATAATTTTATTCATTTTTACCGAGTGTTATAGAAAATTCAGAAGATTGAGAAGCTGAACCGGCGGTACTATTTACATTGTATTGGAATACTGATAATTAATTAACTAAAGTTGTACAATTATTTAACACATGAATAATTGAGAATCTCATCCGGGCTGCACATTGAATCTGATTATTAATTACTTGATATTGGAGAATTAATTAATTAAATTAAATATTTCATTTTATATATACATATATAAGATTTTATTATATAAATTATAATGGTTGCATGGTTCTCAATGTCTATGTAAATTAAATGTATAACAAAACACTTATTGAAATTATAGATGTTGACTTAAATTTATTTGGCATTGCAAAACGTGTGTCCCATAATTAATATTGTAAATGAAGTTGACTTATTTTTATTTTACATTGCAAAACGTGTAGTTAGTTAACTATTAATTAATTGTTATGTATATAAATCAAATTGATGGTTTTATTAATGCATTTTATTTACTAATTATTAATTATCATTAATTAATGAATGTTTTAGAGGGAGAACATGGCAAAAAAATTTGACCGCTATCCTTCTTTTATATATATATTAAGATTAAGATAAGATTAAGATTCTAACTTTATAAACTTATCTAGTTTATTTTAAAAATATTGCAATTATATTATTATATTAATAAGTAAAATAATGGTTTAAAATCAAAACAAAATATAATTAATACATAATCATTTCTATAACTAGAATTCGCGTCCTCAACTTAAGGTAATCTCTCCAAATCGAGCACACCAAAATCTTCCAAAATCAACACAAATCCTCACCAAAAATCTTAACGAAATATCTATAGCCCCAAATCTTCATGAAATCTCAATACATTCTTCACCATTTTTAGACTGGGTTGAACAATGGAAACTCCAAATTGTGACATTACAATACATTGTTATGTAACAGAATATATATAGATTATGTTATATCTCAATTTGTTATTATGACAATTGATTATTTCGTAACAAATGTAACACAATAAGTTATTATGTAACTGTTGGATAAAATACAACATGTGGGGCCAAACATGTATATATTAAAATGTGTGGTGCTATCTTAAAGTTTTAGTTAATAAAGTGATCCACTTAAGACTATTTTGGACTAATGGGTATTAAGTGTCATGAGATTAAAGTGTAGAGACGGATACAATGTTTTAAATTGTTGAGGGGCCAATTTAACAACATTGAAACATAATAAATGTCCTGCAGTTATATATACAGGTCATGGTCCTCAATTGAGCGTGGCTTTTCATAACTCTCTGTATCCCCATCAACAAGAGATACTAAGGAGAAAACCACAGATCAATTGGAAGACCATAACCCGATTCGGTCAAATGTAATCATAGATTCATAGATTCGCTTGGTCTTAATCTTGATAATTACAAACATGATGGTTTTTAAATCGAGATGATAATTACAGTATATGATCTGGTAAAATTTAAGTCTAACAAGCGGTATCGAGCCATTTTCATAATGTATTATCGATATGTATATATGGATAATTCGCTTTTTCCGAAATAATAAATTCATGGATTTAGAAATTCTAACAATTTGTGTATATTAGTTGTATCGAGCCACAACAATTGAAATATGTGATACGATTCAAGATATGTGTATATATTCTAAAGGATATAATTCATTTTTATGCAAAATAATAAATTCATGGATTTAGAAATTAACGAACAATTTGTGTATATTATGCTTGTATATACGCCGCAACAATTGTAATATATGATACTCTCTACAAGGTAGTTGTATAATATATTCTAAAAAAATATGAAGTTTTAGGATTTTTCCTGCCATTCTTAATCTTATTTCATGGATTTAGTCTTTTGGGTCGTAACATAAATATCTAAAAGTCGTTTTTCCTAAATATGTCTCTAAATAAGCCCACATTTCTTCAACTGTCATAACTATAGGTAAACTATTACATGCTCTAATTACGTAATTTCCCATTTAGTTAAAGTGTCTATCTTGGTTTGGTCTATTGGGGTTTGCAATTATTTAATTCTAATATTAATCCTCTATCACTTGCTACTTGGTAGACTACATCCTTCTTCCGTTTGTCTTTTTCCTATGCTTCTATATTTTTGTCTTCCCAATCATACAAAACGAAAGGTGAGGAAAAGGGTATTTTCCTCCAATATCGTATTATTCTTTGTTCATGGGGTCTTTTCTTTTCCAAATTCTTGGTCTGCATTTTCGCTTTAGGCTTTTTACTACTACTTTCTTCCATTTTAATTTCTATGTTTGGTTGATCTTTTTCTTCTAATAGAGTCTTAATTTCGCCTTCTCCGGTTTTCCTAAGATTTTTGTAATATTCCATGTCTATATACCCAAATTCTTTATCATCGCCTTCACTTTCATCTTCACTTTCTTCATCTAAAGCATTAATTTCTTCTTCACTTTCATAGTTTTCTATTTCGATATATCTACAACTTTCTTCTTCATTTTCGTCGCCTTGCTTTGTTTCTTACGCTTGATAATTGTAATTTTCAAATCTAATACTTAAAGTTCCATTGCTATTTTTATACATAATATTATCTTACGGTATTAAAATTAGCTTTTCTAAAAGTTTGCTAAATTCCGTCTAATCCTCGCATTTGTTTCTCAAGAAAATTTCTTTTTGGGATTGCTTTTATACCTTTTGTCCTAATAAAGTGATGATTTGATCATTTTCTAATTTATATTTAGTGGTGCTATTTTCGCTAAGTCTTCCTACAAATCGTGTGCATATTAATAGATTTTCTTCATTTCTTTTCATTTGGTATCCCCTAGTCTTTATTCCTATTTTAATATCATTATAAAAATTCTTTGTTCGACTAAATAATCGGGTGTGAAATAAACTATACCTCCTTTATTATTCATGTCTAATTCTATGCTTCCTAATAATCCCCGCATTATGTCTCAGAATCTATTATCATATAAACATATTAATGTCTTGGCTCCTAAATTTTTCTCTGTGTAATCCTTTTACTCCTACCATTATTAGTCCTAGATGTGTCTGCGTTGAAGGTTTTTATTTGTTATTTCTTTATAAGAATCTTTTTCTAATAAATCTAAAGATATGAACCGATCTTCGTGTGTACAAGAAATATATCTTTCTCCATAATGTTGATATATCAAAGATTTACTAAAAGATTTCCTTTTTTATATATGTCTAAAGCTTTTATTAATTTTAATTTATTCTGTCTAAACATTTCTATTTGTTCTTCTATATCTATTAAGGATTCTAATCTGGTTTCGATTCCATTCTTCTAGTTGAAGATCTCATTAAAGGATTTCCTAAAATTCTACTTACTGCTAGCTACGACTTGTTTATCTTTATTCATTATGTATATACCCACTTAGTCTTTTTGAATTTACTTGTTTCTTTAGTTTTTCCTAGATCTAGCTTTTCTAATTTACCAATTAATTTATTCAAATCTTCTTTATGATTTTCACCGATTTAACTTTTCTAAAGTCGTTATTCTACTTTCTAAGTTAATATTTTCTATGTCTTTATTATAACAAAACTTCTTTAATATTTCACTATTTTGATTTTTAATATATTCTATATTATTTTCTAAAATTTTTATGCTTTTATTAAAATTTCTAAAACTACTTCTATTTTTCTATTATTTGCGTAAATATTTCTTTCTAAATTTCGCTAAATTGACTATTAAATACTATACTATTTAATTGCTTATCTTGTGAATGTAAAAGATGTTTAAAGCTTTTATCAAAATTACAAACTAAAGTTGCTTTGTCTAAATTATCTTTTCTCTTTAAATTTCCTAAAAGCTCTAAATTTAAATAATCTATTTTATTCATACACTAATTAAAATTGACTTAAAAACACAGCTCGATACCAATTTAGGACGATTTCCCTAACGCGATTAAAATTTCTTGAACAATTAAGAACAAATAATAAATTATCGGTAAAATACTAATATAGTCCGGAAATAAATAGTATAAATGTAAATTACTTGTAAATAATACAAATTTCTTTCTATGTAATCTAAAACAAAACTCTAAACTTGATCTTAGTCTAAGTAACTTTATAGATTTAGAATACTTATAAGAAATTGGACATCTCATAACATATAAGTTAGAATGAATTGGAAAACTAAGAATACGTAAAGTTAAAATAGATAGGCTACAAGTTTGTAATAAATGTATGAATAGTCTTTGCCTATTTATTATGTTATGATAAGTCTTTGTCTAATAACTAAACTAAAGAAAGAAAAGCCTATGTCTTTCTTAGATACTATTATTTTATTTACCAATTTAATACAAGTCTTTGTCTTTATATAAAGATTATGAATTCGTAATAAATGTTGATCTTTTATAAATCGTGATATGTATTCTAAATTAGTCTTATTCTATTTTCTCATGGGATCTTTAATCAAGAAGCTCCAACGTTGAGAGATAGAGTTCTCAACAATTTGCAACTTGATCCGCATTAAGATGAGTCACCTCTATTTCTATCTAATAATAAATGGATAATGAAAACTTTTAGATTAAACAATTAAGCATATATATGAAGTCCAATTGTATAAATAAGAAAGCTTAGAACAATATTGATGTAATGGCCTTAATTCGAGTACTTTACTGTTCAAACAAAATTAATTTTTCTTCAATTCAATTTTTTTTTTTTTTTTTTGAATCTTTTCTTGACCTTCCTAAAAGGCTTAAGATCTGTAGCTAAAAATGAAATTTCATCATGTTTAAATAGGTTTTGAACAAATTCCATTCTCGGGATAAAAAACAACATTTTTTACTTTCGAGAGGATTACTTTTCATTTTAGCCATGGAATCCGAGAAAAAGAAGTTAAGTTGGAAAATAAAATTCTTGAAATATAAAGACAATATTTTGAAGGAATTAATTGCTTACTAAGTTTTTCCTCTTTAGGCCTTTCCGAAAATATAATAAAGTAACAAATAATTAAATAAGAAGAGATGAAGAACTTACTTTTATTGAAGATGTGAAGAAAATCTTTACAATTGAGAGCAATACAAGAGTACTGTTCTATTTTTGCGTATTCAGTATGCTATGAACAAAGGTATTTATGGACAAGGAAATAATAAAATAATCTTACAATCTTTACAAGTGAGAGCATAGGAAAAGAAAGAAGAAAAATCCAAAACTTCTCTTTTTTCGCAAACTTTAACGCATCGTTACTTTACTATGAAAACAAAGGTATTTATGGACAAGGAAATAATAAAATAATCTTACAATCTTTACAAGTGTCATTGTACTCTTTTTGACGTAGCAAAGATGCATTTCCTTCTATTATTGGTATTTCCTGTAACCTTTTGACATTTCTCTTAGAATTATCGCCAATGTGCTTAATTATTGTCCTTGTGTTGAATTATTGTCCATGTCTTTGTCATCTCTCAGATTATCTCATCCATCATTTCAATATAGGCTTCTTCTAGATCAAGATCCATTTCATTGTCTCGCTCCGTCTCGAGATATTTTTCAGATATCTCGAATGTCTCTCCGATGCTTCACAATAGCTTTCAATACAATAATTTTCTTGAAAAGTCATCAGATATAAATCTTTTTTGATGAGTATTTGGATTTTTCTTCTTTCTTTTCCCATGCCTACACTTGTAAAGATTGTAAGATTATTTTATTATTTCCCTTGTCCATAAATACCTTTGTTCATATCATACAGAACACACGCAAAAAACACTCAGAAAATAGAACACACACAGATTTACATACTCTTGTATTGCTCTCAATTGTAAAGATTTTCTTAGACATCTTCAATAAAAGTAAGTTCTTCATCTCTTCTTATTTAATTATTTGTTACTTTATTATATTTTCGGGAAAGGCCTAAAAGAGGAAAAACTTAGTAAGCAATTAATTCCTTCAAAAATATTGTCTTTATATTTCAAGAATTTTATTTTCCAACTTAACTTCTTTTTTCTGGATTCCATGGCTAAAATGAAAAGTAATCCTCTCTGAGTTAAGAAAGGTTGTTTTTATCCCGAGAATGGGAATTTGTTCAAAACCTATTTAAACATGATGAAATTTCATTTTTAGCTACAGTCTTAAGCCTTTTAGGAAAGTCAAGAAAAGATTCAAAAAAAAAAAAAACGAAAATTGAAGGAAATTAATTTTATTCGAACGGTAAAGTACTGAATTAAGGCCATTACATCAATATTGTTCTAAGCTTTTTATTTATACAATTGGACTTCATATATATGCTTAATTGTTTAACTTGAAAGTTTTTCATTATCCATTTATTATTAGATAGAAATAGAGGTGACTCCTCTTAATGATCAAGTTGCAAATTGTTGAGAACTCTATCTCTCAACGTTGGAGCTTCTTGATTAAAGATCCCGAGAAAAATAGAATAAGACTAATTTAGAATACATATCACGATTTATAAAAGATCAACATTTATTACTTAATTCATAATCTTTATATAAAGACAAAGACTTGTATTAAATTGGTAAATAAAATAATAGTGTCTAAGAAAGACATAGGCTTTTCTTTCTTTAGTTTAGTTATTAGACAAAGACTTATCATAACATAATAAATAGGCAAAGACTATTCATACATTTATTACAAACTTGTAGCCTATCTATTTTAACTTTACGTATTCTTAGTTTTCCAATTCATTCTAACTTATATGTTATGAGATGTCCAATTTCTTATAAGTATTCTAAATCTATAAAGTTACTTAGACTAAGATCAAGTTTAGAGTTTTGTTTTAGATTACATAGAAAGAAATTTGTATTATTTATGGATTTTTGTGGTCGGATTTTGGTTGATTTTGTGGTTGTTGGATCATGGATTGAAGGTTTCCGTCGGAGGAGGAAGGGACCCGCACCGCCGGAGATGGTGGCGGGGTGGGCAGCAGATGACGCACGAGCGACACTGCGTGTGCGGTCTTTTGCGTGTACGGAGAAGGCGTGGCATGGGCGGCAACGCCGACGATCTCAACCATCTCCGGGTCTCGTTGGTGGCGGCGGCAGCTAGGGTTTCAACCCTAGCTGTTGCATTTTGTGATTTTTCAGCCTAGGGACCTCCTTCAGAAATTAGAAGATCTACTGCGTGCGGTCTTTTTTTGTCACGGGAGAAGGCTCACTGGTCGGCAACGTCGGGTGATCTCAACCATCTTCGGGTCTCGTTGGTGGTGGCGCGGCGACTGGGGTTTCAACCCTAGTCGTTGCATTTTGTGATTTTTCAGCACTAGGGACCTCCTTCGAAAATTAGAAGATCTAAGTGGTTAGTTTGTAATTTTCAGAATTTTGGTTTATTTAATCTCTAGTCCTCCTGATTATTCCCTCATTTAATTAAACCCTAAAGTTTTAAAATCACTTAAGTTGGCCATTTAGACTTCTGAATTTATAAAGTAAGTCTCTACAGTTTTAGTAATCAATTAAGTTGGGCCTTAAAAGTTTTGAATTTTATGATTCAGTCCCTAAAGTTTAAGATTTTAATTAATTGGCCACTAAAGTTTTGGTAAAATTGCAATTTAGTCCTTCAAGCTTAAAATCTTTCATTATTGGCCAATCAAGTTTAATTAAATTGCAATTTAACCCTCCAACTTAATGATTACTTAATCCTAAAGCTTTGAACTTCAAAAATTCAAATCATAAAGTTTTAAATATATGCAAAACAGTTAATTCAGGTTCAAATTTTGGTATGATGGACTCTTTTGAGAAATATAATATTCCAAAGTGAATTAATTGAAGCAACATGTTGCCAAATGTAACCTCTCTTGTGGAAATTAATTAACTTTGAATATTAGAAGGTTTTGTGTGTGTGCTGTTCATGCGGATATTGATCGGCCCAAAGGAAGGTCAATATTTGGCTGGAATTTCACATGCACCTGTGGTGATAAACGCGTGACCATTATTTGGTTTAACGTGTGATCAATAAATCAATCCAAAGAAAGGTTTATTGATTGACATGTCTTATTGTCAGTGTTTGATTGCTACATCGAGATACCACTTACGAGTCAATGTTTTTGTCCAAAGACTAAATATTGATGTTGTGCTAGGTATCTTGTGATGGGCCTTACCAATATATTTGAAATTATTATTTGCATAATAAAGTACTAATGTAAGCTATTTATATCTCTTTCTCTATACAGCTCATTCATCCACTTCCACAATATCTGCAAATATCAATTCAATCTCCATGCTCAATGGGTCAAACTTTAAGGATTGGAAAGAGAATGATCTAATTGTTCTCGGCTGCATGGATCTCGACCTTGCTCTCAGGATTGAGAAACTTGCTTCTCTTACGGATGCAAGTTCACCTGATAACAGGAGGAACTTTGAGAAGTGGGAACGCTCAAATCGCATGAGTCTTATGATCATTAAGCACGGCATTCCAGAAGCCTTTAAGGGCGCAGTATCTGAAGAGGTAACTGATGCAAAAGAATTCTTTACTGAAATTGAAAAGCGTTTTGTGAAAACGATAAAAGGTGAAAACAAGCACGCTTACGCAAAGCTTGATTTCAATGAAGTATAAAAGCAAGAGGAATATAATGGAGTACATCATGCGGATGTCTCATATCGCTTCAAAACTTAAGGCACTAAAGCTCGACTTGTCTCGATGACTTGCTCGTGCATTTAGTATTAATATCGCTTCTCGCACATTTCAATCAATTTAAGGTCGGTTATAATCGTCAAAATGAGAAATGGACTCTAAATGAGCTCATTTCTTATTGTGTGCAAGAGGAAGAAAGGTTGAAGCAGTGATGTAATCGAAATTGCTAACTTGGCAATTACCTCCAAAGATAAGGGCAAGAAAAGAAAATAGAATATGAAGTCGCTAAGGGTCCGTAATGTAAGAAACAACATAAAGACAAAGAGGGTTGTTTCTTTTGTAGAAAGCTCGACATTTAAAGAAGGATTGTACCAAATACAACGCCTGGCGTGCAAAGAAAAGTACATTTCTTAATTTGGTCTGTTCTAAGGTTAATTTAGCTTGATGACTTAGAAACACTTGGTGGTTAGATTCTAGTGCTACTACTCACATAAGTGTTTCTATGTAGGGTTGCCTGCTCACCGAAAGCCAAATGATCTTTGAAAGATTCATCTTTGTGGGCTATTTAAAATCGGTGGAAGTTGAAGCAATAGGCACTTTTAGGTTATTGTTAGGAACCGGTTTTTATTTGGATTTGAAAAACACTTTTGTTGTACCGTCGTTTAGGCGAATTTGGTTTCTATTTCCTTATTGGACAAATTGGATATGATTGTTCTTTTGGAAATTGTTAGTTTAGTCTTTCATTAAATTCAAATATTGTTGGTACTGGTTCATTATGTTCATACGATAACTTATATTTACTTGATACTATTGCGTCATATAATGAAACCTTGCATGTGGAATCACGTGGTACTAAGCGAAAATTAAATAAAGAAAATTCAGCAAAACTATGGCACAATCGCTTAGGTCACATCTCAAAAACAAGAGTTGAACGACTTGTGTCAGATGGCATTTTGGATTCCCTAGACTTTACGGACTTTGATGTTTGTATTGATTGTATCAAGGGAAAACAGACCAAAATAAAAAGGTTAGGTGCCAATAGAACTTCGAACGTCTTAGAATTGATACACACAGATATTTGTGGACCGTTCCCTACGGCTTCTTGGAATGGTCAACAATATTTTATATCATTCATAGACGATTACTCACGTTATGGGCATCTATATCTTATTCATGAAAAATCTGAGTCACTAGACACGTTCAAGGCTTTCAAAGCTAAAGTTGAGAATCAACTCAACAAAAGGATTAAAAGCGTTAGGTCTGATCGTGGTGGTGAGTACTACGGCAGATATGACGGTTTAGGTGAACAACGTCTAGGACCATTTGCTAAATTCCTAGAGGAATGTGGAATCATCCCACAGTACACCATGCCAGGATCACCTAGCATGAATGGTGTAGCTGAAAGACGAAACAGAACTCTTAAGGACATGGTAAGAAGTATGATTAGTCATTCTACTTTACCAAAATCACTCTGGGGAGAAGCATTAAAGACTGCAGCTTATATTCTAAATCTGCTGCTAAAACACCTTATGAGCTTTGGACAGGCAGAAAACCTGTTCTAAAGCACTTCTACATTTGGAGATGTCCAGCTGAGGCTAGGCCTTATAGGCCACATGAAAATAAACGGACTCCAAAACTGTAAGCGTACTATTTTATTGGTTATTTTGAGCGATCAAGGGGCTACAAATTTTATAATCCCACACTTAAGTTAAATTTTGAAACAGGAACTGCAACATTTTTTGAGGATATTGAGTTTGGGAGGAGAAATAAGGTTAGAGACATTGTCTTTGAGGAAGAAACTGAGGAAGGATCGATTTCGATTCCTACTATTACTTTTGACAATGTGCAGGTCTCTGTACTTATCATTGATCAAGAAGTATATTCGGAACCTCAGCAAGATAATGTTGAAGAACCTCCCACCATTCCAGAAGTACAAACTTAACAACCTCAAGAACCAATACCATTAAGGAAATCCACTCGAGAAAGGAAAAATGCTATTTCTGATGATTTTATAGTATTTCTCCAAGAACATGAGGAAAATAATGGAATGATGGAAAATGATCCAATCAACTTCCATCAAGCCATGAAGGGTTCTGATTCTCAAAAGTGGATTGATGCCATGAATGAGAAGTATAAGTCTATGCAAGACAATAAAGTTTGAGATCTTGTCCCATTACCAGAAGGTGCAAAGCCCATTGGTTGTAAATGGATTTTTAAAAACAAACAGGATTTGAAAGGTAATGTGGAAAGATATAAGGCTCATCTTGTAGCTAAAGGCTTTACACAAAAGGAAGGCATTGACTTCAAAGAGACTTTCTCTCCGGTTTCAACGAAAGATTCTTTCAGGACAGTCATGGCACTTTTTGCACATTTTGATCTTGAGTTACATCAGATGGATGTTAAGACAGCGTTTCTCAATAGAGACATTGATGAAACGATCTATATGATGCAACCAGAAAACTTTGTGTCAGGAGACTCGAATAATATGGTTTGCAAATTAAAGAAATCTATCTGTGGACTCAAGCAAGCTTCCCATCAGTGGTACTACAAATTTCATCAAGTGATTATCTCGTTTGGTTTTGAGATAAATATTGTTGATGATTGTGTATATCACAAGTTCAGTGGGAGTAAGCATATTTTCTTGGTTTTGTATGTTGACGACATACCGCTTGCCACTAATGATATAGGCATGTTGCATGAAACCAAGACTTTTCCACAAAGAATTTTGAGATGAAAGATCTTGGGACGCCTCTTTTGTATTAGGGATTCGAGATACACCGGATCGCTCTCGGGGTATTCTTGGATTGTCACAAAAGAGCTATATCGATAAAGTTTAAAAGGTTTGGCATGCAGGATAGTAAACCAGGGGACACCCCAGTTGCTAAGGGAGACAAATTCAGTCTCAATCAGTGCCCAAAAAATAATCTTGAAGTTAAGGAAATGCAGAAGATTCCCTATGCATCAGCTGTTGGGAGTCTGATGTATGCTCAGGTTTGTACATGTCCAGATATAGCATTCATTATTGGAATGCTGGGCAGATATTTAAGTAACCCTGGGATGAATCATTGGAAAGCAGCAAAAAGGGTTATAAGGTACTTGAAGAGAACAAGAGATTGCAAGCTTACATACAGCAGATCGGATCAGTTAGAGATCGTAGGGTACTCCAATTATGATTTTGCGGGATGTCAAAACAGTAGAAAATCTACATCAGGCTGCATATATCTGCTAGCTGGAGAAGCTATATCCTGGAGGAGTGCTAAGCAGACACTCGTAGCTTCTTCCACTATGGCAGCAGAGTTTGTAGCATGTTACGAGATATCTAATAATGGGATATGGCTACAAAATTTTGTCACTTGGTCGCGATTCTCGAATGGCATTGAAAGACCATTAAAGTTATATTGTAACAATAACTCTGCGAAGGTTATATTCTAATAACAACAGGAGTTCAACTAAGTCAAAACACATTGACATTAAGTTCACGGTTGTGAAAGAAAGGGCTGAATGGATGATTTCTATAGAGCATATTGGGACAAACTCCATGATTGCGGATCCGCTTACTAAGGGATTACCACCCAAGGTTTTTCATGAGCACACCGTCAGTATGGGTGTTGTATTTCTTGATGATATCATGTTTTAGTGGGAGTTCATATTTTGGTTGCTTTATGTTTGTTTTGGACACATTTGTGTATTTAGATTATTTTCTATACAGAAATAAAGTATTCAGTTCATTCCACTATGTTACGTTATGTTTTGTATTGATCTCACTTAAGGAATAAAGTCGGACCAATTGAAAATAGACATGTAATTATCACATAACATGTAATTTTCATACTACACTCTCATGATTGATCTATGTCATTTGGTTGTATTGGTGTACGTGACCATTGATGGATTTAGTTACGATTAATATAACGAAAGTCGCTTTGATCCTACATTGATATGGTTAATGGACGAGATTGTTTGGAAATACCCTTAACAGTGATAGCAGAATTTTGAGCTCATAAAGTTATGCACATTTGTAAGGATACATGTATGGCCCAGTGGGAGATTGTTGGATAAAATTCAACATGTGGGGCCAAACATGTATATATTAAAATGTGTGGTGCTATCTTAAAGTTTTAGTCAATAAAGTGATCTACTTAAGACTATTTTGGACTAATGGGATTAAGTGTCATGAGATTAAAGTGTAGAGACTGATACAATGTTTTAAATTATTGAGGGGCCAATTTAACAATATTGAAACATAATAACTGCCCTGCAGTTATATATACAGGTCATGGTCCCCAATTGAGCGTGGCTTTTCATAACTCTCTGTATCCCCATCAGCAAGAGACACTAAGGAGAAAACTACGGATCAATTGGAAGACCATAACCCAGTTCGGTCAAACAGAATCATGGATTCAGGTACGCTTCCGCTTTAGTCTTAATTTTGATAATTACAGCATGATGGTTTTTAAGTCACAGATATGTAATCGTCTGTATATGGATTCGATAAATAAATCTAACAGTAACACCGAATGATAAAAATGTTACAATACACTGTTTTGTAACACTGATTTTTATGTGATATTATTTAACAAATATTACACAATAAATTATTATGTAATACTGAATGATAAAGAAGTTACAATACACTATTTTGTAATACTGATTTTTATGTGATATTATGTAACACATGTTACACAATTGATTATTATGTAACAATGAATGATATACATTGTTTTGTAAAACTGATTTTTATGTGATACTATGTAACACATGTTACACAATTGATTATTATGTAACAATGAATGATATACACTGTTTTGTAATATTGGTTTTTATGTGATATAATGTAATAAATGTTATACAATAGGTTATTATGTAACACTGAATGATAAATATGTAACAATACACAGTTTTATATCACTGATTTTTATGTGATATTATGTAACACATGTTACACAAATGGTTATTATGTAACAATGAATGATAGAGATGATACTACTTGTTATTGGTACATTATTGTTTAATATGATATTTGTAATGATGTTTAATATGATACATATGATACAATTGTGTATATCATGAGTTTTTTTGTGTGAAAACTGGTACAATTTGTAACAAATTGTTATAAATGTTGAAATTGAAGAGAACACGAGTTTCGTTTGTGGTTGTTACAGATATTTCTGATACAAATGATATATATTTGATAGTTATGTTACACTATGTTACAAATCTGAGTTGTTATTCACCAGGGATCGCACATCGTGTTCTAATGGAAGAGTTTTTTTTTTTGGCCAAAATCAATGAGCTGCAATTTCTCTCCAAAAGATAACAATAAAAGATTCTATAGTATATGAATTTCCATCAAATTCGGGTAATTAATGATTTAATAAAATTTCTCCAATCAATTCCGATTTTTATGTACTACTAGTAAAGTGCACGTGCAAAGGCACGTGTTATATTTTAATTAAGTATTTAATAGCGTGGTCATTATTTGTGAGTTTCTTAATTATTTTCTTTGTTATGAAAGACTAAATAAAATATGTATTAATATTTGTTGGGAAAAATACATATTATTTAAGGGTAAGTAGTATAGTTTCGATTGATCTTTAAAGGAACATTCTTTACTTTTATATGATGTGATGAATGGTATATAGTTCCCTAACATAATTGATTATTGCAATTAGAAAATTCAATTATTATCTGAAAAGATTATTTTGCTGCTTTCAAGTTTAAACTTTTTCCATATTTTTCCTCATTATGACCTGACTTTGTAAATTTTTCAATTTATCAATTTAATTTTGTTCATTATAATCAAACATTCAAAAAATTTAGATCACATGAGTTTCATGAGATATACACAAGATTACTTGTGAACTTGCGGTAATAAGTAGTAAAAATACTTATTATAGATTAGCATAAGTTGTTAATTAGTGATTTCTCATTAGGTAGATTTTTGAAGTAATTAATAAGCAAGAATTTGGGAGAAAAGTGTTGCTTTATTGTTATATATTTATTTCCTCAATTTAAAAATTGAAAATCAACAAAATTATTCCAAAATCTCAAAAAGAGTTGATAAAAATAAGTGCATTAATGAATTTTACTTGTTTTTGCAATAGTAAAGTGTGCAGCACATCAATACTATATACATGTATAATTATAAGGATTTAAATATAACTTCACGATACTAGATTACGTAAAAACGAAAAGAAAATAAAAACTCTCAATATCTTAAATCAACAAAAATAATTCAAAATGTAAATGAATGTTTATTCTAGAATTTAAATAATTTTATGCTTATAATTTCTCAACACAATAATTAGTAATGAAAACATGCATTTGTCATTCTTAACAGCGTGTTTTAAAGCGCAAATTTCAATATCCAATGAGTGGTGTTTATTATATTCTTTTGCCGTAGCCAACAAGAAATCAGAAAAATTATTTTTACTATAATCAATAACCGAGGTAAAAATATAAACAAAAACAAATTAGTGTAAAAGAACACACATTTAGAATCTTTTGTATCTTCACCAATGTTAAATTTAATATTACTATTGTTTCCCAAAAAAAAAAACTTACATTGCCAATTCTTTTGCACTTACAAATTCAGAAAATTTTCCAAGATGATACTTACACCGCCGATAAATAATGATTATGAATTTTCATTTAAAATATTGAATATTAGAACTATTTAAGAACTCAAAATGAGAATTGAAAATAACACTCAAACAAGCAAAAATGTTCAAATAAGTACAAGAAATTAACAAAAATAGAACTTAAACAACCAAACAACCATTTGTAATGGTCAATTCACGAACCATAGAAATAATGATAGCCAATAGCAACCTTCAAATCTGTTATGAACAAAGTGAAAAATTAAGCAGATAGATTTGCAAAAATAACTTTTGTTTGGAAAACACAAAAACAAGATTTGGATGGGTACCCAAAATAATCAACATATCTGTAAATTTTTGGGTGATTTTTCAAAAGATATGACTGAAAACGAAAAATACAAACGAATAAATATAAGAGAAATAACGCAAATGTTGGAAAGAAAATGGGACTGAAAAAGATCTACGATTGAGAAAAAAACGGTGTCAATTTCGAGAAATTAGGAAAAAGTAAAAATAGAAAGAAAGGAAGAAAGAAATAGAAAAAAGAAAATGAACAATGATGGGCATTCATATGAACAGTGCCACACTAAAAAAAGGAAAAAACAGCATCAATTTCAAGAAATCAGGAAAAAAAAAAGAAAAGTGATGGGCACACATTCATAGGAATAGTGCCATACTAAGATCCCTCTTTTAATATATATATATATAATACCAGTCAAATGCACGTGCAATGCACGTGTTGTATTTTAATTAAGTATTTAATAGTGTGTTCATTTTTAGTAAGTTTCTTAATTATTTTTCACTTATGAGAAACTAAGTAAAACATATATTAAAACTTATTGAGAAAAGTACGTATTATTTAAAGGATGGGCGATATAGCTTCAATTGATCTTTAACACGAATGTTCTTCATTTTTAGATGATGTAATGAATGGTGTGTAGTTTACTAACATAATTAATTAATACAAATCCTAGAACTAGATACTTCAATTATGATTTAACAAGATTATTCTGCTACTTTAAAGTTTAAACTTATTCCATATTTCTCTTCATTATGACCCAACTTTGTAAATTATTTCAATTTAATTTTATTCATTCTAATGTATCAAATATTAAAAAAAGTTTAAATCACACGAGTGTCGTGAGATATGCATTAGATTTCTTGTGAACTTGTGGTAATAAGTAGTAAAAATACTTATTATAGATTAGCATAAGTTGTTAATTAGTGATTTTATTTTATTGATATATTGGACAGGGTTGTACTCATAGATATATTTTCTTTATATACTATTGTAAGTTTCTACCTTGAGAATAGTATTCTCTTTCTTTTTTTTTTTGTATAATGCAAGATTTTGTGCTTGTGGGTAAATTTTCTTGGACTTAATTATAATTTGATTAACTAATCGTCAGAAAAAATGAATTAAAACTATGTATTTCTTGTAATCTTGATCATTGTGTTGTTAACTTAATATAAGTAATTAATTGAAGAAAAATTGTTTCGATTGCAAATGATTTTGAAGTTCAAAGTGAGTTGCTTGGTATATGTCTTGGCCTAAGAGGTCAAACCTAGTCAATATATATATATATATATATATATATATATATATATATATATATATATATATATATATATATATATATATATGTGTGTGTGTGTGTGTGTGTGTGTGTGTGTGTGTGTGTGTGTGTGGAGCTGAATTTTGTTTCGATGGTTTAAATTACTAGGCATTTGGATAGCTTCTTCTGGAGAAAAAAAATTGATTGGGTATCAAAAATTATAAACATATCTGCAAAAAATTTGGGCAATTTTTCGAAAGATATGACTAAAGTCGGAAAGAAGACGAAAAAAATAGAAAAACGTTGGAAAAAAATTAGGGCGGAAAAGATCTACAATTGAAAAAAAATGAAAAGGAAAGAAAGGATAGAAAATATGGAAAAGTTGAAAAAAATGAATAATAACTTGGCATGCATTCCTATGAACAGTGCCTACACTTCATTCTCTCTTTTAATATATAGGGATTTTTCTTCATTATGACCCGACTTTGTAAATTATTTCAATTATTTCAATTTAATTTTATTCATTCTAATGTATCAAACATTAAAAGAAGTTTAAATCACACGAGTGTCGTGAGATATGCATAAGATTTCTTGTGAACTTGCGGTAATAAGTAGTAAAAATGCATATTATAGATTAGCATAAGTTGTTAATTAGTAATTTTATTTTATTGATATATTGGACATGGTTGTACTCATGGATATATTTTTTTTCTCTATTATTGTAACTTTCTACCTTGAGAATAATATTCTCTCTCTTTTTTCTTGCATAGTGCAAGATTTTGTGCTTGTGGATAAATCTTCTAGGATTTAATTGTAATTTGATTCAGTAATCGTCAGAAAAAATAAATTAAAACTATGAATTTATTGTAATCTTGATCATTGTGTTGCTAACTTAATATAAGTAATTAATTGAAGAAAAATTGTTTCGATTGCAAATGATTTTGAAGTTCAAAGTGGGTTGCTTGGTATATGTTACTATGTTTTGGCCTACCTAGAGCCTAATATATATATGTGTGGAGCTAAATTTTGTTTCAATGGTTTAAGTTATTAGGCATTTGGATAGCTTCTTTTAGAGAAAAAAAAATTGATTGGGTATAAAAAATTATAAACATATCTGCAAAAATTTTGGGCAATTTTTCGAAAGATATGACTAAAGTCGGAAAAAAGATGACCAAAGGAAGACGAGAAAAATAGAAAAATGTTGGAAAAAAATTAGGGCGGAAAAAGATCTACAATTGAAAAAAAAATGAAAATGAAAGAAAGGATAGAAAATAGGGAAAAGTTAAAAAAATGAATAATAGCTTGGCACGCATTCCTATGAACAGTGCCTGCACTCCATTCCTTCTTTTAATATATACTAGTTAAGAATACGTGCGTTGCACGTGATTTTGTAATAATATTATGATTTTTTTATTTTAAAATTATCGATGAATATAACACTTAAATGAAACTATTTTTCAATTATAAGTTCATCAATGATTATGACCAACTAAGGAATTATATTCAAACTTCTTGGTAAAATATGTGGTTTATTAAAAATTACATGGCCTACGTGAATATTAAGTTTGAAAGATTATTGATACTCTTTTAATTATATTTTAAAGCATATATCTAATGGCATATGAGAAAAGATAACTTTCTTTTATGAAAATTAGTATCAAATTCTAAAATACATGAAAATAGTAGATATAAGTATAACACAATTTTTCATTGATTTTCTTTATTTATATCATTATAAAAAGCACACGAAAACAAAATATTTAGCCTTTTTAGATAATTATTGCTCAGAAAAAAGAATCTCAAAATTCTTTGACATAAGATAAAGAAGAATTTTCTATTGCAATATCCATTCAGTTTTAATGCACCCATAAATTAAGGGTTTTTTTTGTTCTCTTCATGCATTCTTTCCCCTAATTCCATCTGAAATATTATTAAATTTCAAAAAAAATCAAAACAACCAGATATTTGGACAATGATTTTAACTCATCACATAAAACTACTTATTATGGGAGATTTACCTTCACCTTATACATAACATGACTCACTTTATCCAAGTTATGTCTTCCTCAGCCGCGTGCAAGAAAGAGTTAGAGTAACACCAATTCTCCTTGTTCTAACTCTTTCTTCCACAATAAATATACGTTTAATTGCTTACAAATGACATAAAACATCATTCGAGCTTAAATCCCTTTATTATCAAGACTACCACAATAATTAACATTTTTACATCGAACAAATATTCTAAATCAAGAAAAAAAGATATAGAAATCAAAATTTAAAATCAATATTATCATCATATATATTCTTAAAATTAGTGAATCATTCATGGAAAATTAACACATCCATTATTACCACATTACTATCAAATTAAGTATATCAAAGATTAAAAATCGTCATTGAGAGGAAAAAAATATTATTGGCATAATAAAAAACAAAGACGAATAACAAAGGAAGAAAATATGAATCAATAATAAGAAAGTCGAAATGCAAAGCCAAATTCATCTTGTTTTGTTATGTTGATGAAGAAATTTACTTAAATTATCGTGTATAATAAGATTGACTCTTTGATTGTTTACAATTAAAGATAATAATTTCAATATATTAAAAATTTTATTAGTATATTTTTATTAATTACAATATATATAATGAAATTTAAAAAGACAAACCACTTTCAATGATAAAAATGCGATATTTATATAGTATTAAATAGTTTAAATTAAAGCCAAAATAAATTATATTAATTGAAAGATGATTTTAGGAATTATAAGTTATTTGAGGGGCAATATCGTCCATAAATGTTTCTCTCATATTTGGAACAGAGGAAGAAAGTATGAATCAATAATAAGAAAGTCGAAATGCAAAGCCAAATTCATCTTGTTTTGTTATGTTGATGAAGGAATTTGCTTAAATTATCGTGTATAATAAGATTGACTATTTGATTGTTTATAATTAAAGATAATAATTTCAATATATTAAAAATTTTATTAGTATATTTTTATTTATTTTCATTAATTACAATATATAATAAATAATAGAATTTAAAGAGACAAATCACTTTTAATAATCAAAATACAATATTTATATAGTATTAAATAGTTTAAATTAAAGCCAAAATAAATTATATTAATTGAAATGTGATTTTAGAAATTATAAGTTATTTGAGGGACAATATCGTCCAAAAATGTTTCTCCTTTAAGGGACTTTTAGAATTAGTATATATATATATATATATATGGATTTTTCTTCATTATGACCCGACTTTGTAAATTATTTCAATTATTTCAATTTAATTTTATTCATTCTAATGTATCAAACATTAAAAAGTTTAAAATCACACGCAGTGTGGGCAAAAAGTGAAAGATATGCATAAGATTTCTTGTGAACTTAAAAATGTAATAAAAAATAAAAATGCTTATTATAGATTAGTACAAAATTGTTGATTTTATTCTTTAATCCATTTCGTGCAAGGAGATAGATGATTTTATATTTATTGATATATTAGACATGGTTGTCAACGGGTTTTTGAGCGGGTATATAAATATATTTTCTTCTCTACTATTGTAACGTTTCTACATTGGTACTTATAGAGAATATTACTTTCTCTATTATTTTTCTTTTTCTTGCATATTTTGTGCTTGTATGTAAATCATCTTGGACTTAATTATAATTTGATTAAGTAATCGTCAGAAAAAATGACTTAAAACTATATATTTCTTGTAATCTTGATCATTGTGTTGCTAACTTAATATAAGTAATTAATTGAAGGAAAATTGTTTCGATTGCAAATGATTTTGAAGTTCAAAGTGGGTTTCTAATATGTTATTATGTCTTGGCCTAAGAGGCCAAACCTAGAGCCTAATATATATGTGTGGAGCTGAATGTTGTTTCAATGGTTTAAATTATTAGGCATTTGGATAGCTTCTTTTGGAGAAAAAAAATTGATTGGGTATAAAAAATTATAAACATATGTGCAAAAAAATTTGGGCAATTTTTGAAATATATGACTAAAGTCGAAAGGAAGACGACCAAAAGAAGACGAGAAAAATAGAAAAACTTGGGAAAAAAATTAAGGTGGAAAAAGATCTACAATTGAAAAAAAATGAGAAGGAAAGAAATGAGAAAATATGGAAAAGTTAAAAAAAAAAAAAAGAATAATAGCTTGGCACTCATTCTTATGAATAGTGCCTACACTCCATTCCCTTTTTTAATACTAGTTAGACATGCGTGCGTTGCACGTGCTTTTGTAATTATATTGTTAATTTTTAATATTTTTTAATTTTTTTATTTTTTAATTGTTAATAATTAAAATATTAAAGTACAATTGCAATAAAGATAAAAAAAAAATTGGTTGTTAATAACATGTTGTTTTGTATTGTTCAATGTTGATATTTTATTACATTCATAAAATTATAATTGCAATCAAAGATGAGTTTTATATAATAGTAATACGAATAATAACTTGAATTCAATGAAGAGCTTTTGGTGATTTGAGCTTTGATGATTGATGAACAATTGATAACAAATCGTAAGGAATTAATGATGTATTAATAGGGATCTTCAGGGTTGTATTTTACGAAAAAAATTAATAATTATTTATTTTATTGGAGAAAATGTAATGATCTATATAATATTGTACATTTGTTGGAGTAGTAACTCTTTGTCAACAATATTCTTTGTGTATGTTTCTTTTATTAAGTCAGCGCGCCTAATTTGTGATGTAAATGAAAATAAAATAAATATAAGTAAGAAACAAAAACTAAAGAATTGTCAATTCTCTCTCTCTCTCTCTCTCTCTCTCTCTATATATATATATATATATATATATATATATATATATATATTAATTAAATTAAAAATTAAAAAGTTTCATATATTAATTGTCAACTATAATCAATGTAATCCAATGTATTTAAAACAATATTTTCTTTCTCCATGATTTGAATTTTAATTCGGTAATATAAAAAGTAACAATTTCCAATTTATTTTTAAAATCCATTTCTCATTTCTTTCATCTACGTAAGGTAACAAAAATTGAGATCATCTTTTCACCTTCATATTTAATTTAATATATTAAATATTTACAAATTTTAAATGTACATTTAATAAATTGTTAAAAATTTAATGTACGATAATAATGAACAATAAAAGAGTAACAAATAAATATTAAAAGATAATTACATTCATTTAAGTACAATTACGATTAGAGATGAGTTTTATATGGTGATAATACCAATAATAATTTGAACTAGTTAAAACATTTTAGTGATTTAAACTTTGACGATTGACGAACTATAGATATCAAATCTTATAATATTAATAATCTCCAGGACTGTATTTTACGAAGAATAAAATTAATAATTACTAATTTTATTGTGAGAAAATGTAATGATTGACTACATAATATTGTACATTTATTGGAATAGTAGTTCTTTGTAAACAATATTCTTTGTGTATGTTCTCTTTTTATTAGACGTGTTTGATTTGATGATGTAAATGAAACATCATAAATGTGAGTATGAAACAAAAATTAAAGAAGTGTCAATACGTGTTTATGTTGTAAGAATATTGTTAACGGACAGAATAAGAATATTGTTAACGGACAGAAGAAGAACGTTCTATATATACTAGTATACTACTTTTCTTTGTGGTAGGATCCAACCGTAGATAATTTTAATAGATTGAAGCGTTGGGAAGAATGTTGAAGATTGAGAGAGATGGAGAGTTTTGTTTAAAGGAGGTTTGATTTTGAAGAATATGGAGAAGAACAAGAAGAATATAGATATATATATATATATATATATATATATATATATATATATATATATAGAAGATGAAGACGATGAAGACGTAGTGACCAACAAATAAGTGCTTTTTTGTGCTTGTAGTGGAGTAAAACTCCTTACGGTCCGTGATTAATTAAATTAAATTAAATTAAAAATGAAAAAAATTCCCACGTTAGTTCTAAACTATAGTATATGTTTGGTGCAGTTTAAAGATTTTGAAAAAAATTGGTAAAATGTATGGTTGAAAAGTTGATAAAAATTGTAGGTCCCACAAAATATGTAGTTGAAAATGAATTTGAAAAAAAAATTTAAAAAAAGAATTGAAACAAACATGCTCGTAATCATTGTAATCTAATGTATTAAAAATAATCTTTTTATCTCTATTTCATTTTTGACAACTATGATTTGAATTTTAATGTGATAATAAACAAAGTTACAATTTTTCTCATTCAATTTTTTTTTGTTGAAACTCATTTCTCATTCCTTTTATCTACTTAATGCAAAAAATAAATAAATTTGAGATTCACCTTTATATTTAATTTAATATATTAAATGTTTAAAAATTTAATTGTATATTTAGTAAAATGTTGAAAATTTAATGTATATAAAGATGAACAATAAAAGAGTAATAAATAAAATATTAAAAAATAATTATACATTCATGAATACTAAAGGTGAATATGAAATTTAAAAAAATTGTAAGGGTGGAATGGTCCAACAATATTTTTCCATATAAGCCCCTTTTTTCTCCATATATATATATATATATATATATATATATATATATATATATCTATACTATAGTATAAGTGTCTATGCCATGTTTACTATTCACCCTTCAACCAACGCGACGTCGTTTTGATGTTGTATTAGCCTTAATTTTGTCCAAATCTTACTTTTCTGTGCTTTACGCTTGTTTAACCTATTAATAGTGGCTGTCTTTTTTTGACTTTTCTTTGTTTTTTGGGGATTCGTTATTTCTCTAAAGTTTATTCAAAATGCTGCAATTGTTGACTTGTTTCTTTCTTCTGGATCCGGCATCTTTTTATTTTTAAATCATCTTTTATTTGTTCCTTACACATGCGCAGCCTTTTTTTACTTTATATTATGTTTTGTTCGTGTTGTCTTTTCTCTTTCCTGTCGATATTCGAAAATAATTTTTCCTTTTACTTGTCGAGTGGCTCGATCATTTTTTTCTTCTTGCCATTTCATCATTTGATTATTGTCGAGTCACCCGGCATAGGAGATTTTATATTTTTAGATTTGTTCGAGGTATTGAGTTTGTGGAGTGGCTCGATCATTTTTTCTCCTTGCCATTTCATCATTTGATTATTGTCGAGTCACTTGGCATAGGAGATTTTTATATTTTTAGATTTGGTCGAGGTATTGAGTCTGTGAATATTATTATTATTATTATCATTATAATTTTGTATTCATATTAAAATCTCCACACTTTCAAAATTGATTATACTTTTCTTAACCATGACATTTGCAGGTTGTGAACTTAATTATCTGTGTGAAGTACAATTGAATTCAAGCTCAGGTTGAAAACTTAAACATTGTCAGGACTGGAAGCAACAAAGTATAAAGCTGAAATTTTGTCCATTTCCTTTCAAGTTCCACCACATTCTGCCATGAAACTGAATGCCCATACTATGTAACTCATAGCTTATACATAATCAATATTCACGTATTGAAATACAATATATCCCCTCCCCATTTGAAAAACTGAAATCACTATTCTAATTTGAAAAGAAATATCTTACAAAGAAGGCTACAAATTGAAATCAAAAGTTGGAAATTTAAACTAATTTCACGAATGACAAGAATTATAAATTAATTTTGTTTATTTACAAAAAAAAATTTATTTATTTATTTTTTTTTGGTTGGACATTTTCATTACAAAATATAAGAATGAAAAATTAAAATATATTAATATTTTTTCTATGTTTTTCAACTTTGTCGAGTTGCTTGGCAAGGTGGGAAAACTAAACACATTTTATTTATCCCACTTGTCGAGTAACTTGGCAAAGTGGGAAATATTGGACCAAAAAATTTCTTTTTTCCCCTTCCTTTATTTGTTGTACAGTTTTAGCAATGCATTTATTTATTTTATTTTATGGATTTCCACTGTCAGTCCACATCTTTTTCATTTTATAGCAAATTTACCCATGAGTTTTTTTTTTTTTTAATATGTTATAGTAAAATATATATTTTACGAATTTATTATATATTATATTAGATCCTTACAATATATGATACTATATGTTCATCAATTATTGTATGTTAGTATAGTTGAATTTTTTTTATAGTCTTGGACATTTTCATTACAAAATTATAAGAATCAAAATTAAAATATTTAATTTTTTCCATGTTTTTCAACTTTGTCGAGTTGCTTGGCAAGGTGGGAAAACTAAACACATTTTATTTATCCCACTTGTCGAGTAACTCGGCAAAGTGGGAAATATGAACCAAAACAAATTCTTTTTCCCATTCCTTTATTTTTTGTACGCTTTTAGCAATGCATTTATTTATTTTATTTTATGGATTTCCACTGTCAGTCCACATCTTTTTCATTTTATAGCAAATTTACCCATGAGTTTTTTTTTTTTTTAATATGTTATAGTAAAATATATATTTTACGAATTTATTATATATTATATTAGATCCTTACAATATATGATACTATATGTTTATCAATTATTGTATGTTAGTATAGTTGAATTTTTTTATAGTCATTGTGTTAATTTATTATAATAATTTTAGTCATTGATATTTAAAACTTACAATTTTTTTAATATTTTCTATGGATGTGCAATGCAAAAGTTTTTTTTTTTGTCAAAAATTATTTTGTTTTATTTTTATTTTTGGGCTTTTTCATGCCAGAATATAAAAAAAGGAAAACTTAATATTATTTTTCCCCCACTTTGCTCACACACAAAATATATTTTATATTTTGTTTGGACATTTTAATTACAAATTATAAGAATCAAAAATTTAAATATTTAATTTTTTTTTCCATTTATAATTTTATATTTATATATATATTTATTTTTATATTTTTTTGGTTGGACATTTTAATTACAAATTATAAGAATGAAAAATTAAAATATATTAATATTTTTCATTTATTCAACTTTGTCGAGTTGCTTGGCAAGGTGGGAAAACTAAACACATTTTATTTATGCCACTTGTCGAGTAACTCGGCAAAGTGGGAAATATTGGCCAAAAAAATTATTTCTCCCTTTCTTTATTTTTTTTACGCTTTTAGCAATGCATTTATTTATTTTATTTTTGGATTTCCACCGTCACCCACATCTTTTTCATTTTATAGCAAATTTACCCATGAGTTTTTATTTTTTTTTTTTTTAATATGTTATAGTAAAATATATATTTTATGAATTTATTATATATTATATTAGATCCTTACAATATATGATACTATATGTTTATCAATTATTGTATGTTAGTATAGTTCAATTTTTTTATAGTCATTGTGTTCATTTATTATAATAATTGTAGTCATTGATATTTAAAACTTACAATTTTTTTAATATTTTCTATGGATGTGCAATGGAAAAGTTTTTTTTTTGTCAAAAATTATTTTGTTTTATTTTTATTTTTCGGCTTTTTCAAGCCAGAATATACAAAAAGGAAAACTTAATATTATTTTTTCCCCACTTCGTTCACACACAAAATATTTTTTTTTTTTTTTTTGGACATTTTAATTACAAATTATAAGAATCAAAAATTAAAATATTTAATTCTTTTTTCCATTTATTCAATTTTTTCCCCACTTTGCTCACACAAAAAATAATTTATTTTTTTAGTGTTTTTTTTGTTGGACATTTTCATTACAAAATATAAGAATTAGGAATTAAAATATATTAATATTTTTCCTATGTTTTTCAACTTTGCCGAGTTGCTCGGCAAGGTGGGAAAGGTAAATACATTTTATTTATCCCACTTGTCGAGTAACTCGGCAAAGTGGGAAATATTGGACAAAAAAAAAAATATTTTCCCCTTCCTTTATTTTTGTATATTTTTAGCAATGCATTTATTTATTTAATTTTTGGATTTCCAACCGTCGGTCCACATCTTTTTCATTTTATAGCAAATTTACCCATGGGTTTTTTTTTTTTTTTTTTGTAATATGTTATAGTAAAATATATATTTTATGAATTTATTATATATTATATTAGATCCTTACAATATATGATACTATATTTTTATCAATTATTGTATGTTAGTATAGTTGAATTTTTTATAGTCATTATTTTAATTTATTATAATAATTGTAGTCGTTATATGATTTCATTGTTTTCATTTACAATTTTATCCCTTCTCACTTTTGTCGAGGTATTGAGTATTTATTATTATTATTATTATTATTATTATTATAATTTTGTATGTATATTAATTATTAAATTTTCTATTTTTGTTGTTTTTTTTTTTTTTTGCATGTAAGTGATTCAATAACTTACAATTTTCAACTTTGAATTTTTTACGTACCGATTCATAAATTACGCATGTGTATATATTTTTTACTCTAACATTTATGATGATATTTTATATTAAATTATATATCATATAAAATTTCTTTATGTAATATGAAAATATGATTAGGTAGACTTTTTCATGACATAATATGAAAAACAAATAAAAATGATTATATTTTTCCTCACATTTGTCACATAAATTTTTTTTTGCTTTTTTGGACTTTTTTCATGACAAAATATAATAATGAAAAATTAACATATTTAAATATTTGTTTTCGTTTTTTCCACTTTGTTCAGTTATAATTTTTTTTTCTTCTTTATTTCAATTGTATTTAAAACTTGTAATTTTTTATAGATTTTGTATTTATGTGCAGCGGACAAAATATTTTTATCTCAAAAATTATGTTTTTTTTTTTTTTTTGGACTTTTTAATGACAAATTATAAAAAAAGAAAAAATTAATAATATCTTTTCCCTCACTTTGCTCACGCAAAAAACTAATATTTTATTTTTCCTTTGTTGTTCTTTTTCATGACAAAATATAAGAATCAAAAAATAAATTATTTAAATAATTTTTTCATTTTTTCTACTTTGCCGAGTTACTCGGCAATGTGGGAAAATTAAATACCTTCTATTTATCCCACTTGTCGAGTAACTCGACACAGTGGAAAGAATTGAAGAAAACAAATGTCTTTTCCCTTTTCTTTGTTTTTGTGGGGTTTTAGGAATTTATTTATTTATTTATTTTTTTCATTTCTACTTTTAGTTCACATCCTCTTCATGTTATAGCAAATGTACCCATGGTCTTTTTTTTTTTTTGAATATGTTATAGTAAAATATATATTTTTTGAAATTGTTATATGTTTTATTAGATCTGTACAATATATGATACTATATTTTTCTTTATATTAATTCTTACGTTGGAAAATTTAATTTTTGTTATATAATTTATTGATCAATTTGACATTGCGAATTATGATTTTTTTTAGATTTTTGATAAAGTAAAGATTTTACGATTAGATTTTGACTTTGAATTTTTTTTTTAGTCGATTGATAAATTAGGGATATATATGAAATTTTTTTTACGCTACCATTTATGATAAGATTTTACATTAAATTATATATAATATAAAATTATTTTTCATTATATGAAATTATGATTATTGATTACATTATATTAGATTTTATGAACTATTATAATATATTTGTTATTAATTGTTATATTATAATTATGTTTGGTAATTATATTATAATTATTTTATAATATATTATCAATTTGTTATATATTATATTAAATCCTTATAGTATATGATATAAAATTTGTGTTAATTATTTTATCTTGGTGTAGTTGATTTTTTTTTTTTATCATTATTCTAATTTTTATGATAAATGTAGTTTTCATATAATTTCTTATATAATTATGCACTTTCATTATTGTTAATAATGATTGTAAACTTTACTATTGATTTTGTCTATTTATGTAATTTGTTCGTCGGGTTAACTCGACAAATTCAAACGTACTTTCTCGATCCGCGAGTAATTATCTCATCAATTTTCCTACCTAAATTCTTGCCTCCGTTAGATTTTGCATTTTTGTTGTATACTTTTATTTTACATGCCAGCCGCAATGTTTGACTTCAACATTTGTCTATTATATCTAGAATTCATTTTGTAAAAGATGCATACATTTTTATATTAGTACGTGTTTTCAAGTTACGAGGTAATTAGGGCAAATGATTTCACTTTATTTCTTCAAATTCATACCGTTTTTAACACGTGTACTCATGTACAAAATAAAAGTTAATTGTTTTTTTTTGTTTTTCCCATTTCTTTGTCCTTATCTTTTACTTATTATTAATAACATATAAAATTATATACATATCGTATACTATTCATGTTTTGGAACTAAGCGGCGTTGTTTTGGAAGTATGATTTTATCTTTTTTTTCTTCGATTTGTACGAGACATATATACACAATCCTTGCTTCTTTTCTATTTTTGTTTCTTCTGAGTCTTACTCTTTTATTTGAACTCTTATCAAACCCTATAGAGCTTTAGTTAGTTATATTTGGTTTCATGATCTATTTTTGTTGAAATCAGTCCTAATTTTGTTGAATTTCTCTTATTATCACTTTGAATCATTGTAGCTTGTTTCATCTATTTCAAATTATAGTTCTCATCTCCTTCGTCAACCTGTTGAGTTTGAACGTAGATTGCAGAAGTTCTGAAAACCATTTTATTGGTTTGATCATTTCTTTATTCGTTGTTATACATCAAGCTGACAACTTAAATTTACAGGTTTGTAATTTTTTACTGCTGGAAATTTGAAGTTCTTTGTTATTTGTGTTATTTGGTTTATTCTTTCATTATATCTTTATTAACAAGATTTGTTTTTTAGTATTATATATTTATAGGCTATACTTCAATATAAGAATTCAAATCACTGTTGAAGCTTTTAAATCAATAGTAATTTATTCCCTTTTTGTGATTTCATCTATGCACTAATCTTATTTTTATTTGTGTTCATAATGTTTATATTATATTTGTATTTTTTTATACATTGAATTAGACTAATTTTTATATTTGTTTTATGAAAAAATATATTAGATGACAGGCGAAAAAATTGTTGATTCAAATAAAGAACAACAAAACAAGAAAAGGAGACAGACGTATGCTGAGCATATGCATTATAAATCTAACAAGAAGATTCAAAAAACAAGGATTCAGTTACTTGAAGATATTCAATCCAATGATGTCAATTCAATAGATAATTCACAATTACTTGGTGAGCAAAGTATATTTTTTGTTATTGTTTTACTTATTATGCATATATTGTTTCGATTTATTTATTTATGTTGTTTTTATTTGTCATATTTTTTATAGCTCGAACATTGAATGAAGATGGTCATGGAATTTCCTTTGTTGGCTCTAACAATTTAGAAGATTCTAGCGTGGAAAGTGATATTTATTATCAAGAACATGAAAATCAAAATCATGAATTCCAATTAACTCCTTGTATTTCGAATATTACTATGAGATATGTACCCACAAAAAGTTATGTATTACGTACTCCAACAAATTGTATTCATTGTCTTGCAAAAAAGTTTGAGAAAGAAAGTAAAGGTTTTTGTTGTTCGATGGAAAAATCAAATTGCATATCAACTGCTCACCTTCTATTTTATATGATTTATATACTTCAAGTTCGGATGAAGCATTAGATTTTAAAAATAATGTACGAAATTATAATAACCATTTTGCTTTTACCTCTTTTGGAGTGAAGTTTGATAAAGATTTATCTAAATCTACTAACTATAAAGGTATTTACACTTTTAGAGTTCAAGGACAAGTATATCATTACATAAATCCAATTCTAAATATTGATAGTAATCCATCATATTTACAAAGTTATACTTTTATGATACGTATAATGAAAATACAAAATAGATTAAATACATCTAACAATTTCTCATCGTCTTTACTACATATATTAGTGAATCTATTAAAGATTAATCCATATTCTAGATTTTTTCGTTCCTTAAGCGATATTGAAAGTCTTCAAACTTGCAAAATTCATATAAGATGTGATGCTGGTCTTGATCAAAGAGTGTATAATGCACCTTCAGATCTCAAGTTGTTTGCAATTTGGGTTGATGAGGACCCATCTGCAGATATAAGATATCGTGATATATCAATTTATTGTCACTCTAATCATTCACATAGAATACATTACTATTATGGATGTTATGATCCTCTACAATATCCATTATTATTTCCCTTTGGTGAGACTGGTTGGCATGAAGGTATTGAAAAGGCAAAAATAGTATAGTTAATATTCATAGTACAACAGAGAATTTCGTTTCTCTCGAAAACATTAGTTGTGCAAATTGATGTATTAGAGAAAGAAAAAAGAGGTAATGATTACCATTATGTTTGTTTACTTAAATTGGTTAAATCTAATATTTATTTTTATTAAATTTCTTTGTGTTTTTTTCTTGTGCAGTTTTGAAGAAGAATAAAAAAGGTTTACAAGTTTCTTGTCGTGAATATTATTGCTTCAAATTACAGGTACGTGATACACAAAACAATGTTTTGCTCCATGCTGGTAGACTTCTACAGCAATATGTAGTAGATATGTATGTTAAACTTGAAACAAGTCGATTAGATTATTTTCGTCAAAATCAAAGTGAAACGTGCGCTTGAATTATATCAAGGAGTTGTTGATAGTGTAGAAATGGTTAAAATAAAGGTGCACAAATTGGTCGTCAGATTATTTTACCTTCTTCTTTTGTTGGAGGTCCTAGAGATATGAAAAAAAGATATATGGACGCCATGGCATTAGTACAAAAATTTGGTAAACCTGATTTATTTTTAACATTGACATGTAACCCTAATTGGGTAGAAATAAAGCAAGAATTAAGGCATAATGATATAGGACAAAATAGACCGATTTAATCGCTAGAATATTCAAAGCTAAATTAGAAGAACTTAAAGTTGATCTATTTAAGCACCAAATTTTTGGCCTCTGTTGTCGCATATATTTATGTTGTAGAATTCAAAACGAGGACTTCCACATGCTCATTTCTTACTAATCTTACAAAGTTGTGCAAAATTAATAATATTGATAGAATTGATTCTATTGTATCATGTGAAATTCGAGATAAATTAAAACATCCGATCTTCATTCTATTGTTGTTAAACATATGATGCATGGTCCATGTGGTCATTTGAATCCTCATAATGTTTGTATGGATAAAACAGGTCATTGTAAGAATAAATACCCTAAGGAATATATTTCAAATACTTATATTGGCCATAATTCTTATCCAACCTATAGACGGTTAAATGATAGACGATCATTTATGATTCGAGGACATTTATTAGACAATAGATGGGTTGTACCTTACAATCCATATTTATGTGCGAAGTTTGATTGCCATATTAATGTGGAAATATGTTCCACAGTTAAAGCTGTTAAATACCTCTATAAATATGTGTACAAAGGCTATGATCGTGTGAGTTTTTCAATCTCTAATACTAATAATGAAAATCCTATTGATGAAATTGAGATATACCAAAATGGACGTTGGATTTCTCCACCTGAAGCAATGTGGAGAATATATGGATTTGTTTTGTATGAAATGTCTCCCTCAGTTATCTCATTACAACTACATCTTGAAAATAACCATTTGATTACATATAGGGACTATGAAAATTTAGAGACAGTAATTAGTAATGAATCTAGACAACGCACAATGTTAACTGAATTTTTTCATATGAATCTTTCAAATGAATTTGCAAAAACATTATTGTATAAAGATTTTCCAAAGTTTTTTGTATGGGACAGCCAAGGAAAAATATGGTGTCGAAGGAAAAAAGGAAATGTTATTGGTAGAATAGTTACATCTACTATAACTGAAGGAGAAAGATATTATTTACGTATTGTATTAAATCATGTTAAAGGAGCAACGTCGTTTGAAAATTTAAAATGGTTCATGGTGTTTATTTGTCGCCTTTTCGTGAAATGACTATAGCACTTGGTTTATTACAAGACAATAATTATTGTGAGCTTTGTTTAGATGAAGCTATTAGTTATCAAATGCCTTCTTCTCTTCGTAGATTATTTGCTACAATACTCATTCTATGTTCTCCTAATAATCCAGATGTTTTATGGAAAAAATTTACGCCTATTTTTATGTGAAGATTTTTATCCGATGGTATGTCTATTGCAAATGCAGAAATGAAAGCATTACATGAAATGAATTCTATATTAGAAGCAAATAATAAAAATATAAATGATTACCATGTTGTACCTTTTCAAATATATATGGAACAAGAAGACATATTAGCTAAGATTATTAATGAAGAATTAAACAATGTTATTTATATCGACAATACTGCGTGTATCCAAATAACTTAAATGAATATCAAAAATTGCCTATGACAAAAATTCTTACGGATGTATATAGTAATATAGGTCGATGTATTTTATAGATGGACTGGTGGAACCGGTAAAACTTATTTATATAAAGCTTTGCTCAAGACAATTCGATCTAAAAATCTTATAGGTTTGGCAACAATGACTTCTTTGTGTGTTGGTACATGATTATTACACGGTGGACTAACGGCACATTCAAGGTTTAAGATACCACTTGAAATAAATCACAATATGACACTGCTCATAGCAAGCGATGCCCGCTCTAGCAAGCTTTTTTAGATTGACAAATTTGATTATTTGGGATGAAGCACCAATGGTACACCGTTATGCAATAGAGGCTGTGGATAGAATGCTAAGAGATGTTAATGATTCTATATTGCCTTTTGGAGGAAAGTTGTTGTTTTAGGAGGTGATTTTCGACAAAATTTGCCAAGAGTTCAAAAAGGAAATAAACAGCAATCATTGGATCAAGTTTAGTCTATTCATACTTATGGCCAAATTTTATACTGACTACAATTGGTAGTAATATGAGAGCTCAATTTGACCCATATTTTTCTAAGTTATTGCTTGATATAGGCAATGGAATTCAACCTAAGCATAACTGTAATATGATTACATTACCAGATGAAATAGTTATACCATTTGATACAAAAACAGTTTCTATAAAAGAATTGATCCGAAATGTTTACCCAAATTTACAAAATTATAGCAATGAATTAGATAAGATGGTTAATCGAGTTATTTTGACTCCTACAAATAATGCTGTTGATGAAATAAATAATATTATACTTAATGAAATTCTTTGGTGAAAATGTTACATATTATAGCTTTGATTTAAACACTAGAAAAAAATGAACAAATTGTTCATGAAGATTTTCTTAATACATTGACTCCAAATGGTATTCCACCTCATGAACTTGTATTAAAAGAAAATTGTCCTATTATGTTATTGAGAAATATTAGTCCATCTGAAGGATTATGTAATGGCACTAGATTAATTTGTCGTGCATTTGAGCGTAATGTTATTCATCCTTGAAATATCTGTTGGAGAATGGCGTGGGAAAAAGTTTTTTTGCCTAGAATTCCTTTTATTCCACTTGAAAGTGATAAGAGTACATTTCCTTTTAAAAGAACGTTAGTTTCAATTCGTCCTTGTTTTGCAATGACAATAAATAAAGCTCAAGGTCAAACACTAGATTATGTTGGACTATATCTTCCTGAACCTGTATTTTCTCATGGTCAACTTTATGTTGCATTATCTAGAGCAAAAACAAGTAAATGTATTAGAGCATTAATTATACCAAATGATAAACTCAAAAATCATTTTAGTCGTTTGTACAAAGAATGTAGTTTATACGTAAATATTATCGGTTGTGCATTCATAGTGTTTTAATTATTATTGTGTATTTTATTTTTCATTACAGGGTTTGTACTTTATAAACAATAAATAAAGCTGTATTCTTCAAATATATTCTATGTGTTATTTGAAGAACACTTCTATAAAGCTTTGAAATGAATGATATTGCAGTGAATATTCTTGAAGTATATTTCATGAGTTCTTTGTGCAACACTTCTATAAAGCTTTGAGGCAAATAATATTGTAGTTAATAAATATTCAATATATTCTTACATGAAATTTTTTCAAAATTATATGTTCTTTTATTTTGTAAATATTGTACTACAAATATTCAAAGATTCAATATTATAAATTTATACTCCATTTACCATTTAACGAGTTTATCTAGAAATGTTACAAATTAATTACCTTTTAAAATTATAAATTTTTCCTTATATATGATATGATTTTTTTTCCTTCTATATTTAAATAAACATGGATCAACACCTGTAACTAAAAAAAATCTAACTATACTTTATTTCTTAATTTTATGAAATTGACAAAAATTTATACAATAAGCTGTAGATTACTACGTAGTCTACTTCTACATGTAATCATACCTAAGATAAGTACAAATTTATATCATAAATGTACAAATATCTTTTTATTATACACATGTCAATCTAATCTTTAATCTATTCATCCTCACCATACACGTATCAAAAATCTATATACATAAACATATATAAATATCTTTTAATCGTGCTTGACCTCGTTATTCTCACTCGGGTTTTGATCCTCATCCCCAATTGCATCATAGCTTTCCACGTAGCAATTAATAAATGCTATACCTCATCTTGTCTAAAGATATGCAATCTTTAATAAATGCTGGGTCCCATCCCTTCTCCAATAATTTCAAACAAGTACTATCCATTCTTTTATATTTTAAACAATTTAATCCCTATTTTTTTCTTTTATTTCACATATCATTCCCATTTTCCTTTTTATAGACACAAATAAGTTCCCACACCACTCTTTCTCACGCATCTAACAATTCTTAGCAATTTTCATCTTTGAATTAACTTCATTAAAATAATAGAAAATTTTACATTATAAACATTATAATTGGACCCTTCAACTTTTTTATATTATACATATATCCTAAATTAGTTTTTTTTTTTAATTTACTATAGAATAATTATTTATACTTTGGTATACCCCAAAAATTATTATTATAAAACCTACTATACTATAGTTCTCCTTACTATTGTTTTATTATAGTTTCATCTATTCATTTCATAACCTTATCTACTTACTCTTTTATTAGAAAATAATAGATTCAAATCTACTCAACTTTCATATATGCTTGAACTTTCATCCCCAACTGCTTTGTTGTAGTACTTATTTGCCTTTTTTTGTAAATTACTAGGTAAAGCAAATTTCATATTCACAATTTAACCATGAGGTTTTAATCTACTTAGTTTTTTTTATTATTTTTTTAGCTAATATTTTGTTCATTTGCATACAAAATTACTCAAATATGTAATAACTAATTATGTTTACTAAAATCTTCATAAAAATTTTTAACTGTACGATTTATTGTTGGTATTATATTATTTTACATAGTATACATTATAATAATAACATTTAAATTATTTCAGTTTCATCACTTTGCCTATACTATAATTTAACATAAGAGTATAGGTGTTAACCTAAAATTTTTGAGTGTTCATGTTTATATTTTGACTTGTTAAAATCTATTATTAGTATAGTCATTACTTTTCTTAGTTACTTGGGACTGAGTAAGATAGAACGAGGAGGGATAATGCTTGTTGTACATCAAGCTTTACCGAATGAGTTACAAATGACGTGTCACTAACTTTGATTTTAGAAAGTATGTGGGCTGCCTAAGTCATTCATTTGTGCTGTTTTCTTCAAAATTATTTAGCTAATGTTTGTTTAAGTTTTTTTATTTTATTTTATTTTTAAATTTATTTTAAACCACAAATTTTATTACCTTTTATAAAAAATTTCTTCAAAAACTACTTTTAATTAATCTGCCATTTATTTGATTGTTGTATTTTGCCAGCCTATTGTTGAATCCACGTATTTTATAAGATTCACAAATTTTAAACTTATTTTTGCTCCTTTATTAGTTTATACTTATTATTGTATTGTTGTGACTTGTCAGCTTACTTTGTTGTTTTGTCAGCCTATTTTGTTGTCTTGTAAATTTTTATTAGATTGTGAGCTTGTCTATTGTTTCTTTTTTGTGTGTGTGTGTGTATGTGTTGTTTTTAGAATTTATAAATGGAAAGTTAATTTTCACCAAGAGAATAAACATTTGTTTTATTCTTTAAAATGCAAATTAAAAAAAAAAAATAAAGCTCGTGTGAACCGATTTCTTGATTCACCTTTCATTGCACATACGTTTTTTATCATTAATAATTTAAATAAATTATTTAAACGTGTGGAAAAGTATTTGAACTTGCCTAAAATCTAATTCTAATAAATTATCATCACCGAGTAGAGGGGAAAAGCAAAAGAAAGTCGGAAAATATATTTTATTAGAATTACACGACGTTTTTCATTACCTTAATTACATTGACAAAATCACTTTAACAAACTTTAGCAAATACCGCGACAACTTGAAAAAAAAAAATATATATATACTTCATCCACTTGAAGAAAATAAATAAAATTAATAAATATATAAAAACATATTTAACTTAGCTCAAATCATATCAATGTAATATCAAAAACTTGAACTATAAACATAGTCATCAAAATTTTATTTGTAAATCATTAAAATTATAATAATAATGTAAATGAAATCAAATAAATAGCAGATTAATTAAAAGTAGTTTTTTAGAAGTTTTTGATAAAATGTGTAGTTAAAATTTGTGGGTGTCAACAAATATGTGGTTGAAAATAAGTTTGAAAAAAAAAAAAACAATTAAACAAACATGAAGTTTGACTTTCTCTCTTTTGACGGCAATATTGGAAAATTTTGAAAAAGTTAATAAGGTTAAATAAGTCTTTACACATTTGCCATGCAGCCTGTCAACCTTTCTGTAAGTTTTTTCTGTACAACAAGCTTTATCCGAACGAGGAGAAGTGCGGATGAGTTCTTAGAGTATCATTATTGGGACCCACATCATTTATTAATTACTGCGTGACAAGCCACACATCAATCCCGACAGAGGACTTACACTCCCATTGGATAAACATATCCTTAGTCTTGGCATAATAGATACCATATAACTCTATAGATAAAAGATTTGGATCTCATCACGGGGTCAAGAAAAGTTTCCAGGTCTGGCAACAAAAATCCACCGTGCAAACAAATATAGTTATCCCCCACTCCTCACCCCCTACTCCACTTCATTTATTTATATTTTAAACCTCCTTTCTTAACTTATTTATCTCCCATATCCTCATTTATTTATACCTTCAATCTCATTCTTCAACTTATTTATCCCTCATTCTCTTATTTATTTATACTTTAAACTCCCTTCTTGAACTTATTTATACTTTAATCTATTCATTTACAACTATATTTATATCCATATTATTGATATAATGAAATTTATTAAATTTAAAATATATTTTTTATTATTATATTCATCATATTTGTTTATAAATAGTAATATATACTAATTTTCATTAGAGTATATATTATTTTTAGCATACAATAAATAATATAGTTAACATTAATTCTATTATTAAGTAAAAAAGGAGAGCTGGGGGACATAAATTTATTTCAAACTTTTTATGTGTGTGTGGGTTTATTTATTTGCAGTTAAGGGGAGGAATGCAAATTTAGACTTTTCAATTAAGTGGGGGGGTTTGTTTTTTGCGGCTGGAGTAGGGCCATAAAGTAAAGTAAATTTTTTTTTATTGTTTGGGTGCATGAATAACATGCAGCCAAATGAGAAAACTCTCTGGACCCCGTCACGAGGTCTAGATGTTTTCTCTAAATCTATATATATACATTAGTTCTGATTACAAATGAAACACAACAAACATTCTATCTTCATATCTATTGTCAAGTCTTTAATTCTGAATATCCTTATACTCCTCTTTAAGCTTTCAACTGCAAGTCCGTACTATATTTACACACATACTCCTACAATTGATTATTAGTCTAAATATTATTTTATTTTGATAACGTATTTATACTCTTTGATTTATATTTGACATTTTGTGCAGGATCAAACAATGGAAAAACAATACAAATTAATACCAAATATCGCCCCAAATGATACAAATTGGACTTCAAAAATTATTGTTGTGGAAAAATCATTTCCTCGAACAGCTCAACGAAGCCCGACAAAATACCAAAATATGGTATTTATGGATCCTCAGGTATATTATTTGAATCTATTATTTATGTTTATTAATTATTTTAATTTTAGCCCCATAAAATATTTACAAGTTTTCATTTTCCTCTAATATGTTATAACTTTCAATTCCCTTTGTTCACATTCAAAATTAATATGTAGCCAAAATTATGTACATGCTTTTACAAAATATCTAATTCGAATGCATCGTATTATACAGAAAAATAAAGTCCATGCAACTATCTATGATGCAAACATCTCAGCATATGAAGACAAGTTATTACTTGGCAAAACATATCTTGTCTCAAATGCAAATGTGAAATTTACAAAGCCTGAGTATCAAGCTTCTATGGGCAAATATGATTGGGCGATATCCGGTCGAACAAAAGTTGAGGAAGTCAATGAAGATCACGGTGTTTTGATAGCTTCTACATACAATTTTGTTCCTTTCAACAAATTGGAACCTTACATGGACTCAAATTCGATATAAGTATTGGTTCCTATTTTATTAAAAAGAATTTTTCCCTTTTGTGTATCTAAATTATTATATTTACATATGTACATGTTCATCTTATCCATTATGTTCATAACACATTTGATTTGTCCTAATTTGTTATTCTTATTCTTTAGGTATTATTGGAGTTGCAATTGATGTGAAACCTAAAAGGTTGGTTCAAACTAGGTTTGAAACGCAAACATGTATTCAAGATATAGTTCTCATCGACACAAGGTTTATATAAATATAACTATATTATTTTCAATTATAAATATATATTCCAATAATTTCAATATTATTAACAAAATTCATGTACCACTTTCTCATATATTTTACGTGTTTCTATACTAGTTTTAACACCGTGTTGCTAACGATGTGGGATAATTTTGTGGAGAAAGAATGCCGTTACATTGTCGATAATTTAAGCCGAAACAAGTCATCATTGGAAACCATCTAAAAGTAACATCTTTTAGTGGTAATATTTTTGAATAATTTTGTGATTCATCCATGGGATATTACAACATTTATAAGCAATCTTAGTTTTTCAAACAAATATATCTATATATTTATTTCATGCATGTGGCTTTCCATTTCAACCAAGGCCAACAAGATCTTCTCTTTCAATGCCCATTTACAACAAGTGGTTGAGCTCACATCTTGGTAACAATTTATTTGTTCATTATTTTTATTCAATTCAAACTATATATATATATATATATATATATATATATATATATATATATATATATATATATATATAAATTGCTAATATTTTTACACATTATGCAAAGGGTCGAAACAAATTCGACAAGTTAGATGAGATGATCTTGACAAAAATATATCCATCCTCAGCAACAAAGAATATTTCAACCCCAGACATGAACAATATCACAGAGATTCAACAAATTCCAAATTTGTTATCTGGAGTAAGGCTAATTTTAATTAAAATAGTATGTAGACAAATGCATTTCATTATTCTATAATATTTATACAATTTCTCTTCAAAAATAGTTGACAGGACAGGGGTATTTCTGGGTTTATGCGTGCATGCACACGTGAGAATATTTAAGCAAGCCTTTTGGTATATGTCTTGCAATACTTGCAACAAAATATCAAGTTCCGATTTCAATGAAACATATGAATGTGTCTTCGCAAATTTTCTCATGCGATTTGCAAATACCAAGGTATTATATTTTTACAAATTATTTGTTATTAACAATTATTCACACATGCAACACTTTTAATATATTTGATGTATTAGGGCACGTGTATATGTGGAACTTGAGGACTCCATGTGTTCATTCTCCGGAACTATGATTGGGAATCCAAAGAGAAAAATTCTTACAATACATGTGCAAACAGTTAATGGATAGTGGATCACAAGTGTTGGAAAAGATTAGAATCACATTGGAGGAAGAACATTTCTTTTATATTAAAGGAATGAAGAAAAATGCCTTTGACGATGAATACAAGTATGACATTATCTTCTTCAATGAACCACCTCCTTCGACTTCACCCACATCTACAAGTACAAGATCAAGGATTAACAAAGGGAAAGATATAGCGTATACCACTGACACACAAATGCCTCTTCAAGGGCAAACATTTCCAAGTGCAGTGAAACAGCTTAGTTTCCCTTCTTCACCTGTGTCTAAATCGAAGAAGAGAAAACTTGAAGAACATCCAGTCTCATCTGAGAATGAAGTCAATCCAGAAAAATTGTCTGCGTCAAGGACAGAGAGATATACACGAGCTTCGAAAGACAAAGACACACTTTAAAAACTAATAATACGCTTTTATGCATTGCCACCTTTTTCCATTTGTTTTGAATGGATATTAGGTTTTTTTTGTAATACTTTAAGCGTTTTCTGCTTTGTACATATAAGCCTTTTTAAATGCAATGCAATTATATAAATTATATTTAATAAATCTATATCTTTTATATTTTTATATAGTTTTATTTTTACTACTGCCTTTATATTATTGAATACATATACTTATTAATAATAATCAAATGTAATAGAAAATATTTTCTTTTTGCTCTAAATAAAGATATCATATATTTTTCTTATAATAACAAATATATCCATACAGAATAATAAACATAGGCACTAAAAATTATAAATATTCAGAATATATTAAAGAATTATATTAAATTCTTAGAATATAACTTTTAAATAAATACACCTTTTTTTCCATACTCTGCAATTTGTATTGCACTCTTAAATTATTATAATAATTTTATGAATATAATCAGTTTATTATAACAAATTGATATTAAATAAATTTTATTCTAAATTATTATAAAATTTAGTACATATCTATTTATAAATGTTTTTTGTAAATATTAATATCAATTTTGTTATAAATAATATTATAATTACTAATTATAAATAAATAACGATTTCCATAACATCATTTGATATAATCATTCTAATAAATAAAATTAATTTTTACAACACATTGTTATTCTACTATGTATTAATATTTTATAAAATCAGATATAATATACCATAAAAATTTAAAATAATATATAACTATTCTATATGATAGTTCTCTTATTCTAACATATTATATTAAATCATAGAATATAAAAAGTACTAATATAAAATTACTCATCTACCCACGTTATAAAGTAACTCAATAAACTAAATAATTCCGTTTATGACTTTCTATCGTTTTATTGGTCGAGCGACTTGACAAACTAAGATTTGAGTTTTTAGTTGCTCGAGTAAATAATGATTTATATATTTTCCAAAAAAAAATAATATTATATTTTTATTCAACATTTATATTAAACTATTTATTATTTATTTGTAATCTATCATCGTATCCTTTAAGCAACGATACACCCAAATTTTCGGTTTGTCGAGTTATCTAATAAATTAGGCAAATAAATAAATATTCTTAATCTATCATTTATTAAAACATGTCATTTCATTACTTTGTCAAGTAACTTGTGAACTCGATTTTCAATTTTGTCAATTTACAGGATATAATGAATAATGAGTTACGTTCTATCAATAATATTTCATATTCTATAACTTCATATAATATATTATAATAAAATAGTTATCATATAAAATAATTATATATTATTTTTAATTAAGATAATATATTATATTTGATTTTTTCAAAAATAAAAACATATTGTAGTAAAAATGTGTTACAATATTTATTTTTATTTATTACACATATTCTAATATTCTTTATAACAAAATTTATATTCGTATTTATGAAAAAACTTATAAATAAATATGTAGTGCATTTTATAATAAAATATCAATGAATTTATTTCATATAAATTTGTTATAATAAATTGATTATAATTACTGAATTATTATAATAAAATAGTAATTAATTATTAATATATTAATACAAAATTCATTTTAGTATGTACTACATGACATAAATAAAAAAGGAAAAGGAAATAATGAAAATTTTAACTTTCATTGGTTTGTCTAGCAACTCAATTCTCATTCTCGCCAACTTACTAAGGTCGTAGAATAGATTTATTTTGTATCACATTTAAGATCGAGTAACTCGACAAACTTGCTTTTGGGTTTGTCGAGTTACTCGAGTAATTTCAAGACTGCATCTTTTGCACATGTTAGTTTACTTTTTTTATTTACATTATGTAATACACTTAATATTTTTTTATTTTTTTATTTTGTCATGTTATTTTTTAACCAACTCGTGAATTTCAATTTTCGACTTGTCAGCTTACAAAATAAATTAATTATTATAAAACAAAACATAACATATTGTATTAATACTTATAATAATAACCATAGAAAATTATATTCAATAATTTGAAAAATTAAATATTTCTAGACAAATAGTTTATTGCTACACAATTAATTTCATTACAATGTGTTATATTAATTGCTAAAATATAATAATATTGAATATAATATATTGCATTAATTGATTATGATATATATTAAATTTATGATAAGAAAGTTATTATATAAAATTTTCATATATTATTTAAAATGATCATAATATATTATATCTTATTTTATGAAATATAAAACGCAGTGGAATAAAATTGTGTTGTAATAATTATTTTTAAATATTTCAATAATTATATGAAATTCTATTATGAAAATCATTTTTCTTTTATAATTATTAATTATAATATCATTTAAGTCAAAATTTATATTAATATTTATTACCAAAAATTTTAGATAAATACGTAATAAATTTTATAATAATTTGTAATAAATTTTATCTAATACCAATTTATTATAATAAATTGTATTCCAATTAGTAAATCATTATAATAATGTAGTAGTTGATTCTTAATATATTACTACACATTCAATTTTATCATGTTTTATATTTGTGATCATAACTTTTTTTTTTTATAATATGTTACAATAATTGTGAAACTAAAATAAAACATATTATGTTGTATTAATTCATTAGGATATATATTAAATTTATATAATATATATCTTATTTTACTATATTTGAATGCACTTAATTTATATAAGAATTGATTAATAATACATAACTACAGTAATTTTTTTTTTTTTTTGTAGAAATTTATTATAACAATCTTTACTTATAATATGTTATACTAATTCGTAAAATAAAATAAAATAAAATAAAATATATTCTATTACTTGATTATGATATATATTAAATTTATATGATATATATTTTATTTTACTATATTCTAATAAATGAAACATTATATTAAATTTTGTATATACTTCATTTATTAAATTACTCGACAAATCCAAGTTTCTGGCTCACGAGTTTCTACAAAAATAACACCACTAAATAAAAAAAAACAATTATTTCAATGTATTACATTATTTAAATAAAGAATGAAACAAAATAATCAAAATTTTTGCCTACGTTTGTTTGCCGAGTAACTCGAGTAACTCGATTTTCACTTTATCGAGCTGCTTAAGGTATTGAATAGATTCATTTCTTGTTACATTTTTAATCGAGCAACTTGATAAACTTGATCTTGAGTTTATCGAGTTACTCGACTAACTTGAACAATAGAATACAGTGAATAATGAGTTACGTTGCATGAATAATATTTTATATCCTATAACTTTATATCATATATTATAATAAAATAGCTATCATGTAAAATAATTATATATTATTTTAAGTTCAGATGGTATATTATATTTTATTATTTGCAAAATAAAAACACAGTGTAGTAAAAATGTGTTATAATATTTATTTTTGTTTATTAGACTTATTGTAATATTCTTTTTAACAAAATTTATATTCATATTTGTGAAAAAACTTATAAATAAATATGTAGTACATTTTATAATAATTTATAAAAACATTTATTTCATATAAAAATGTTATAGTAAATTGATTATAATTACTAAATTATTACAATAATGCAGTAATTAATTAATAATATATTAATACAAAAATAATTTTATTATACTATAAAATTATTATAATTATTTTTTTTAATATGTTATAGTAGTTGCTAAAATAAAAAAATATATTAGTATATTGTATTAATGCATTATCATATATATTAAATTTATATTATATATATTCTTTTTCACTGTATTCTAATAAATGATAGGCTAAATAAAATTTGTTATATACTTTATTTATCAAGTTACTCGACAAATCCAAATTTGAGCCCCACGGGCTTCTTGAAAAATAGTACTGCAAAATAACAATGAAGAATTATTTAAGTGTAGTAAATAATTTATATAATAAAGCAACAAAGGATAATGAAAATGTTAAATTTAAAATAATATATAATTATTTTACTTGATAAATGGAGCATACACAAAAAAATGAAATATATGCATTATTGGAGTTACTCGAGTAACTCGACAAACCCAAAATCATGTTTGTCGAGTTACTCGATTAAAAATCTCGAGGACGAAATCAATCTAAATGGTGAAACAACTCGATAAACTGAAAATCGAGTTCGTTGACTTATTCGATCAATCAATGAAATTTAACATTTTCGTGATCTTATGTCGCTTTATTATTTAAATTATTTAATACAATTAAATAATTCTTCATTGTTATTTTGTGGTTTTCTTTTTCAAGAATACCATCAGGCTGAAATTTGGATATGTCGAGTAACTTGATAAATAAAGTATATAACATTTTTTATTTAGCCTATCATTTATTAGAATATACTCAAAAAGAATATATATAATATAAATTTAATACATATCATAATGCATTAATATAATATACTAATAATTTTTATTTTAGCAAGTACTATAACATATATTAAAAAAAAAATTATGATAATTTTATAGTATAATAAAAAAAAAATTGTATTAATATAAAATTTCACTTATTAGAATATAGTAGAATAGAATATATATCATATAAATTTAATATACATCATTATCAAGTAATAGAATATATTTTATTTCATTTTATTTGTTTTTACTAATTAGTATAACATATTATAACTTAAAATTGTTATAATAAATTTATAGGAAAATAAAAGAAATTCTGTAGTAATATATTATTAAACAATTATTATATTATTATAATAATGTAGTTTTTAAAATAAATTTATTATAAGAATTTCACATTAAATAGATTTCATTCTGAATTATGAAAATAAATTATAGTAAAAATTTGTTATAATAATGAATTTAATTATGATTAGTTTATGTAGAAACCTGACATATCCAATTTTAAGATTCACGAGTTGGTTAAAAAATAACATGAAAAAAATTAAAAATAAAAAAATTTAAGTGGAGTACATATTTTAAATACAAAAAGTAGACAAAAAAATAAAAAATATGCATTGTTGAAGTTACTCGAGTAACTCGACAAACCAAAAATCATGTTTATCGAGTTACTCGATTAAAATTGACACATAAAATCAATCTATTCAATAATTGAAGCAACTCGATAAACTGAAAATCGAGTTTATTAAGTTACTCCATGAACGAATGAAATTTAACATTCTCATTATCTTGTGCCACTTTATTATTTAAATTATTTACTAACTTTAAATAATTCTTCATTCTTATTTGTGGTATTATTTTTGAAGAACCTCGTGAGGCTCAAATTAGGATATGTCGAGTAACTTGATAAATAAAGTATATAAAAAATGTTATTTAACCTATCATTTATTACAATATAGTCAAAAAGAATATATATAATATAAATTTAATATATATCATAATACATTAATACAATATATTAATAATTTTTTTATTTTAGCAAGTACTATAAGATATTATATAAAAATAACTATAATAAATTTATAGTATAATAAAAGATTTTTGTATCAATATATTATTAATTAATTATTGCATTATTATAATAATTTAGTAATTATAATCAATTTATTATAACAATTTTATATGAAATAAATGTTTTATAAATTATTTTAAAATGTCTTGCATATTTATTTATAAGTTTTTCATAAATATGAATACAAATTTTGCTATAAAGAATATTACAATAAGTGTAATAAATAAAAATAAATATTATAGCACATTTTTACTACACTATGTTTTTATTTTTCAAAAAATCAAATATAACATATTATCTAAATTTAAAATAATATAAAATTATTTTATATGATAGCTTTTGAGATTCACGAGTTGGTTAAAAAATAACATGACAAAATTAAAAAATAAAAAAATATTAAGTGTATTACGTAATGTAAATAAAAAAAAGTAAAGTAACAAATACAAAAGATGTATTGTTGAAATTACTCGAGTAACTCGACAAACGTAAAAGCACGTTTGTCGAGTTACTCGATGCAAAAATGTGATACAAAATAAATCTTTTTTATAGCTGAAGTAACTTGGCAGAATGAAAATCAAGTTCCTTGAGTTACTGGACAAACCAATGAAACTTAAAATTTTCGTTATTTTGTTTTCTTTTTTAATTTATATAATGTATTACACAATAAAATTAATTTTGTATTAATATATTATTAATTAATTACTACATTATTATAATAATTTAGTAATTATAATCAATTTTTTATAATAAATTTATATGAAATAATTTTTTCAATAATTTATTATAAAATGTATTATGTATGTATTTATAAGTCTTTTTGTAAATATGAATATAAATTTTGTTATAAAGAATATTAGAATAAGTGTAATAAATAAAAATCAATATTATAACACATTTTTACTACAATATGTTTTTATTTTGAAAAAATCAAATATGATATAATATCTTAATTTAAAATAATATATAATTATTTTATATAATAGCTATTTTATTATAATATATTATATAAAGTTATAGCATATGATTGCCTAATTTATAACAAAATTTATATTCATTTTTATCAAAATTAATTATTATTCAGTTAATTTTCTATTATAATTATTACTATAATATTAATTGCTAAAATAAAAGAATATATAATACATAGCATTACTTGATTATAATGTATATTTTATTTTATTATATTCTAATAATTGATCAATGAAATAAAATTATGTCTATTTATTTGACTTATTCTAATATTCTTTATAACAAAATTTGTATTCATATTTATGAAAAAACTTATAAATAAATATGCAGTACATTTTTTAATAATTTATAAAACATTTATTTATAAATTTTGTTATAAAAAATATTAGAATAAGTCTAATAAATAAAAAATAATAATATAACACATTTTTACTACAATGTGTTTTTTTTTTTTGAAAAAAGTAAATATAATATATTATTTCACTTTAAAATAATATATAATTATTTTATATGATCGCTATTTTATTATAATATATTATATGAAGTTATAGGATATCAAATATTATTCATGCAACGTCTCGATTCATTGTATTGCATTGTTTGAGTTTTTCGAAAGTAACTCGATAAACCTAAGATCGAGTTTATCGAGTAACTCGATTAAAAATGGGACACGAAATGAATCTATTAAATACCTTAAGCAACTCGACAAACTCGAAAATCGAGTTTAGAGTTACTTGACGAACAAAAGTAAGTAAAAATGTTTATTACTTTGTTTTGTTTTTATTAATTTGTTTTGTTTTGTTTTTATTAAAATGAAGTAAGAGAATATATTTTCTTTTTTTTTTATTTTTTTACCCATTAGTATAACATATTATAAATTATAAAAAATTGTTATAACAAATTTATAGTAAAATAAAAGAAATCGTAGTAAAATATTATTAATTAATTATTATATTATTATAATAATGTAGTGTTTAACATAAATTTATTATAAGAATTTCATATTAACTAGATTTCATTCGAATTATGAAAATAAATTTTAGTAAAATTTGTTATAATAATGAATTTAATTATGATCAATTTATGTAAGAACTTCACAAATCCAATTTTGAGGTTCACGACTTCGTTAAAAAAATAACATGAAAAAAAAAAAAAAATAAAGAAATTTAAGTGGACTACATATTTTAAATAAAAAAGTAAAAACAAAATGAAAAGTATGCATTATTGAGTGATTTCGAGTAACTCGACAAAGCCAAAATCTTGTTTGTCGAGTTACTCGATTTAAAATATCACAAGAAATGAATCTATTCAATAGCTAAAGCAACTCGATAAACTGAAAATCGAGTTGGTTGAGTTAATCGATAAATGAAAGAAATTTAACATTTTCATTATATTGTGTTTCTTTATTATTTAAATTATTTAATACATTTAAATAATTCTTCATTGTTATTTTGTGGTATTATTTTTCAAGCACTTTCGTGAGGCTCAAATTTGGATATGGTGAGTAACTTCATAAATAAAAAGTATATAAAAATTTTATTTAACCTATCATTTATTAGAATATAGTCAAAAAGAATATATATAATATAAATTTAATATATATCATAATTCATTAATACAATATATTAATAATTTTTTTTTTTTTAGCAAGTACTATAAGATATTATAAAAAATAACTATAATAAATTTATAGTATAATAAAAAGATTTTTGTATCAATATATTATTAATTAATTACTGCATTATTATAATAATTTAGTAATTATAATCAATTTATTATAACAATTTTATATGAAAGAAACGTTTTATAAATTATTTTAAAATGTCTTTGCATATTTATTTATAAGTTTTTTCATAAATATGAATACAAATTTTGCTATAAAGAATATTACAATAAGTCTAATAAATAAAAATAAATATTATAGCACATTTTTGATACACTATGTTTTATTTTTCAAAAAATCAAATATAACATATTATCTCAATTTAAAATAATATAAAATTATTTTATATGATAGCTTTTGAGATTCACGAGTTGGTTAAAAATAACATGACAAAATTAAAAATAAAAAATATTAAGTGTATTACATAATGTAAAAAAAAAAAAGTAAAGTAACAAATACAAAAGATGTATTGTTGAAATTACTCGAAGTAACTCGACAAACCTAAAAGCACGCGTTTTGTCGAGTTACTCGATGCAAAAATGATACAAAATAAATCTTTTATATATCTTTTTATGAAAATCAAGTTCCTCGAATTCTTTGGACAAACCAAGAAACTTAAAATTTTCATTATTTTCTTTTCTTTTTAATTTATATAATGTAAACACAATAAAATTAACTTAAAATTTTACATTATTTAATAATTTAGTAATTTTCAATTTTTATAATAAATTTATATGAAATAATTTTTTCAATAATTTATTATAAAATGTATTATGTATGTATTTATAAGTCTTTTTAAATATGAATATAAATTTTGTTATAAAGAATATTAGAATAATTTAGTAATAAATAAAATCAATATTATAACAATTTTATAATATGTTTTTATTTTTTCAAATATAATATAATATCTTTTTTAAAATAATATATAATTATTTATATATAATAGCTATTTTATTATAATATATTATATGAAGTTATAGCATATGATTGCCTAATTTATAACAAAATTTATATTCATTTTTATCAAAATTAATTATTATTTAGTTAATTTTCTATTATAATTATTATTATAATATTAATTGCTAAAATAAAAGAATATATAATACATAGCATTACTTGATTATAATATATATTTTATTTTACTATATTCTAATAATTGATCAATGAAATAAAATTATGTCTATTTATTTGACTTATTCTAATATTCTTTATAACAAAATTTGTATTCATATTTATGAAAAAACTTATAAATAAATATGCAAGACATTTTTAATAATTTATAAAACATTTATTTATAAATTTTGTTATAAAAATATTAGAATAAGTCTAATAAAAAAAAAAAAATAACATAAACATTTTTACTACAATGTGTTTTTTTTTTGGAACAAAGTAAATATAATATATTATTTCACTTTAAAATAATATATAATTATTTTATATGGTCGCTATTTTATTATAATATATTATATGAAGTTATAGGATATCAAATATTATTCATGCAACGTACTGATTCATTGTATTGCATTCTTCAAGTTACTCGAGTAACTCGATAAACCTAAGAGCAAGTTTGTCGAGTTACTCGATTAAAAATAGGACACGAAATGAATCTATTAAATACCTTAAGCAACTCGACAAACTCAAAATCGAGTTACCCGAGTTACTTGACGAACAAAAGTAAGTAAAAATGTTTATTAATTTGTTTTGTTTTTTATTAATTTGTTTTGTTTTGTTTTTTATTAAAATGAAGTAAGAGAATATATTTTCTTTTTATTTTTATTTTTTTACCCATTAATATAACATATTATAACTAAAAAACTGTTATAACAAATTTATAGGAAAATAAAAGAAATCTGTAGTAAAATATTATTAATTAATTATTATATTATTATAATAATGTAGTGTTTAACATAAATTTAGTATAAGAATTTCATATTACCTAGATTTCATTCTGAATTATGAAAATAAATTTTAGTAAAATTTGTTATAATAATGAATTTAATTATGATCAATTTATGTAAGAACTTCACAAATCCAATTTTGAGGTTCACGACTTCGTTAAAAAATAACATGAAAAACAAAAAATAAAGAAATTTAAGTGGACTACATATTTTAATAAAAAAGTAAAAACAAAATCAAAAGTATGCATTATTAAAGTAACTCGAGTAACTCGACAAAGCCCAAATCTTGTTTGCCGAAGTTACTCGATTTAAAATATCACACGAAATGAATCTATTCAATAGCTAAAGCAACTCGATAAACTGAAAATCGAGTTGGTTGAGTTAATCGATAAATGAAAGAAATTTAACATTTTCATTATATTGTGTTTCTTTATTATTTAAATTATTTAATACATTTAAATAATTCTTCATTGTTATTTTGTGGTATTATTTTTCAAGCACTTCGTGAGGCTCAAATTTGGATATGGTGAGTAACTTCATAAATAAAGTATATAAAAAATTTTATTTAACCTATCATTTATTAGAATATAGTCAAAAAGAATATATATAATATAAATTTAATATATATCATAATTCATTAATACAATATATTAATAATTTTTTTATTTTAGCAAGTACTATAAGATATTATAAAAAAATAACTATAATAAATTTATAGTATAATAAAAAGATTTTTGTATCAATATATTATTAATTAATTACTGCATTATTATAATAATTTAGTAATTATAATCAATTTATTATAACAATTTTATATGAAAGAAATGTTTTATAAATTATTTTCAAATGTACTGCATATTTATTTATAAGTTTTTTCATAAATATGAATACAAATTTTGCTATAAAGAATATTACAATAAGTCTAATAAATAAAAATAAATATTATAGCACATTTTTGATACACTATGTTTTTATTTTTCAAAAAATCAAATATAACATATTATCTCAATTTAAAATAATATAAAATTATTTTATATGATAGCTTTTGAGATTCACGAGTTGGTTAAAAAATAACATGACAAAATTAAAAAATAAAAAAATATTAAGTGTATTACATAATGTAAATAAAAAAAAGTAAAGTAACAAATACAAAAGATGTATTGTTGAAATTACTCGAGTAACTCGACAAACCTAAAAGCACGTTTGTCGAGTTACTCGATGCAAAAATGTGATACAAAATAAATCTTTTTTATAGCTAAAGTAACTTGGCAGAATGAAAATCAAGTTCCTTGACTTACTGGACAAACCAATGAAACTTAAAATTTTCATTATTTTCTTTTCTTTTTTAATTTATATAATGTAATACACAATAAAATTAATTCTGTATTAATATATTATTAATTAATTACTACATTATTATAATAATTTAGTAATTATAATCAATTTTTTATAATAAATTTATATTAAATAATTTTTTCGATAATTTATTATAAAATGTATTATGTATGTATTTATAAGTCTTTTTGTAAATATGAATATAAATTTTGTTATAAAGAATATTAGAATAAGTGTAATAAATAAAAATCAATATTATAACACATTGTTACTACAATATGTTTTTATTTTTGAAAAAATCAAATATAATATAATATCTTAATTTAAAATAATATATAATTATTTTATATAATAGCTATTTTATTATAATATATTATATGAAGTTATAGCATATGATTGCCTAATTTATAACAAAATTTATATTCATTTTATCAAAATTAATTATTATTTAGTTAATTTTCTATTATAATTATTATTATAATATTAATTGCTAAAATAAAACAATATATAATACATAGCATTACTTGATTATAATATATATTTTATTTTACTATATTCTAATAATTGATCAATGAAATAAAATTATGTGTATTTATTTGACTTATTCTAATATTCTTTATAACAAAATTTGTATTCATATTTATGAAAAAACTTATAAATAAATATGCAATTACATTTTTAATAATTTATAAAACATTTATTTATAAATTTTGTTATAAAAAATATTAGAATAAGTCTAATAAATAAAAAAAAAATAATATAACACATTTTTACTACAATGTGTTTTTTTTTTTGAAAAAAGTAAATATAATATATTATTTCACTTTAAAATAATATATAATTATTTTATATGATCGCTATTTTATTATAATATATTATATGAAGTTATAGGATATCAAATATTATTCATGCAACGTACTGATTCATTGTATTGCATTCTTCAAGTTACTCGAGTAACTCGATAAACCTAAGAGCAAGTTTGTCGAGTTACTCGATTAAAAATGGGACACGAAATGAATCTATTAAATACCTTAAGCAACTCGACAAACTCAAAATCGAGTTACCCGAGTTACTTGACGAACAAAAGTAAGTAAAAATGTTTATTAATTTGTTTTGTTTTTTATTAATTTGTTTTGTTTTGTTTTTTATTAAAATGAAGTAAGAGAATATATTTTCTTTTTATTTTTATTTTTTACCAATTAATATAACATATTATAACTAAAAAATTGTTATAACAAATTTATAGGAAAATAAAAGAAATCAGTAGTAAAATATTATTAATTAATTATTATATTATTATAATAATGTAGTGTTTAACATAAATTTAGTATAAGAATTTCATATTAAATAGATTTCATTCGAATTATGAAAATAAATTTTAGTAAAATTTGTTATAATAATGAATTTAATTATGATCAATTTATGTAAGAACTTCACAAATCCAATTTTGAGGTTCACGACTTCGTTAAAAAATAACATGAAAAAAAACAAAAAAAATAAAGAAATTTAAGTGGACTACATATTTTAAATAAAAAAGTAAAAAACAAAATCAAAAGTATGCATTATTAAAGTGACTCGAGTAACTCGACAAAGCCCAAAATCTTGTTTGTCGAGTTACTCGATTTAAAATATCACACGAAATGAATCTATTCAATAGCTAAAGCAACTCGATAAACCGAAAATCGAGTTGGTTGAGTTAATCGATAAATGAAAGAAATTTAACATTTTCATTATATTGTGTTTCTTTATTATTTAAATTATTTAATACATTTAAATAATTCTTCATTGTTATTTTGTGGTATTATTTTTCAGAAACTCCGTGAGGCTCAAATTTGGATATGGTGAGTAACTTCATAAATAAAGTATATAAAAATTTTATTTAACCTATCATTTATTAGAATATAGTCAAAAGAATATATATAATATAAATTTAATATATATCATAATTCATTAATACAATATATTAATAATTTTTTATTTTAGCAAGTACTATAAGATATTATAAAAAATAACTATAATAAATTTATAGTATAATAAAAAAGATTTTTGTATCAATATATTATTAATTAATTATTGCATTATTATAATAATTTAGTAATTATAATCAATTTATTATAACAATTTTATATGAAAGAAATGTTTTATAAATTATTTTCAAATGTACTGCATATTTATTTATAAGTTTTTTCATAAATATGAATACAAATTTTGCTATAAAGAATATTACAATAAGTGTAATAAATAAAAATAAATATTATAGCACATTTTTGATACACTATGTTTTTATTTTTCAAAAAATCAAATATAACATATTATCTCAATTTAAAATAATATAAAATTATTTTATATGATAGCTTTTGAGATTCACGAGTTGGTTAAAAAATAACATGACAAAATTAAAAAATTAAAAAATATTAAGTGTATTACATAATGTAAATAAAAAAAAGTAAAGTAACAAATACAAAAGATGTATTGTTGAAATTACTCGAGTAACTCGACAAACCTAAAAGCACGTTTGTCGAGTTACTCGATGCTAAAAATGTGATACAAAATAAAATTTTTTATATATTTAAAGTAAGCTTGGCAGAATGAAATCAAATTTCATGACTTCTTGGACAAACCAAAATAAACTTAAAATTTTCATTATTTTCTTTTCTTTTTAATTTATATAATGTAATACACAATAAAATTAATTCTGTATTAATATATTATTAATTAATTACTACATTATTATAATAATTTAGTAATTATAATCAATTTTTTATAATAAATTTATATTAAATAATTTTTTCGATAATTTATTATAAAATGTATTATGTATGTATTTATAAGTCTTTTTGTAAATATGAATATAAATTTTGTTATAAAGAATATTAGAATAAGTGTAATAAATAAAAATCAATATTATAACACATTGTTACTACAATATGTTTTTATTTTTGAAAAAATCAAATATAATATAATATCTTAATTTAAAATAATATATAATTATTTTATATAATAGCTATTTTATTATAATATATTATATGAAGTTATAGGATATGATTGCCTAATTTGTAACAAAATTTATATTCATTTTTATCAAAATTAATTATTATTTAGTTAATTTTCTATTATAATTATTATTATAATATTAATTGCTAAAATAAAACAATATATAATACACAGCATTACTTGATTATAATATATATTTTATTTTACTATATTCTAATAATTGATCAATGAAATAAAATTATGTGTATTTATTTGACTTATTCTAATATTCTTTATAACAAAATTTGTATTCATATTTATGAAAAAACTTATAAATAAATATGCAGTACATTTTTTAATAATTTATAAAACATTTATTTATAAATTTTGTTATAAAAAATATTAGAATAAGTCTAATAAATAAAAAATAATAATATAACACATTTTTACTACAATGTGTTTTTTTTTTGGAAAAAAGTAAATATAATATATTATTTCACTTTAAAATAATATATAATTATTTTATATGGTCGCTATTTTATTATAATATATTATATGAAGTTATAGGATATCAAATATTATTCATGCAACGTCATCTTGATTCATTGTATTGCATTCTTCAAGTTACTCGAGTAACTCGATAAACCTAAGATCAAGTTTGTCGAGTTACTCGATTAAAAATGGGACACGAAATGAATCTATTAAATACCTTAAGCAACTCGACAAACTCAAAATCGAGTTACCCGAGTTACTTGACGAACAAAAGTAAGTAAAAATGTTTATTAATTTGTTTTGTTTTTTATTAATTTGTTTTGTTTTGTTTTTTATTAAAATGAAGTAAGAGAATATATTTTCTTTTTATTTTTATTTTTTTACCAATTAATATAACATATTATAACTAAAAATTGTTATAACAAATTTATAGGAAAATAAAAGAAATCTGTAGTAAAATATTATTAATTAATTATTATATTATTATAATAATGTAGTGTTTAACATAAATTTATTATAAGAATTTCATATTAAATAGATTTCATTCTGAATTATGAAAATAAATTTTAGTAAAATTTGTTAAAATAATGAATTTAATTATGATCAATTTATGTAGGAACTTCACAAATCCAATTTTGAGGTTCACGACTTCGTTAAAAAATAACATGAAAAAACTAAAAAATAAAGAAATTTAAGTGGACTACATATTTTAAATAAAAAAAGTAAAAAACAAAATGAAAATTATGCATTATTGAAGTGACTCGAGTAACTCGACAAAGCCAAAATCTTGTTTGTCGAGTTACTCGATTTAAAATATCACACGAAATGAATCTATTCAATAGCTAAAGCAACTCGATAAACTGAAAATCGAGTTGGTTGAGTTAATCGATGAATGAAAGAAATTTAACATTTTCATTATATTGTGTTTCTTTATTATTTAAATTATTTAACACATTTAAATAATTCTTCATTGTTATTTTGTGGTATTATTTTTCAGAAACTCCGTGAGGCTTAAATTTGGATATGGTGAGTAACTTCATAAATAAAATATTTACAAATTAGTATAATAAAATAGAATATAAATCATATGAATTTAATATACATTATTATAAAGTAAGAGAATATATTTTCTTTTTATTTTTATTTTTTTACCAATTAGTATAACATATTATAACTAAAAATTGTTATAACAAATTTATAGGAAAATAAAAGAAATCTGTAGTAAAATATTATTAATTAATTATTATATTATTATAGTAATGTAGTGTTTAACATAAATTTATTATAAGAATTTCATATTAAATAGATTCCTTTCTGAAGTATGAAAATAAATTTTAGTAAAATTTGTTATAATAATGAATTTAATTATGATCAATTTATGTAGGAACTTCACAAATCCAATTTTCAGATTCACGACTCCGTTAAAAAAGAACATGAAAAAACTAAAAAATAAAGAAATTTAAGTGGACTACATATTTTAAATAAAAAGTAAAAACAAAATGAAA